>JAQPPZ010003577.1:3637500-4237500 GCA_028583015.1 Wollemia nobilis
AACCTAGGCTCATAAAATAAAGGTTGAGACCATCATTCGATGAAGAAGGAGCTATTCAAGATAGTCTACAAATAGCTACAACAAAATGGTATGCAACTTTCTAGTGCAAATAGGTTTATTAATTCATCTACCTATTAGATTTGTTATATGTACCTGCATTTGGATTAAAGTTGCAAATAGAAAATTGGACTGTAGTCTTCAAAAGTGCAAAAATAAAAAGTTCTTTTTAAGGTTTATTTACATTTTTATTAGGAGTTGATTAGATTTCAAAATAGTTCCTATCAACTACCTATTATCTATTTTGAAAGAAAAAGAAGACTAAGCTCTACAATATTAGTTGTAGTGAAATTTTAGAATAACTCTTAAAGATTCATTTTAGGTTATTCTTGATTAGTTGCAGTAAATTCTTAATGCATTAATTTGAGAGTTGATTAGAGTGATAAAGTGTAATCTTAGTGCATTAAAAGTGAAAAAAAACTTGTACTATTACACTACTCTCAAAAGAAATTGGTTTTGTGTTCTTGAAGGGCACAAAATATGATTTATATCAAGTGTCTAAAGATACTATTGAAGCATAGTAATCTGCAACTCGTAGTGGCCTAAAGAAGCCACCCAAAAAGGTTAGAATCCTCCAAAACCTGGAGAACATAACTAACCAAAAACATAAATAGAAGCTTTATAGTATGAAACTTGGTGAGTCTCAAATCCAAAAGCATTAAAGAATTGAATGCAAGAAAAAAATTGCAGAAAATAAAATCTTCTATCTACTTTTATATAAGAATGGTTATCTAAGTGACCAAGCAAAAAAAAGGAAGGTGTCTACTTATAAAAGACAACCTTAAAACCCTTGTATTGCAGGAGAAAGATCTGTCATAAAATCAGAGTTTCTCATCTGAAATAAGAGTGCAAAAGAAGGTGCATCAAAGGGAATTTATGTACACACTATAGTACATCTTATAGCACCATTTCAATCTAGTTTTTTACAGTCTAAAAACAGATTTGAATCTATCCCAAAAAGGGACAATAAACACAAGAAAAATAGCCAAGAAAGGGCTGAACTTAAGCACTCCTTCCAAGCTATAGAAGCCACTCAAAGGGCTCATCATGGATGCTTGAACCTGCAGAAGACACAACATAGGAGAAGATCAAGTAGTGTACAAAGCAGAAGATACAGTATAGGCGAATATCAAGTAGTATACAAAGCAGAAGATAAAGCAAACATACGTCAAAGGAAAGGAGCATTTGTATCAAAGAATTTCTACCATTAGTAAATGCTTACAATGGAGTAAAGCATCAAGGAGTCTTCATCCAAGCGCTGCCATTCAAAATCCATTCAAGGGCCACCAAAGTTACTCCATATCTCCACCAAAGCTCCACCATATCTCCACCATAGCTCAACCATTAGCTGGAGATACTTGAGCATCTACGTAAAATAGTAAGGATTAAGGTGGAAAAGGCATTGGAGAGTCTTCATATAAGCATTGATAGAAATAAAGGCATGCAACTACCACTTGTCATATTTTGAAAGATACTCTATAACACTCACAAAGGAGACGTTACACTTCTTGGTGCCCATACCCCAAATAGTGGAGTTACATATAGCTTGACATACATTACAAGAAAGATAGCTTGGAGATGGAGTGTTACTTGGACAACGCTCAAGGAAGAATAAAGAAATATTTTCAACTTAATAGTGACACTTGTCATGAGTAGTGAAGTGAGTTCGACACCTCCACCAACCATATGAGAGCTTCCATGAGCGTTTAGAAACTCATACAGTGACAAGAACACCATGATCAGCAGTGGAAGCTACTTGGTATATGCTTGGTAAGATTTCAAGTGCTACATGATAGATCGAAGGTAGACACTCAACAACTATTCAGGTTGAGTTTGATAGAGTGATGGTGGACGTTCGACATCAGTTCGGGTGCTATTCGGTAGAGATCCAAAGCAAGATGGGTATAGTTTGAAAACTCTTGGTCAACCAACATTCATGGAGTACATTAAAGCCTTGGGAATCTATGCTCAAGAAGGAGAATGTCATAAAGATACATGACCTTAATTTCTTATTTGCTTTCAATTTCAAAAAGGGAGTTATAAGGTTATAAGATAAGGTTGATATATTATTTAAAATCAATATTTGTTTGAAAGCAAAACTTAAGAATTAATATAATATTTACAAAAATACATCTTAGGAGCAATAAGGGATTCTACTTGGAATTAATCCATTTAAAGTTTGCAAATATTAATGTGTTCTAGTTTTCCAAATTTGGGAGTGATAAGGGTTTCAACTTCAAACTAATTTTTTGGAAATTAGAAACACTTGAACAAAATTCCTAAGGGTTTCAAAAAAGGGTTATTAAAACTTTTATTAAAGTTGGAAATTTATGTTCTTGTCTCACAAAATTTCTCCTTAGGGACAAAAGATATCCAACATCAAAACCTCTTCAAAATTGAAAAGTGCTTAGTTCAATAGGAGTATCAAGAAGATTAAGAAGTTGATTTTTGATCATTACAATTTTGTATAAAATCAAACCAAAAATTGAACTATATCTTTCAGAAGCACTATATCATAAAATATCTAAAACAACATCATGGAGTGTTGGTATATAGATTCAAGTGCAAGTAAGCATATGACAGGGAACATACATTGGTTCAATTTTTTGAAGAAGATAAATAAAAAACCAGTTGCAGTAGCAGATAGTAAAACATATGAAGTAAAAGGGATCAAAAATATTTTGGTAGATCTTAAGAATAGAAGAGGTATAATAAAAAATGTATTGTATGTTCCACGATTAACCACCAATCTTATCTCTGTTTCTCAGCTCATGGATCAAGACTTAACTGTTGAGTTCAAGGTTCTCACTGGAAAAAGGCAATATCACATCTCTAGAGAGGGAAGAATGATAGCATCAATATCATATAAAAATGGGTAATTTGTCCTAGACACTGCTATTCACTCAACTCTTTCAGTCAATGCTTCAAAACTATGGCACAAATGACTAGGACATACTAGTGAGACATCAATGAAGGAATTATACATGTATCAAATGGTAGAAGGACTACCCAACTTATCTCTAGAAGCTACTGTATGTGTAGAATGTTTAGCAGGTAAACAACATAGAATTCTTTTTGAATTACGTCAACATAGAGCTCTACATCCTCTAGAAATAATATATAATGATTTGTGTGGACCTATGAAAGTTGATAGCATTGGAGGACATAAATACTTTCAGATATTTGTTGATGATCATACCATAAAAATATGGGTATATTTCATGAGATACAAATCAAAAGCATTTAGCTACTTCAAACAATTCAAACTTCAAGTTGAAAAAAAATCAAGGAATACCATAAAAGCACTTCATTCAGATAGAGGAGGAGAATTTATCTCTAAATAATTTGACTCCTTCCTTGAAAACAATGGAATCAAAAGACAACTTACTATAGCATACTCACTGCAAAAAAATAGAATTACAGAAAGAAGGAATAGATCAATAATGGAAATGGTAAGATGTATGTTGAAAGAAGCACAACTTGATCATAAATATTGGGTTGAAGCAGTACAAACAATAGTCTACAAGCAAAACAGACTTTCAACAAGAGTACTCAAGCATATTACACCAAAAGAAGCATGGTCAAGATATAAGCCCAACATTGAAAAACTAAAAATATTTGGATGCAAAGCCTATATGCATATTCCAAAGCAAAGGAGGACCAAGTTAGATGACAAGACTATGACAAGGATATTTGTTGGGTATGACAATGAATCCACATGGTACAGAATATTAGATCCATCTACAAAGAAAGTCTATATCAGTAGAGATATGATTTTTGATGAGAAAGTCAAAGTCGACACAAATGAATCTAGTGGTGACACAAAATTTCTCTTGAATCTACCTGAAGAAGATGAAATGAGCATGGACCCAGGACCAGAAGAACATGATACAAAAGCATCAACTATGCTACAGAATACCAGATCTTACAACTATAGGACCTCAAACTCACAATATGACCAAAATGAACAAAGGAATGCTAAGAAACACAAAGGAACCAATATCAACTTCTCAAGAACTAGAAAACTTACACTGGAGAGCAACCATGGAATCTGAATATGCTTCACTCAAGAAGAATAAAACATGGGACTTAGTAAATCTGCCACTAGGAAAAAAATAGTGGGGTGCAAATGGGTGTAAAAAATCAAATACAAAGTAGATGGAACACTTGATAAATACAAAGCTTGACTAGTGGCCAAAGGGTATGCTCAGATAGAGGGAATCAACTATGAAGAAACATTCATACCAAAAGCTCGAATGATAACTATTCGAACAGTTTACGCTCTAGCAGCTCATCAAGGATGGAAACTTCATCAGATGGATGTAAAGAGTGCATTCCTTAATGGTGACTTAGAAGAAGAAGTCTAAATGACACAACCTGAAGGTTTTATCATTCAAGGACAAGAAAATAAGGTATGCAAGTTGAATAAATCTCTTTATGGCCTGAAACAAGCTCCTAGAGCATGGAACATCAAGATCAATAATCATCTACTACATCATAACTTCAATAGAAGTACAACATATCCTAGTCTATATACCAAGAAGATTGGAAATAATATTTTGATTCTCATAGTATATGTTGATGACATAGTAATTATTGGAAGTTCAAAAAAGTTGATAAATGATATAAAAAAGGATCTAGAAAAGGCTTTTGAAATGACATATCTAGGAATGATGAACTACTATCTTGGGTAGAGATTTATCAAGGAGAAGACAAAATAGTTATCACTCAATCAAAATATGCAAAAGCTCTTCTTGAAAAATACAGGATGTCAAAGTGCAAGCCCAAAGATACACCAATAGAACAAGGAATTCAACTATCCAAAAATGATAAAACCTCACTGATTTTAGCAACAATGTATCGACAACTGATTGGAAGTCTTCTATACTTAACAAATAGCCAATCAGACATAGCATTTATAGTAAATTATATTTCATAATTTATGTAAGAACCAAGATAAAGTCATTAGAAAGCTACAAAAAGAATACTACAATATATCAAGAAGGTTGCAGACTATGGACTGACTTATATGAAGGATGTCAAAGATTTTTGTGTACAAGGATACTCAGATTTAGACTATGTTGGATCTATTGATGACAAAAAATCTACCTCAGGTTATGTATTCTATCTCAGATCAGGCCCATATCTTGGCACAACAAGAAATAGTATACAGTAGCACAATCATCAACTGAAGTAGAATACAGAGCAATAAGAGATACAACTTGTGAAGCACTATGGCTACAATACATACTATCTAACATGGGAATCAAATGAACTCCAACCATGATATTTTGTGATAATCAAGGAGTACTAAACCTGATCAAGAATACAATCATGCATGAAAGAACAAAGCATATTAAAGTGCAATGTCATCTCATTAGAGAACACTTCCAGAATAAGCACATCATCCTCAAGTATGTTCCTACAGAAGATCAACTAGCAGATATCTTCACAAAGGCACTAGGAAAAATCAAGTTTTAAACCTTCAGAAATCATCTATGCAATTCAAGAGTTGTAATACAAGGGGTGTTAGAAATAGAGTCTATTCTATCATTTGGATTATGTAAATGTATCTTCCAAGGTACATACTTAGATAACTTTAGGGGCAAGTTATCTAGTTATTTCATGCAATGTAATAAGTGGACAAGTACCAATGTGCAAGTTGTACATGTGCAAGTTGTCCCTTGCACAACTAGATAGAGTGTTTTCCAAGGAATCTATCCTCCTACATAAAGGGCTTCATACCCTTACTCGAATGTATCACTTATATTCATTCAATAAGATGTTCTATTGCCTTGATCTTTGTCTTCTGAAATATTGAGATGCTGCCAAAGCCATCACATCTTAGGGGTAGGAGAGAAATTTCTTTCCCTTGAGCCACTAGCATGGACATCAATTAAACTTATTCCTTGGCTAGGTTGTGTTAGGCCCCCACGAAGACTTGGTTTTCTCCTTGAGTTGCCCAAGTTACCCTCTTATTCATTTTTTTGCAACCTATTGGATTTTCCTTTATTTTAACTACTTGGGGATAATTCTCTCAATCTTCTTAATATTTTATCTACAACCAACAATATTTGAGTCTATATTTCTTCTTCCCAATATCTCTATATTGCAGACTGAATTAATGTTTCTTTATACTGTGTTGAGAAGTTAGAGTTAGTACTTGAATTATCCCCTCACCTTCTCTTTCTCCTTGGATTCTTTCAGGCACTTCCTTTAAGCGTCTCCTATGCCTTCTAACTTAATTTATCTTCTTAGTTGTCTATTTGCATCTAAGTACTATTGTACCTTAGGATGTATTTAGGGTTCTTCAAATCTTCATAAGAGATCCAAACTACTACTTGAATTGTTGCTTCCTATTTGAACTAGGAGAATGCCATCACTACTTGAGTTAGTCACCCAGTTCCTTTCTTTATCTTCTAGCAATGTTGGTGCTTCCTCAATATCTCTCCACAATATCTTAGCAACGTCTTCCCTACTTAGCTGATATTGTGTTGGATCCTTAGGTTCCTTTTGTGACCTTCCTTCTTGCCTTGCACTCTCTTTAGCTATTCTTCATTGTTCAAGTTTTACCTATTGTTCTTGTCATCTTCTAGTTGCTCGTTCATCCATTATTTGTATAATGTCATCCAACTCCTAAATGATTTATGCTCTCATTCTTGCATTATTCCTATGCAAGATCTCATACTCTTCTTGCAACTTCTACGTTTGTTCCTGCATTCATTGCTTTACAAGTCCAATTTGAGCTAAGGGGCTATACCCTACCAATTCTTTGATGCTAACTCATCCTTCCGTAGGAGTTGGTATTTTTTGCTCATATACCTTTGTTCTAAAGGATTTGTATGTATACTTGTATTTTTATTTCATTTCTATGAGGTACTAATTACTGTTGTTTTATTATAGGTTGTGCTTTCACATTTGTTGTACGAATCCTACTCAAGCTAACAAACTTAATGTTTCCAATTTCTCATTCTAGGCTTGTCTTGTATCTTCAGGAAGAGGTATATCCTACTCATATTCTTTCGTTCTATCCAAAAAATATACCTGCATATGTACTTTTATTTGTTTGAGATGAGGTGTTAACTCTTGTTGTTCTATAACTAGCTATGCTTCCTCTTATTTTGCAAACAACCTTCTCAGCCCCATATCTTCTTTGTCCTCTTGATGACTTTGATTGCTCTGGCTTGATTCTCCTCATTTACGAGCACTTCTTGTTGTGTCCTTTTTGGCTCTTTAAAAGAAACAAATAGACATTGAGCTTTTACTATATAAGGCTTTAATTTTGATCCATAAATTATTTCAGGAATCATTGTTTTGTCTAGTTTTTGCAACTTTATTGTGTCATTTTCCATCATTTCAACTACTTGGAAGGGACAAAGCCACAATATTTTCACCTTTTTTGGCTTGATATATCTCTTGCCATTATACTGCAAGACTAAGTTACTTAGTTTCAAGTCTATCTTCCTAAGGTGCTTGTGCCACAACCTCCTTCAATGTGCCACTTCTATTGCCCATTGTGCCATAACTCTTTTCTCATCCATTCGAATCAATGCCATAAGCCTCCCCTTGGCTGTCCTGGTCTCCTAACTGGTTTTCCATCACAACCCTTAAACTGGGTACCATGAATTCTAATTATACTAGTACCTCTTGGACATACATCAACTAGAATGGCGTATGATTCATTGTTGGCTTAAAAGTTGTCCTATATGTGCATAGGACTAATGGCAATTTATCCTCCCAATCTACTCCTATTCCATAGGTTTTGTAGAGTGTAGATACCAAGATCTTATTTGTTGCCTCTACCTACCTATTTTCTCTAGAGTAATATGGACTTGACAATAAATGTAAAATATTGAACTTTGTTGTGATCGTGTTGAGAGAAATATCATCAGGTGAAGCTCGTGTTGTGTTGAGTGGGCAGCCCACTATGTTATTCTACCTGCACCCACCGAGGAAAAAGAACAAAGTTATCATCCAGACATTCATACTTTGTTCACCAAACATAGCAAAGTCTTTAGCAGCATACCACCAATAGTACCACTGGATAGAGGGACTGAACATATCATAGAACTAGAGGGGGGTACTACTCCTATCATGATTACTCCCTATTATCATCTGAAGCAACACAAGGATGAGATAGAGAATGCCATACAAGACTTGATCGATATGGGATATATCAAACCAAGCAAGAGTCCATTTGCTTCGTCTGTGGTATTAGTTAAGAAAAAGGATGGTACAATTCGTATGTGTATCGACTATCGAGTATTGAAAAAAAGACAATTAAAAATAGATACCTGATACCATGCATTGATGAGTTATTGGATGAGTTGCACAGTGCAGTTTACTTCACCAAGATAGATCTAAGATCAGGGTATCACCAGATCAGGATGAGGGAATCAGATGTGGAGAAGACTACTTTTCGATGCCATTATGGGCATTTTGAGTTCCTGGTTATGCCATTTGGGTTAACCAACACTCCTGCCACTTTTTAGTCTTTGATGAACAGGGTGTTTCAGAGGCAGTTCAGGAAGTTCATGTTGGTATTTTTTGACCAAATACTTATCTATAGCCACACATGGGAGGAGCACCCGAGGCATCTGGATGAGGTGCTAAGTATTTTGGAGGCAGAGTCTCTTTTTGCTAAAGAGACTAAGTGCGAGTTTGGAATGACCGAGTTATTATACTTAGGTCATATCATCAGTGCTCAGGGAGTCAGGATGGACCTTGAGAAGGTACATGCGATACTGGATTGGCCACCTCCAACTACCCTTACATAGCTCAAGGGGTTTTTCGATTTATGTGGTTTTTACCATAGATTTGTCAAAGAATTTTTGTAGTTGGCAGCACCTTTGACATACTTGATGAAGAAGGGTGCATTTTAGTGGTTAGATAAGGCACAACAGGTATTTTATATATTTAAGGAGGTTATGAGCAGTTGTCTTGTCTTAGCTATACCAGACTTCACCAAGCCCTTTGAGGTGGAGTGTGATGTGTCATGAGAAGGTAATGGAGCAGTTTTGATGCAGAGCAAGAATATGATAGCCTTTGAGAGCTGTAAATTAATGGGAGGAGAGACCAATTATTTGGTGTATGATCGTGAGATGCTAGCCATCATGCATGCACTAGCTAAGTTCATACAGTACTTGGTAGGCCGAAGATTTATTGTTAGTATTAACCATAATAGTCTTAGATATTTTTTGAATCAAAAGGATCTCAATGACATTTAGATGAAGTGGATCAGTAAGATACAGTTCTATGAATCTGACATCAAATTTTTCAAAGGAAAGAAGAATTTCATGATCGATGCACTATCCATATACCCCCACTTGTGTTCATTAACAAATATTTATGAGGATTGGAGGCCCAAGATTGTAGCAAATTATGCTAAATATGAGTTTACTCACAATTTTTTAGATGGTACACAGGATGATGATAGGTATGTTATCATGGATGAGGTGATTTATTATAAGGCAAAATTTGTATCACACCAGATTCCAAATTCAAGAGACAGGTATTCAAACTTCTTCATTATACACCTATGGCAAGACACCCTGGCTACTACAAGATCTATAAGCAGATCAAAGAAAGGTTTGCATGGAGAGGGATTAAGGATGATATCTTGAAATACATAAGAGAGTGTTCTATGTGCCAACAAAAAAAATATGAGCATACCCTCCATGTCGATTTAATCCAACCACTCCCCATTCCTTCATAGAATGGGGAGAGCATATCCATAGACTTTGTTACTGGACTTCCCAAGGCATAGGGGAAGGATTGTTTGTATGTGGTTGTAGACAAACTCATGAAGCATACCCATTTATTCTCCATCACCATAGGGTTCACAGCAGCTCAGGTGGCTGAGCTATTTTTTAGGGAGATATTCAGACTGCATGGCTTACCTAAGACCACTGTCAGTGATCGAGATAGTAAATTCATGAGTCTCTTTTGGTAGGAGCTATTCAGATTGTGTGGGATAGAGCTGACACCGAGCACAAGTTATCATCCTCAAACTGATGGACAGACAAAGATTATCAATAAATGAATTGAGGGATATCTGAGGAATTATGTGTCAGGACAACATAAGGCATGGGTTAGATGGTTGCATATGGGGGAATATTTTTATAATTCATCCTATCACATGTTGATTAATATATCACCATTTATGGCATTGTACGGGTATGAAGCACCCAACTTCATGGATTTAGTTTTAGGTGACAATCGGGTCCCCAAGATCAAGGATTTTCTACAAGAGGCACAGGATATCATGCGTTCATTATAAGAGAACATCAGATAGGCATAAGAGTAGCAAAATAAATATGTTGATCAGAAGAGGATCGAATGCTCATTTGAGATAGATGACATGGTTTATCTAAGACTACAACCATTTATGCAGTCATCACTAAAGAGGAATGGAGCTGAGAAGCTCAAGCCTCAATTTTATGGCCCATTCAAAGTCTTATAGCGTGTGGGTGAGGTATCCTATGAGCTGGAGCTACCTGAGAGTAGTAGATTACATAATGTATTCCATGTTTCTTACCTCAAGAAGGCATTGGGACACAGTGTCACACCCTCGATAGATTTACCACCTTTGGATGAAGAGGGCAAGTTGGTGTTAATTTTAGAGGAAGTGATTGGGCAAAGAGAGCGTACCCTCAAGCGAAGGACTATAAAAGAATATTTGATAAAATTGAGGAACTTACCTAAGGAATATGCCATTTGGGAGGGCAAAGCGATATTGCAAACTCCAGGATTCCAATTTCTTGAGGAAAAGCAATTTTGATGAGGGGAGACTGTAATGACTCCTTCTCTGTGGTAGACGGAGCAAAGACTAGTTAGCCTGGTCACAGGGGTCCCCTAGGCTAAACAGTTTGGTTAGGGACTCAGTTTGGCAAGAATCCCATCATTCAAAAGGTTTAATTCTTCCATTTCCAGGTGTTGACCAAAGGGAAGGTCGCTAGGTTTGAAAAGTGTTTATGTTTTAATGTTGAGTTATAATATGATATTATAACTTAAAAATATAAAGTAACTCAACTTTAAGTTATGAAAATATAAAGTAACTCAAATTTAAGTTATAACTTAAAATCATTCGGCTAGGACAAGGGGATCCACTTTAATGTCATAAATTGACATTAATTATTAATTAAAAGAATTATATGTGCAACCTCAAAGTGGCGCCTAAACCAAAAATGCAACTTTCTTCTATTTAATGGCAATTTGGGACTCATTTGGAGTATGGAGAATTTGGAATTTTTATTGAGCTTTTCATAGGGATTTTCGATAGAAGATCAAAGGGCTTGTTGGGAGTGATTTATTAGTAGGATTGGACCAGTTTCAGGTGTGAGAAATCACCTCTAGTTGAAGGATTGAATTTCTCAATTCCAGAGGAATTATTAGAGCATAATCATGGTATATCAGGTTTTACCTATGACTGAAATCAATTGGATTGAAGATCAGAGCTTCTGGGTTTCATTATTTCAATGGTAATTCAAATGGGTCTCAATCCATGTTGAAGTTGCTAAAGTTTGAGGGAAAAAAGTAGGCCAATCGTACCATTTTTTGCTCATATTCTGTGGAATTGGTGAGGGTTTCATTGTGGGTATTTACGGTTAAATCTGCCTTTGCCAAGCGCCATTTTTTTAGCATTCCTACATTGATTTTGAAGGAATATTAAATTTTTAAGGGTTGTCATACAAATTTGTAGGCTATAAAGTTTAGAGGGTCAACAGTCTTTTAAAAGTAGTTTTGGTTGGGTTCAAACTTGCATGTGGAGCAGCCAACCTCAGTTTGAAATTTACACTCATTGAAGGGCCATTGGGAGGAATGAAGAAGGAAAATCGTAGCAAATGGGATATTTCCATACTTGCTTTTTGTATCAAATTTGTTGTTGTTCATAATCAGGTTAGGAAAATATGTAATTTTGTATCTATTTTCAGTTATCATGAATTGAAATAAAATTTATTCTTGTTTCCAACTATTGATTGTTATCAATTTGCAATTACTTTCAAATCAACCACACAAACTCACAAAAAAATTAGACCATAAACAATACATGAAAAATAATAGGGAAGTGTAGTAGAGGGACGGGGTGTTCATTAGAGAGTGATAGGATTAATAATGCCAAGCCTACCTTCACCTTGGGCCTTAGAGGTGATGCAAAGCTTCCAAAGGATAACTGGTAAGGAACAAGCCTTGTTCCATTTGCTCCATAGAAATCATTTTAGCATAGAGGTAAACTGATGGTAATAAAATCAACAAGAGGAGTAATAAACATGCAAGGCTAAAAAGATCTTGTTGAGAACCTGGACTTTACTTACCAATGATAAAAATCTAGTGGGCCAAGTAGAAAGTTTCCTCTACACCTTATTGAGGACCCAATCCCACATGACCTTTGGGGAAGCATCAATCCCAAAGGGGATCCCAAAATATTTGATGATGGACCTAGGGGTAACAACTCTCTATTCAACAGGGACATAGGTATAGGACTTGGTTTTCAAAAAGCATAATTAATTCAATTTTTCTATCACTAAATTTGGACCTAAAAACATTGCAATATAGTTGAGCAAATTTCTCTATTTCCACATCCTCTTTAGTATTATAGAGAAATAACAAGGAGTCATCAACAAAGTGGAAGTTGATCACAACTTGTTGGTTAGGGATAATTATTCCTTTGAGAAGCCTTCACTATGAGCGGTCTCCAAAAGTTATTTTAAGGCATCAACACTGATAGCATATAAAAGAGGGCAATAGGACAATCTTGGTGAATTAATCAAATATAATATAAAATAAGAAAGTATAAGTTAAAGTCATATAAATATTATTTAAAAAAAAAATAAAGGTTAAAATAAAAATAATAATTATCAAATTTGAAGGATATGCTTTCCCTTATCTTTGTTAGTCCTTATTTTAAAAATAATAAAAACAATGTTCCATTTATTATGGGCATATAATGCTATTTAGAATAAATTTACTACCACTATTTAGGGTAATATGGTAAATTTTATCCTTGTGGGGACACCCAAACGATATCATTGGTGCATCATGAGTTACCTCAGTTTGAATCATGAAGAGGAGACCCCTGTTATGCTCTCGAAACCCACACATGAGTGACCTAAGTTTGAGTCATGAAGAGGAGACCCACACATACACTTACCAATCCACTTAACCCTTGAGAGTGTTGTACTTTGTATTACTTAAAAAAAAATATATGGCAAATTAATATTATCAATTGATAAAAATATAAAATAAAAATACATATATAAATATTATATGAAACATATAAGGTTGAGAGTCTTCTCCCAACCATGAACCCTGGTAAAGTCGAGAGCTTTAATCAATAGAAAATTTAACATCCAACCACTATACACCCACCTCCTTACACACTTGTCCACGCCCCGGTTTGAACCTTGATATAAATAAACATTTTGATTGCTTGTTTTCAATCAAATTAATTAAAAAAAATTAACAAAAGTTTAGAACATTTAAACTCTAAAAAAAAGTCAAAGATTCATAGATATAATTATACACTATATTTAGATAACAAAATTAATTAAATAAACAACACCCTCTATAAAATTGTTTCATATAACCTCCTATCTTATAAATATAAAAACTACTTTTATTTATAGAAATAAACAAACCTTATAGAAAAAACTTAATACAACTCTAAACTTAAATCCTTGTTCTTGTTTGGTTTAAGAAGCCGTGTGTTAAAAAACAATGAAAATTGTCCAAGGTTCTCATTCAAGTTCGACCTTTTCCAATGTCATTTAAAGTTACCGATATATATATTTTTAATTATTTTTATATAAAAACTATTTTTTTTATAAATAATTTTTTTTAAAACAAATATTTGACAAAAACAATATTTTCTTAATATTTTTTCAATGCGAAAAACAAAATGTCAAAAAAATTATTATATTTAATTTTTAATTTTATATTTTAAAAAAAAACTAAAATCAATATATATATCTATCTTTAAAAAACAGATCTATAATTATAAAAATATATACTTATATAATATACTAAATGTTACATTAAGTTTATTTTGATAATACATACTTATCCTTAGCATCTAATCAAACCAAAGGATATTTTCACATCTATAACGCACGTGCCAGGATTTGTCGAAAGACGGACGAAAACTGGACTCCAACCAATATTCGGATCCCATCGCAAGCCGGGGGCTCCGACATAAAAATATGTGGGCGGAAAACGGTAGGCCGGTTCCACAAGAAAAGCGAGTAAAGCTGGAAAACCAAATCCAGCGGCTACGTAGTGAAGGGTGGCTTATAAAATAAGATACGCAGATTTGTTAGGTTTGAACAGCTCGCCATGGAGACCACAAGGTGCAGATCCAGTGCCCCAGTATTACCTCTGAGTTGCTTTGCTCTCCAGCGCTCCTATTCTTCTTCTTCTAATGTTCCTTCTGCTGCCGCTCAATCGCTACAGAGGCCACTGTCGCCCAACCGTTACGGTTCAGCGTCTTCTATCAATTTTGCCCAGGATAGATCAGTGTCGCTTAATAGAAATCTGCAGGTCAGGTCTTCGGTCCTTCCCGGTCCGTCCGCGGCCGCAAACCACAAGAAGGCCGTTCCGGCCAGGAAGGCGTGCATGTGTTCACCCAGCAATCATCGAGGTTCATTCCGTTGCAGTCTCCATAGAAAGTCTCCACCCCTTTCCCATTCTTCATCTTCCACTGATTCAACGAATTCTCAGCTGCATATGCGGAGGTCCGCCATGACAAATTCGTTGGTGAGAATCGGCAGTGTGGAAGGAGAATGGGTGAAGAGGGCGCTTACGGCGCTCATTCGGCCTTCCAACCGCCAAATGCGAAGGAGAACATCATTCCAGCCACGGTCTAGCAGGCTTCGCCATATGACCAGGGCAGAAGACGGAGCTCTTTCCTGAAGGCCGGCTCGCTACCCGCTCTACATGCCTTCTCTTTCGGTCGGCCCATCAGTCGGTCAAAAAAATACATCGGAATACATCGCGGGCGGCTGCCGGAGAGAACTAAATGAATTCTCTTCCATTTTCGTGGTCTGGACTCTAGATAATTGAAAATGCTTTCTGTGGTTTCGGGTTCCCGAAAAAGAATACGCTGCTGCTTTCCCCCGCAGATAGATCCCAGTCCTAGGCAATACTGTCATGCATAAATGAATCAACAAAACGTTCAGCAAGAAATGCAACGGAATCTTAGATCTTATATAATATTATATACAATCAATTCCTTTTTTTTTTCTCAAAATATCTTGACGCTTCTCACGATTTTCATTTTCATGTCAACACGTAGGAGGAGAAAGATAGTCAATTAACACATTTTTTGATGATCCATGTTATTTTTAACATGAATTATAAAAATGCTAGAATATTGCAAATTGCAGCCTACGAAAAACATTAATAATGATATATGCATATTTTTCTTTCTCAAGAAAGAATCGTCGTTTTGCTGTACGTGTTTGATATCTGAAAAATAATATTGGTAGGGAGGCAAACCGAAGATTGTTTAGAAATAGGAAATCCATGCCCTTCTGTATGGCGTCAAACCTTGTCTATTAGAAGCCTTTCGACTAAGGTATGAACAGAAAACCCGTTCATTTTTTTTATTGTTGAATCTAATAGCATAGATTTTCCCCCTCTATTATTATTATGATTATTTTATTTAAAAAATAAAAGTTATGATTATTTTATTTTATTAATTGGAAGGTCATGAATGGAAAATAAAAAATAAATAAAATAAGATGGATAATGAGTAAAGGTTATCGCAAAAAAAAAATGAGGTAGATAAAGAAGAAAGCATTCATAACTAAATACACATAAGAATAGCAGCTAATAACAATAAAGAGACTACAACTATATCTTGCTATAATATGTTAGATATCAATACACATAAGAATAGCAGCTAATAACAATAAAGAGACTACAACTATATATTGCTATAATATGTTAGATATCAATACACATAAGAATAGAAGCTAATAGCAACAAAGAGACTATATAAAGAGGAAAGCATTCATAACTAAATACACATAAGAATAGCAGCTAATAACAATAAAGAGACTATAACTATATCTTGCTATAATATGTTAGATATCAATACACATAAGAATAGAAGCTAATAGCAACAAAGAGACTATAGCTATATCCTACTACAATATGCCATATATCATCACTCATCCGTAGGAGAGCTTGTCATGTGATGAAGTTATGACCATGTCCTCCATTATATCTTCTAAAGTTTTCAATGAAGAAATAAAAGTAATGAGTTTTTGAACTGATTCATTATTGTTTATTGCCTTATTTTTGGTTTCCTATTAATATATCAAAAACATTTCCTAGTGTGTTGGAAGCTTCATGAACATGAGAATGAATATGTAACAAAATATCAAAGGTCAAGTCTGCTAAAATTATACCCCATGGAGGAGTGGAATTGATAAACACCTATTTGCATCTAAAATTCCAAATATGCTTGAGAGGAATGAGTCTACAAACATCCCAAAGTTTGAGGCATTGATCCTGTTGGGAAAAACCAAGTAAAGAATATTTCCAATATCTAGAGGAGGGGAATACAAATATGTAGAAGATATCCCACAATTTTTTAGTCATGCCACTTAACCAAAACAAGTGAATAAGAGTTTTTGAAACATTACAACACTTGCATTGTGAGGGGAAATATGTAAAATCGAAGCCAGGATTTCAAAAGTTGGAAATTTTAATGTAAAACCTGCCAACCAAGAAGCTGAAGAGATATGTTGCAAGACAAAGAGGTTCAAAAATAAGTTCTTGTTGTCATACCCCCTATCATATTTAAAGAACGGAACAAGGTCCTGCTTAAACCCATTGATAAAGAGGAGCTAAAGAAAGTAGTCTTTGGAATGAGTATAGAAAAAATGTCAGGTCTATATGGTTTTCCAATTGAGCTTTTTTCAGTCTTTTTGGGACAACTTGGAGGAGGATGTAATGATTATTATAGAGGAGTCCAAGGATAGTAAAATAATGCTTAAAGAATTAAATCAAACATTCATTACCATACTTCCAAAGGGGAAGAAGGGGGTATACAATTCATACTACAGACCTATCATCTTATGCAATGTCATACAAAATAATCATGAAGGTAATGGTTGACCAGCTAAAACCTCTCCTAGATAATATTATTTCCTTGGAACAAGGGGGTTTTGTAGAGGGCAGACAGATCTTAGATGGTGTGGTTCTAGCTCAGGAGGCAATCCACTCAATACAAAAATCTAGCAAAAGAGAAATCTTCATAAAATTGGATATGTCAAAGGCTTATGCTAGGGTGGAGTGAAGCTTCTTGTCAAGAATGATGGCAGTCAGTTTCTCATAGGATTGGATAGAGTGGGTCATGAGTTGCATCTCTACTGTGACATACTCAGTGTTAATCAAAGGTCTTCCCTTGCAACCATTTGAAGCCACTAGAGGAATTCAAGAGGGAAATCCTTGTTCTCCTTATATTTTTCTCATATTAGCTAAAGGTTTGGGTAGACTTAGCTTGAGGAAAATGCAAGTAGATTTTCTTACAAGTATCAAAGTGGGTGAGGAGGTTTTGATTCACCTATAGTTTGTGGATGATACATGATTTATGGGAGTGGCCAACCTCAAGGAAGCAATAATGATCAGAGATACTCTTAATGTTTATCTTGGGATCACAAACCAAGTCATCAATAATAAAAAATCCAAAGTGGTCTTCTTCAATCTTGACTGAAGGCTTCAGGACATAATTTTAGAGATCTTGGGATTCACAACGACTTCTCTATTAGTGGTTAAAAAATGAATATAGTTGTCTAGAGAAATCTTTTGGATCATATTAAAGAAATAATTAATCATTGGTCTCATAAATGGTTAATCTATAGGGGTAGATTATTATTTTTGTAATCATTCATTCAAGCCATGCCAATATACGCATATTATATCATTGTTGCCTCACATACCATATAGAAAGTATGGATAGAAAAATTTTATGGGGAGGAGCAAAAGGAGAGAAGAAATAGGCATTAGTACGTTGAGAGAAACCAAGCTAGCCCAAGGTGAAGGGAGGTTTGAACCTAAATAGATGAGATCTAAATAATAAAGCTTTGACTGGAAAGCTTTATGACAAGTGGATCTCTTAGCCAACCTATTTATTCAATAGAGTTTTAAATAGTATATATTTGGGACAGGTGAATCCGAATGAGGTGAGTCATTTCTCTTTGGATGGTAGTGGATCCCTAGTGTGGCAGACACTAAATCTAGGATCTCAGGTAGTCAAGGATGGATAATTTTGGATAGTGGGGAGAGGAGAGAAGGCATGATTTTGGACAAATTCATGGGATCAATACCCATCTATCATTATTGAATTCGCATAACTACAACCAGTAAAAATAATGGAAAGTAGGTGTTGGATCAAGATTGAAAGTTATTTTGACATTAGCTAGCTAGGGGATTATACGATTAAGAAACTTAAGAAATTAGACGAGTGACCAATTCCAATCCCTTCAAAATTGACACCTATTATGACTAAAATCTTGGTAGAAATATTTCTCGTATGTAGCAATGAGAAGGATGAATTAGCTTGAGGCTATGGGAACCTTGGAGTCTATACAGTGAAATATGGATATGAAAATATTCTTCTAGAACCTCCTTCTCATTCATATCAGGTTGAGGATTAGAGAAAGATTTGGTAGTCCAAGGGTTGACCAAAAGTAGACTTATTTGCCTGGTAGTTCATGCACAATGAATTATTACTTTTGATAATCTGAGACATAAGAAAATTGTTGGTCCATCCCAATGTGTTTTATGCTACAAAAGTAAGGAAACATCTGACCACCTGATTTTTGAGTGCTCGTTCATGGTTTAGATCTGGGAGATATGGTTTTAAGTTTATAAAATTCAAGCCAACGATGATTTAAAATAGATTAATATTTGAGAAATATAGAAGAGGTGCATATTTAAATCTAAAGCTCTTCGTATTGGGTGGAAGCTTAGATTAAACTTTATTTGGTGGTAATTGTGGCTAGAAAGAAATGATAAAATTTTTAGAGAAACATTTTCATCCTTGGATGGTGTTTGATAGGTCATTTGGAGCAAAGTCATCAAAATTGTGATAATGTATGCTAAAGAGGAAACTTAGGCTAATATAGAGACGATGAAGAAGGAAGTTAAAGAGTAGGAGAGATAGATCAAAGCTAGTTGGAAAACACCCTCGAAAGGCTGGATTAAAATTAAGATTAATAAGGTCCAAGGTGTAGACCAATTGGTTAAACCAAACCCCATAAGGGGGACGAATGTCCAAGGTTCAAATCTCGAGCCTCGTCGGACTGAATGCTTGTCCCTTTCCTGGTGATTTCAATGGCGTTAAAGGTTTAAAATGATTGTGGCATGGTGGTTATACGGGTGGACTATGTAAAGATCTGTGTGGCGGCTTCTAGGGTGGACAGTGCAGAATATTGTAGTAGCCATAAAAGCTAGACAACATATCCAGATTCATGGTGGCTACTGATTCCACCATGTAAATTAAAAAAATAATAATATTAATGGAGTTGCAAAAGGTAATTTGGGTAGAGCTAGAATTGGAGTGGTCTACAGGAATCATGTTGGGACAATTCTCTATTGGGAACTGTAGGGCCTAGGAAAAGCCAAAAACAACGAAGCAAAATATTTAGCTCTTAAATTTACTTCTATTTGGGCAATAAGACAAGGTTTAAAGAGGATAATTATAGAATCTGATTCTCTGGATTGCAAGAGAAACTTTGCTTTGGAGACGCAAAGGTTGAGGATTCATATCACCCAAATCAAGGAGTTGTGGAGAAAATTAGATGATGTGATCCCTATTTATGTGGGTACAACTCATAATATAGTAGTAGACTTCCTTGTTAAGATGGGTATCGAGAAGGAGGTGTGGGTTTAGTGGCATAATACCATAGCTATTGAGGGCAGGTTGGTGACCAAATCCAACGTTTAACTATTGATGGAATTCAACGTTTAACTAATTTGGACAACCATTGTTAACATATAGTTTAGAAAATTTGGCTCCAATGTCAATTTCCTTTTAGTATTGCAACCAAAAGTGGTTAATTCTTAACATCTTGGATTTTAGAGTTATAAAATTTTGTTGAAAAAGCTAAAAAGAGGAAACGAATACTCTAATTAACTAAGGCTCCAAAATTTTTTTATCCCAACCTATAAATAATCACTTTCTAATATAATTTTTTTCCTATTTAAACTATAAATATTTTTTTTGTAAATCTTGTAAGAGTTTCAAAATCTTTAAGACATCAATTTGTTGGACATACCTTACAGACGGTCCCTCTTAAATAAACAGGAACATGTACTATTAAAATAATAGACAACAACAAAAACGTGACATTGGTCACCAAGGGCTAGGTGGATTGGTAAGACTTTGGCCACTTACCAAGAGGTGACCTAGGTTCAAATCTTGGGGGCATGCCCAATAAAGGCAAAGGTAGTAGTCTAACTTGAATCCGTTAAGTGCACGCCAGTTTGACGATAACGATACCAACCCTGAGCCATCGAGGGTCTCCTTCACTCTGAGCCGCACTTACTGAGGAGAGACATGGGTTATAAAGGTAACTTCAATGATTTGACCTATGTTCGAAAGCAAAAACCTCGACGAGAATGTCTAACCTTCGTACCCAATTATTAAAGATGAAAAGATGTTACCGATTCCCTTGACATATAAATTAAATTAAAAAAAAAAGAAACGTGACATTGGTGGCTTAAAAAATTTGAAGCCCGAGATGAATGCATAGCTCAATTGCTTTTAAAAGAACTCTTTGGTTTGCTAGTTTTTTTCTAGGTTGTGAAACTGAAAATTAAGATAATGAGAAGCCTCATAGAATCAGAAGAAATGGAGTTGAATGAATTTTATTATCATTATGTCCACTTTCCAGTTCCGTTGCTGAATTTCTTTCTTTTTTCCGGGTTCGAGTCCATTGACCCAGGAAAGCATCAGGGCTCTCGTAATCATATCATATTTTACATTCTGTAACCAATATGAGCAAAATAAATGGAAAGCCTTCTTTAGGGGAAAATGGACGCAGGCCCTTTTCGAGAGGGTAACGAGGCGGCCTTCAGGAATGAGCTACGTCTTCGGCCCTGGTCATATGGCGGAGCCTGCTGGGCTGCGGATGTAATGACGTCCTCCGCGATTGGTGGTTGGAAGGCCGGATGAGCGCCCTCTTCACCCATTCCCCTTCTACACTGTCGATCCTCACCAACGAATTCGTCATGGCGGACCTCCGCATATGCAGCTGTGAATTCGTTGAACCAGGGCAACACGAAGAAGGAGAAGAGAGCGGAGAGTTTCTATGGAGACTGTAACGGCAAAAACCTGGATGACTGCTGGGCGAACACATGCACACCTTCGTGGAAGCAATTGGCTTACTGGGTTTTGTGGTCGTTGACGAAACTGGACGGCCCAAACACTTGGCCTGTAGATTTCGTTGATTTCTGTTGGGCGAGACTGATCTGTCCAAACCAATATTGATAAAAGAAATGGCAGAAGGTGCCGAACCGGAACGGTTGGGCGAAAGTGATCCCTGTAAAGAGAAGATGAAGTGAGGGGATGGAGCGCCAGCAAAAGAATCCAAAGATGAAGAAGAATAGGAGTGTTGAGTGGGAGAGGGAGGGTTGGGAGATAAAGTTGTTTTTTTTTAAATGAGTTTATATTTATGAGAGGTTATGGGGTTTTTTAATGAAAGATTATGGTTCAAGTGTTTGCAGGTTTAAATTTTTGAAGCTTTGTAATTCTTTGGAAGATATAGCTGGTGAGAGGCCGTACGGGAGCGCTGGATTTGCACCATGTGGACTCCATGACAAGCGGGTCAAACCTGACAAAGCTAACAACCTTCATTTATAACTTACCAAGTTTGCGTGTGGAGCTGGTTTTCTCGTAAAAACCACTCCCCGTTTTCAGCCCACCTCTCTTTAGGAGGGGGGCCCAGATCTGGAGCTGGAATCCGATTTTCGTCCGTCTTTGAGTTAAGAAAGCCGGCAGGCGCTTTCCGAGCTTGAAGGCCCCTCGTTCGAGAAGACGGATTTTTGTCTTTTACAAAGGGAATGCCTACAAGTGCAACTAAATGCATCTGCCCAATTTTTTTTGTGTAATATTTCTTATGTACATTTGTAGTGGGATTGAATTTGGGTCTCATCATCCTGAGTAGCATTTTTGTCTGTAGACTACACTTAAGGAGATATAAGTGGTCAAAGTTTTCATTCTTACCTATCTTTTAAATAAGCATTCTTGTCTGTAGACTACATTTAAGGGGATATAAGTGGTCAAAGTTTTCATTCTTACCTATGTTTTAAATAAGTATTTAAAACATAGGTAAGAATGAAAACTTTGACCACTTATATCCCCTCAAGTGTAGTCTTAAATAGGTATTTAAAAAAAAAAACTTATATAAGCTGATGTGACAAATATAATTATAAAAATTTATATTTTATAAATCAAATTGTTTTGAATTTATTGTGAATTTAAAAATAGTAAAAACATAAAATATTTAACTTTATACATAAAATAGACCACTATAAGATGCAATTTAAGTGAATCCCTCAAGGTTATAATTTGCCATACATTATAATTGTTAATACATAAACTTATAAGAAAGTCAAGAATGATTCTTGGACAAAATAATAGCCAACATATTACCAACAACTTTTTATACAACACTTTAACAAAAATCATAGTGGATTCAAATTTCAGGTCAATGTCTCACTAGATGAAACATCGTGAGGCCACTCCTCTATAGTAGGCATCTTGTGATAAGCAATGGAGCTCTAGGTAGCATTATCTTCATTATGTGTTTCTGGTTTAGCTTCACAATTCCAAGCATGTCATGAATCTTTTTGATGAGATGTTCAAGAACTTGGTTATGATTGTGAACTTTGTTCACCTATAATAGTTGTCACGCATGAGGAAGTTGTGCTTAGCCCAAATGGACAGAGCCCCCAATAAACAAAAAATTACGCCTTACTTTTCAAATAAATCGTGTAACAACGAGACTTAAAATTTCAAGCTTGTTATAAGGATCATAATCTGTCGAGAGACCAAGGACGTAGGTTTTCCAGTTAGTACAATTGAAGAAGGGTGAGAAAAGGTCAACAAACACTTCCCAATATCCTTTGATAAAAGGACAAAACCAAAATATGTGTTTGATAGACTTCACTTGTCCATAGGGAGCATAGAAGGGTTGGGTTAGATTGAGCTTTGCTAGGTGTTGAAGAGAAGATATTTTACACTAAAGGACTCTCCAAGCAAACAATAGGTCCTGGGCAACATGTGGCATTTTCCATAGTTTGTTAATGAGAAAAAATCATCGTTTGGAAAGATGAAGGTCCAGCTTCTTGTTAAGTTAAGGAGAGAAGTCAAAGTAAGGGATTAGGTGAGAATACAACTATTCAGAATGGATGGCTTGTAAGGCGCAGTTGTTCTACCATCTCCATTCAAACCAAGAGGTCATAATTAAACATTTCATTTTGATAGTAACCAGGCTAGGAATAGACTTGATAACCTCCTCAAATATCACTCTACAGTAGGGAGGAAGGAGATATTGAAATTTTTATTACTTCCAAGATAACCATTTCCCTAAAGACTCATCCTAGATATTCGAGGATAGTAAAAAATCCTTGGTTGCTTAAATGTGAGGCTTACATTCCCTAGAAAGGATTAAGGGGCTAGCATATCTTTGAATAATAGGGTTCCACCATATGCTATGAGTGGCTATGGAAACACCAATTCACAAGAAGTCGGCGTTCCATTGAATCAAAGAGTTGCAAGCTTACCAAGTTTTCAAGTTCCTATGAAGAGGCAAGGAACCACTAATGGAAAAAAGGGTGAGATAATAACTTTGCCCTGCCAAGGAATATGTATTCAATTGTATTTAAAGGTAGTTATATAGATATTAGATCTGATGAGAACCTTCTAGGGTTCACCTCCTATTAAAACTCTAGTTATTCACTTTATTGTAAGATATTTACCTTGAGTGATAAGATCAATAATGTCAAGCCTACCTTGGACCTTAGGGGTGATGGTCAGGAATAAGCCTTGTTCCATTTGCTCCATAGGAACCATTTTGGTATAAAGGTAAACTTATGGTAACCAACTTTGATGAAATTCAACAAGAAGAGTAATAAACATACAAGGCTAAAAAGATCTTGTTGAGAACCTGGACTTTACTCGCCAATAATAAAAATCTAGTGGGTCAAGAAGAAAGTTTCCTCTATACCTTATTAAGGACCCAATCCCACATGGAATTTGGGGAAGCATCAATCCCAAAGGGGATACCTAGATATCTGATGATGGACCTAGGGGTAACAAATTTCCAATCAAGAGGGGCATAGGTATAGCATTGGTTTTCAGAGAACAACATTAATTATGGTTTTCTATCACTAACTTTGGACCTAAAAACATCACAATACAGTTGGAGCACTTCTTACTATTTCCACCTCCTCTTGAGTATTATGGAGAAATAATGAGTCATCAACAAAGTGGGATTTGATCATAAATTTTTGGTTAGGGATAACAATTCCTTTGAGAAGCCTTCATTATGAGTAGTATCCAAAAGGTATCCCAAGGCATCAACACTGATAGCATATGTAATGACCCCTTATCTGCGATAGACGGAGCAAAGATTTGTTAGCCTAGTCATAAGGGTCCCCTAGGCTAAACAATTTGGTTAGGGACTCAGTTCGACGAGAATCCCATCATTCAAAAGGTTCAATTTTTCCATTTATAAGTGTTTACCAAAAGGAAGGTCGATAGGTTTGAAAAGTGTTTATGTTTTAATGTTGAGTTATAATATGATACTATAACTTAAAAATATAAATTAACTCAACTTTAAGTTATAACTTAAAGTCATTCGCCTAGGACAAGGAGGTCCACTTTAATGTCATAAAGTGAAATTAATGAATTATATTTACAACCTCAAAGTGGTGCCTAAACCAAAAAGACAACTTTATTCTATTTAATGGCAATTTGGAGGTCATTTAGAGTATGGAGAATTTGGAATTTTTATTGAGCTTTTCACAGGGATTTTTGATAGAAGATCAAAGGGCTTGTTAGGAGTGATTTCTCAGTAGGATTGGACTAGTTTCAGGTGTGAGAAATCACCTCTAGCTGAAGGATTGAATTTCTCAATTGTAGAGGAATTATCAGAGCATAACAGTGGCAGACCAGGTTTTACCTATGACTAAAATCAACTGGATTGAAGATCAAAGGTTATTGGTTTCATTATTTCAATGGTAATTTAAATGGATCTCAATCCATTTTGAAGTTGCTGAAGTTTGAGGAAAAAAATAGGCCAACCGTACCATTTTTGCTCATATTTTGTGGATTTGGTGAGGGTTTCATTGTGGGTATTTACAATTAAATCTGCTTTTACCAAGCACCCCTTTTTGAGCATTCCTCCATTGATTTTGAAGAATATTGAATTTCTAAGGGCTGCCACACATATTTGCAGGCTGTACAATTCAGAGGGTTAGCAAATTTACTTAGCAGCAGTATTTTGAAAGTAGTTTTGGTTGGGTTCAGACTTGCATGTGGAGCAGCAAACCTCAGTTTAAAATATGTACTCATTGAAGGGCCATTGGGAGGAATGAAGAAGGAAAATTTTAGCAAATGACACATTTCCAGACTTGCTTTTTGTATCAGATTTGCTTTTGTTCGTAATTAGATTAAAAAAATATGCAAATTTGTATCTGTTTTCAGTTATCATGAATTAAAATAAAATTTGTTCTTGTTTCCAACTATTGCTAGTTATCAATTTGCAATTACTTCCAAATCAACCACACAAACTCACAAAAAATCAGACCACAAAAAATACATGCAAAATAATAGAGAAGTGTAGTAAAGGGACGGGGTGTTCATTATAGCATATAGGAGGGGGTGATACGAAAACCTTAGTGAATTGAATATTGGAGGGGGATAACATGATTGACCTCAGTAGGACCACAAAATATAATATAAAATGAGAAGGTATAAGTTGAGGTTGTACGAACAAAAAAATGTAAAGGTAAGCATATATATAATAATTATCTAATCTCAAGTATATGCCTTCTCTTATCTTTATCTATCCTTACTTTAAAAATAATAAAATCAATGTCGCATTTATAGTATCATTTAGAATAAATTTACTACCACGACCTAGGCCAATGTGATAAATTTTATCTTTAGTAGAACCTTATGTTTATATCATGTCTTTACCATGTATTTAATGAAATGAATGCAATATATTTTTTCCTATTCTTGGAGGGTTTTTTTGTTATTAGATAATCTTTTTAAAGTGTACTAAAATTAAATAGTTGGATAGGAAATAAAATTGAAAAATGATGATTGAGAAACACGACAAAAATATATGTTAATCCATATAAATATAAAATAAAAATACATATATAGATGTTACATAAATAAACATTTTTTAAATGAGATTAAATTTTTTTTTTATGAGGGATCTTGGTCTCCTCATAATGAGTGGGTTTGAACCTTGGACCTCTCAAAGAGAGGCCAAATCCCTTACCACTACAGTAAGCTTACAACTCTCTTTTTCAATGAGTTTACACAAATTTTTATGAGGGGTCCTAGTCCCCTAATACCGAGTGGGGTTTGAACCTTGGACCTCTCATAGAGAGGCCAAAGCCCTTACCATTGCAGTAAGTTTACAACTTTAGATAAATAAACATTTTGATCGATTGTTTTTAATTAAATTAATTATTATTTTTTATCAAATTTTAATGAGCTAGAAGTAGAACTTTAAAACTCTAAATAAGAATGGGGACATAATTATAATCATACTTAGATAACAAAGTTTGGTTCAATTAATACATATTAGATAAACAACATAATGTAGAACATCCAAGTGGGGTGTTTGAAACCATTGTTTGGGGTACATGGTTTTGTATATGGTTTTAGAACACATGGTTTTTTCTGTTTATTTTATCACTATGTGCATTGGAAGTGAAGTGAAGGAAGTGAAGAAGGAAAAGAGCATAGGAGCTTAGAAGAATATTGGCACTATATGCAATGCTTTTAAAAGGTTTATTGTGTATAACCTCATAGGAATAAATTGACACTCTATGCAGTGCTTGCAGGAGGTGTATTGTGTATAACCTCAGAGGAAGAAATTGGCACTTTGTGCAATGCTTGCAGGAGGTTTATTGTGTATAACCTTATAGGAAGAAATTGACACTATGTGTAGTGCTTGCAGGAGGTTTATTGTGTATAACCTCAGAGGAAGAAATTGACACTCTATGTAGTGCTTGTAGGAGGTTTACTATTTATAACCTCAGAAGAAGAAATTGACATTTTGTGCAGTGCTTGTAGGAGGTTTACTATGTGTAGTGCTTGCAAAAGGATTGTTGTGTATTGTAACCTCAAAAAAAGATGAATATTTGTGATAACATTATTATCTGTGTAATTATTAATGTTGTTCTATAAAAAAAAATAGTGATTTATTTTTAGTTAATGGCGATCACTATTTTTTTTTATAGCACAACAATAATAAGTAGACAGATAACAATATTATCACATAGTACCAACAATATTCTTCTCTTTTTTGTGGTTATAATACAAAGTAATTCTCATGCAAGCATTGCACAAAGTGATAATTTATTCTCTTGAGGTTATAAATAGTAAACCTCCTACAAGCTCTACACAGAGTACCAATTTCTTCCTTTGAGGTTATACACAATAAACCTCTCTTGCAAACATTGCACATAGTACAAATTTCTTCCTTTAAGATCATGCACAATAAACCTCCTACAAGCACTACATAAAGTGCCAATTTCTTCTTTAAAGGTTATAAATAATAAACCTATTACAAGCACTACATATAGTGTCAATATTCTTTTAAGCTCCTATGCTCTTTTCCTTCTTCCTCTCCTTCACTATACTTATATGCACATATTTATAGTGAAAAATAAACTTAAAACAAAAAGCACAAAAACCATGTCAAAACTATATTCTAAAACCATGTACAAAAACTATGTTTGAACACCTTATGCAACACCTATGATTTAAAAAACTATGTACAAAACCAATGGTTTGAAAACCATGCACCCCAAACCATGGTTTTAGACACCCCACGTGAATGCTCTTATATCACAACATCATGTGTAAGAGTTGTCATATAACCTATAATCTCATGAATATAAAATACTACTTATATAACAATTATTTTACTTTCGTTTTAATTTTTATTTGTATAATTTTACAAACCTTATTTTGTCCTACCCTTTAATGGGAAGAAAACACTAAATTCAACTTAAATCCTTGTTCCTTGTTTGGCTTAAGAAGTCATGAACCAATAAATTTTATTTGAGGTTTCTAACCTGTTCATATGATGTTGTTCCTATTACAAGTTGTTTATGTTGGAATTTTGTCACTTTAATAACTCTTATTCTTCATTCATGTTTGACCATTTTAAATGTTAAGTGAGGTTAATATATTTTTTTAAAATTATCCTTATAGCAGTTGTTTTTTATTTTTAAATAACAAAACATATGTTATAATTAATTTATTTATAATTTTTTATCATATTAAATTTTACTACATTATATTAGTTTTTTTCAATTGATTATATTAAATTTAAAAATAAAAATAAAAAAACTTTTAAATACTTCATAAAATAATATTATATATCTATATATTTGGTTTTTTAATATTTTTATTTTAATGCAATAAAAAAAAAAAATATTACTATATTTAATTTTTTATTTTTTGGATGAAAAAGCCATTATATTAATAAAATAATGTGTAATCATACAAAAAAGGGTGGGTGGGATTAGCACACCCCGTAAACCAATACATTAACTATTGTGGTTAAGAGTAAACAAGAGTGTCAGAAACAGACCCATAAACGCCAATAACAACTGCCAAAACAATATTAAATATGCATTCGAAAAGAAAGAAGCCAAGAAATTAATGCCACCTGGAAGGGGAAGGAAGATGCACATGACTCATAATGCAGGGTGCATTCCCCCAATGATCCATGAGGGTACGCAAGTACTGCAGCTCCACATATACTACTTTTTAACCTGTACTTGAATCTGTAACCAGCAATCAAAGAATATATCATATTTATCAGCAACAGAGAAGACATGTCCGACATCTTGTTGAGAAAAAACAACTCTATTCCGGGACTTCCACAGAAAAAACAAGGTACCAATTGTAAAAATATTCCAAACAACATCCAAGTTGAAGGAAAAAGTAATAGGGTCACCCAAAATAGCATGCACCCAAGTAAAATCCTCCTGCATAAAAGGTCTGAAAAATTCAAGAAGCCACTCCCAAGCTGACTGAGCCCGATCACAAGACCAAAAAACATGCAGTAAATCTTTCGCTTGTCCACAAACCGGGCAAATGAGATTATGAACACCTAGATGCTTGAGCCTACTGCCAACAGGTAACCCTTGATGTAAGAGACTCCAAGCAAAAAAACTCTGTTTAGGTTCAATATAAGTAGCCCAAGCAATCCGAAACCTCTTATTCCATTGGGAGGGAAGAGAGACTAAATTCCATCTCAGAGTGAGCTTATCAAACATTGGAACTTGTGGGGTGAGCCATTTGTAACCAAGATGAGATTTATATTGCAAAACAAGAAGCTCCCTAGGCCAACACCAATCTGACCACCAGGGTTTTTGAAAATGCTTATGTAGTTTGCTCCAAATAGAAAAAAAAATACTATCAATAACCACCTCATAAGTGTCTCTATCACCAGGATTTAAATTGTGAATTTGACAAAAACTTTCCCAGGGTATCCAACACCTGGCATGTCGTGAGAAGAAATAAAAAATGGAAGCAATACCACGTTTATAAAACCTCTGCGCTCTGACCCACTACACTAGAACTAAGGGAGAACCTTGCCAAGTGATAATAGGAGACCACAAAATATTCATGGAAGACAAAGAGGCACCTGCTTTGCGAAAACTCCTTTTCCAACTAAGCCAGGATTTGAAGGCCTCCCAGGCTTTCCAAATACTCTGAATGACAAAAGAACCTTTAACTTTAATAGGGATAGGGGCAGTAAGAATGGATTGCAATCCCACCCCTTTTCAAATTTTCTTCCCCTGAAGCAAACCAGAAGAAATGCAATGCCTGACCAACACTTTCCAAGATTCATCCCCAATTAAAGATCGGGTGATCCATTTAGCACAAAGGGCAAGACCTTGTCGGTGACAATCAAACAAACCCATACCTCCACAATCCTTGGGCAAATAGCAAATTTCCCAGGCTACCCGATGAAAACCTTGCTTGACAGAGTCTTTGGCCCACAAGAAGTCTCTCAGAAGCTTATCCAGTTTTTAATAACAAGATTTGGATGGAACCCAACAAGATGAATAATAGACATGGGTAGTGGCTAAAATCTTAGAACAAATCCGAAATTTTCCTGCCAGAGAAATTTTCTTACTAGTCCAGTAAGAAAGCTTCTTTTCCACTTTATCATAACATACTGCCACAATTGAGCAGAGGAACCATGAAATGCAAAAGGAATTTCAAGAAATTTAAACACCTCACCTGGATGAATCCAAGTCCATTGGAATTGATGTAACCAGTGTGGCAGTTGAGATTGAGATTGCCGAAAACAAGATGTTTTTTTCCATTGTATAGAAGAACCAGAGGCTAAACAGAACACCTCTAAGCAACTAATAGTCGAGGAAAGGGATTGCTCATCTTCTTGAAGCGTTAAGAAGGAATCATCTGCAAAATGACCATTGACCAACTGACGATCAGAATTAGGGAGAGCAATACCCTTGATTAATCCTTGATCCATCTTATGGGCCAACAAATAGCCAAAAGCCTCTGTAGCAAGAATGAAAAGAGATGGAGCAAGAGGGCACCCTTGTCTCATAGAGCGACCAAGAGAAATTGACTGAGATTGACTATTATTCAAGGTAAGAACAGTTGAAGCATCTTGAAATAACATAAGAATGGTGCTCACAAATACTGGCCCAAAACCTAGAGCCTGAAGCATGGCAGTTATGAAGTACCACTCCATATTATCATAGGCTTTCTCAAAGTCTATCTTAATGAATAAAGCATCTTGTTCAGAATTTCTTGCCCACTCCATACCTTCCCAAATAGCAAGAACATTATCAAGAATGTATCTTCCCTTAACAAAGCCAGTTTGTTCAGGTCTGACAATCAAAGGCAGAATAGATTTAAGCTTAAGCGTAAGGGATTTAGCAATAATATTGTAGCTCACATTAAGTAGGGTGATCGGCCTCCAATTGGTGATGAGCTTAGGATATCCAGACTTAGGAATAAATTTAACATTGCCTTTGTTAATAATGGAACCCAGTGAACCACATTACAGGGCTTCAAGATAAACTTTGTGGAGATCAGAACCAAGCAAATCCCAAAATTCTTTATAGAATTCACATGGGAAGCCATCAAGCCTAGGCGCCTTATCATTGGCCATAAGTGACAAGGCAGTTTTTAGATCTTCTAGAGAAAGAGGAGTGTCACAAAATAACATTTGCTCAGGAGAAAGCTTGTTGGGGACAACAATGGTACAATCAGCAAGAGCTTGCCTTCTAGCATCATCAAGGGGTTGAGAAGCAAAAACACCTTGATAATGTGAAACAAATACTTTGACAATGTCTAAAAGATCTATAAATCTCTGTCCATCAACTTGAATGGCTTGAAACTAAGAATGTTGAGCAGGAGGTCTGAGGCACTGAAAAAATTCTTTGGTCACTCTGTCCCCCACTTTGAGCCAATGCATTCGAGCACGTAATTGAGCCCCCTTGGCTTCATACAAATCAACCTTTTTTAGCTCATGTCGAATGGAAGAAACTTGAGATTGAGCAATAGAGTTGAAAGGAGAGGCTTCAAGCTTGAGACAGGCTTTGGATAGCTCACTTTGCAAGGTAGACTTAGCCTGTTTTCGTCGTTTTGCAACTTCAACACCCAAAGTTCGCAACACCTTAGTGGTTCGTTGAATGGCAACATTCCACCATTAAATCTTTCTAGAAATACCATCAGGTCTAGGAATCAAATTCCAAATGCGGCATATATGAGCTTTCATCCTAAAGTTATGCAAAAAATAAACATTTAGGTAAAACTGTGAAGAATGCACTCTAGGTTGAAAATTTAACATTGCCACCGAGAATAAAATAGGTGAATGATCAGACAGTGTAGTACCAGGCAAAGTCAACACATACGGTGAAGAAGGCAAAAGACGAGAGAACTGAAAGTTGTCGCACTCAAAAATCATGGCTCTGTCCAATCTTACCAAAACCCTAGAAGAAGCATCTTGAAAATTGGACCAGGTGTACCAAAGATCCTGCGGGAAGTCAGAAGGCGAGAAGCAGGAATTAGGGTCATAAAGGCGAAGCTTGTTTTTCATAAAAAACCAAGCTTCTCTTTCACCTAAACACCACCGCATCGGGATATGACTGACCTTTTCAGAAGATTTCTCCACCATATTAAAATCTCCACAAAGCACCCAAGTGGCAAATGGCAGATTCATGGCAAGCCATCTCCACAACTCACATCTGTCAGAAGAGACATTTGAGGCATACACATTAACCACCCCAAGCGGTTTTCCACATATCTCGAGCAAAATCCAGACAACTTGATTGGATGGGTCAACACCCTAAGTCACAACATTCTTCTGTAATCGAGGCCCAAGGATAGTGACGACTCCTCATTTTCCCGAGGAATGCTTTGTGGCAAAAGAGGTACTTCGTGGCCACAAAAAATCACATGTACACTGTAGATTGAAATCAGAAATGTTAACTTCTTTTAGACAAAATATTGAGGCTTCCATGCATTCGAGAAACATTTGACATCTCATTTCGGACCAAATATTTTCTGACCGGGTCCGTCAGTCCTCGAACATTCCATGATAAAAAAATCATTGGGATTTGTCAAGATGCATGATCTCCATGACATCCTCTCGCATCATCCAAACCTGTAAGTGAGCCAAAATAGTTGGAGGTCGCATGGAAAGCATCACTGTTTAGTTGTCGACGTTTATCATTCCGAATAGGGCTACGAGATCGACGAACCTTCAAGGCCCGACCCTCCTCCACTGAAGAATTATCTGGAGTCGCCACCACTGAGGCCAAAGAAGGGCTACAAATTTTTTGAATAAAATTAATTTATATCAATATTATTTAGATGTGTATATTTATAATTAAAAAATACATCAATTACTAAATAAACATATATTTATATAAAATATTTTTATAATATATTAAATATTACTTAAATATATTTTGATAAATATTTTTAATATTTAATTTACTAAAATATTGTTGATTGTGAAAATTTTCACACTATCTAGATTAAAAAAACTAAAACTAAGGAAATTGTTAAATATAGAGGAAAGTCTACACCATCTCTCCAACAACCACGCACCCATACAAGCTTGATTTGAAGGGTTATTATTAAAAATAAACGAATGTACGATGCTAGACATCATTCTGACGACAATAGCCGGTTCCTCCAACAAGGGGCGGCCACCTGCTTTCAGCTTGGAATGCACGTGCCGGTAATTGTTTTCGAAAGACGGACTTTAAAGGGAATCCCAACTATAGGAATATTCGGATCCATTGGAAGCTGGGGGCTCCGACTTGAAAAAAGTGGGCGGAAAACGGTAGGCTGCTTGGACCAGAAAGCGAGCAAAGCTGGAAAACCAATCCGACGGCTACACAGTGACGGGTAGGTTATAAAATAAGATGCGCACACTTGTTATGTTTCAACAACTCGCCATGGAGGCCACAAGGTGCAGATCCAGTGCCCCCATATTACCTCTGAGTTGCTTTGCCCTCCAGCGCTCCTATTCTTCGTCTTCTAATGTTCCTTCTGCTGCCGCTCCATCACTACAGAGGTCACTGTCGCCCAACCGTTGCGGTTCAGCGTCATCTATCAATTTTGCCCGGGATAGATCAGTGTCGCTTAATAGAAATCTGCAGGCCAGGTCTTCGGTCCGTCCCGGTCCATCAGCGGCCGCAAACCACAAGGCTGTTCCGGCCAGGAAGGCGTGCATGTGTTCACCCAGCAATCATCGAGGTTCATTCCGTTGCAGTCTCCATAGAAAGTCTCCACCCCTTTCCCATTCTTCATCTTCCACTGCTTCAACGAATTCACAGCTGCATATGCGAAGGTCCGCCATGACGAATTCGTTGGTGAGGATCGGCAGTGTGGAAGGAGAATGGGTGAAGAGGGCTCTCACGGCGCTCATTCGGCCTTCCAACCGCCAAATGCGAAGGAGAACATCATTCCAGCCGCGGCCTAGCAGGCTCCGCCATATGACCAGGGCAGAAGACGTAGCTCTTTCCTGAAGGCCGGCTCGCTACCTGCTCTACATGCCTTCACTTTCGGCCGGCCCGTCGGTCGGTCAAAGGAATACATCGCAGGCGGCTGCCGGAGAGAACTAATTGGATTCTCTTCGGTTTTCGTGGTCTGGTCTCTAGATACTTGAAAATGCTTTCTGTGGTTTCAGGTTCCCGAAAAAGAGTACCCTGCTGCATTTCCCTGTCGATAGATTCCAGTCCTAGGTAATACTGCTATGCATAAACGAATCAAGTAACCTAAAGCCAAAAGGGGGGAAAAAATGTCAACACGTAGGAGGAGAAAGATTGTCAATTGACACATTTTCTGATGATGCCTGTTGTTATTGTTAATATGAATCGGAAAAAAGCTGGAACATTGCAAATTGCAGCCTACGAAATATATATATATATATATATTTCTAAAGAATCTTTGGTTTGCTTTGTTTTAGGTTTTTGATATCTGATATTAATATTGGCCTATGAGGCAAACCGAAGATTGTTTAGAAACAGGAAATCCAAGCCCTTCTTTATGGCGTCAAGCCTTGTTTATTAGAAGCAGATTTTCCACTTCCTTTACCAGGGTATTTATTCAACGAAGGTATTGTAACGTTTGCGGGTTAAAGATTTGGAAGTACACGGGGTTGCATGTAAATTGGTCGAACCGTTCGCCTAATTTTAGGTATGTTTTCATTTCAATAAATTTAGACCCAGAGACACCCTCTGCCTTAATTTTTTAAAATTCCTATTTAAGATATATATAATGGTTAAAAAATTTACATTTAAACCCTGTCCCAACATATGTCCTATATTTAAACCCTTTATAAAATTTATTAAAGAGAAAAAGTTGACTTATGAATATGGTTAGATCATGATCCACATGGTGAAAAGAGATGCTTGACTTTCCAGAAAAGATTTAAAGATTGTTTGTTTTAACTTTGTTATACATGGTGAAAAGAGATGTTTGATTTTGCAGAGATGCTTGACTTTCCACACAAGATTTAAAGATTGTTTGTTTTAACTTTGTTATACATGGTGAAAAGAGATGTTTGATTTTGCAGAGATGCTTGACTTTCCACACAAGATTTAAAGATTGTTTGTTTTAACTTTGTTATACATGGTGAAAAGAGATGTTTGATTTTGCAGAGATGCTTGACTTTCCAGAAAAGATTTAAAGATTGTTTGTTTTAACTTTGTTATACATGGTGAAAAGAGATGTTTGATTTTGTAGAAAAATCTAAAGATTGTTTGTTTAAACTTTTCTACAGTTCTTACTATTGAACAACTATGAAAAGGAAAACATCTTTTAGTAGATGGGCTTCTACCATTCTACCTATTTTATTTTCGTTTACGACTCCTACCCTTTTGGCTTCTAAAATGCACCTAATTAATCCCTAAGCTACTAAAAGAAATGATAGTGGTGACAAGGGGCAACCTTGTCTTATCCCTAAAGAAGCTTTGAAGAACTGAGAGGCTGACCCATTAATCAAAATTGCAAGAGAAATAGAACAAAGACATCTTATAATTCGTTCACCATCTGCACACAAAACCCAATATGAGTAAGTATCATTCTTACTAGTTTATTTTATCTAAAGCCTTGGAGAGATCCAACTTCATCACTGTTGCTAACAATTTCTTTGATTTAATGGTATGAAGACTTTAATGAGCAAACACCAATTGCTTCATGAATATGTCTACCATGCAAGAATCCAAACTTCTCAATAGATATAGATGTAGAAAGGAACCTTTTAATTCTTGATGCAATTAATTTTACTATGATTTTATACACATAATTCACAAAGAAATGGGTTCAAAATTGTCAAAGGAAGAAGGTTTGTCCTTTTTTAGAATTAGAGCAATGAAGGTAGAGTTGAAGACTGCATTTACCCTTCCTGTTTGCTTAGACTCCTCCTCAACCTTGAGTAGGTCAAACTATAGAAGGTCATAGAGTTTGAGAAATAATTCCATAGTCTAGCCATCAGGTCCTAGACTCTTATCTTTTGGAAGGAGGTTAAAACAACTTTGAGCTCCTTCATTGAGACTTCCTGAACCAACTCGTCATTGGCTTACTCATCTATAAATATGGAAAAGAGAGAAGCTATTATGATTATTTCAACTTTATTGACTTGACTAGAATCCTTATATAGTTGACCAAAATGCCTTACTCCCATGTTTGTTATTCCTTTAAAGGACTACTTTTCTTCCATCTCAACATTGTAGCTTCCAAATTATATTTTGTTGTTTTCAATGATTTACAAAGTTATGGAAAAATTTAGTGTTCTCATCCTCATTTGCAATTTAGAGTGCTCTACTTTTGAGCCTCCATCGTGCTTCTTTCTCTACAAACAATCTTCTCTTCTCTTGTTCTAAATTTTATACTTAATCCTTATTTCCTCATTCAATTCTTTTTCAAATTCATATACACTGCAAGATCCTCCTCAATCTCCCTTAGTTTCTGCTCATCGACCATTAATTTTTTTTTATAGACCCACCAAACCATTGTTTTTTTTTTTTGAATTTACATGGTGGAATCGATAGTCGCCACGAATCCGGGCAGGTTGTCCAACTTTTATGGCCGCCACAATATTCTGTGATGTTCACCCTAGAAGCCACCACACAGATCTTCGCGCAGTCCACCCCTATAACCACCATGCCACAATCATTTTAAACCTTTTACGCCGTTGAAAGCACCAAGAAAGGGACAAGCATTCAGTCCGACGAGGCCCGAGATTTGAACCTTGGACCTTCGCCCCCTTATGGGGTTTGGATGAACCAATTGGTCTACACCTTGGACCTCCCACCAAACCATTGTTGCTTTAACCCTTTTTAGATTTGCTACAAATTGAATACTAGTAGATTCTATGAGACTAGGATCAAACTTAATGCATTCTAATTTGATTAGAGTTACAAAGTTGTCCTCTTTTAGCCACTCAAAATTGAATTTAAAAGGATAATGTGTTTTTTTCTCCTCTTTTGCTATAAGAAGCATGATGGGAGGGTGACCAGAGTCTCCTCTGACTTCAACCCAAGACTTTTGTCTATAAGTGCAATTACCAAACTCTTAACTACTAAGAATCTATCTAGTCTCTTCAAAATTCTATCAACCCTCATTCTCATGTTTATTCAACTTGGGACCAACTTTATATGCACCAGGTCTATCAGACCCTTGGCTTCAAAAATTTGGATGAAGTAATCAACCATTGGATTAATTCTAGTAGCAATACCCCACACTTCACTCCTATAAAGAGTTAACTTTAAATCACCTCCTAAAAATAAATTATTAGCTCCTAAAAAATTTGTATTCATAAGATTATCCCAATATTGCATCCTATATTTATAGGGGTCATAAATGTTCACCACTGTCACTATTTCCCTGAGCTCAATTGAAAAGAATTTAGTCTCTACTCTTGAGTCAAGCAATGCAAATTTGGTTAGCCTAAACTGATTTACCTTCCACCCTGTGGCCACTCCTCCTGAGGCCCCTACAACATCAAGGACCATTAAATACTATTCTTTAAGCAATTTACTAAGATCTTTCATCATTTTCATAGTTAACCCTTTTGTCTCAAATTTTTAGATTTTGAATTCTACCAGCCTACACAAAGCAATTTTTTGCTAAGTTGTTCATCCCTCAGATTTTAAAGGAGAAAAAATTCATTGAATAATTGCATCCATGACTATCCTTGCTTTAAGAATGGTTGATTTCCTTGTTGAACTTCATAGAGGGATTTATTCTTAGCCAATGAAATTAAAGATCTTCTATCGTTTCTACCAGAAAGACTCCCTACTCCCATGTCTTTACTGAGGCCTCCCCAAACTGCTTCCCTTAGTCCTATTCTTCCTTTTAGGGATTATATGGGATACCTATGGGTTATAGGGATACAAACCTTAACCAAAAGCAAAAAGAGGCGAGGAAACAAATTCAAAGTGGTTTACATGTGAAGCATTACTAAAAAGCTTACTAGAGTCTAAACTAAGGTATGGATCTACTACCTCCAAGGAAGAAGAACTCGAGGGTCCTCCTTGCCCCTCAACTCCACCCTTATCTTCTAGGGGATATTTTTTTTTATAGACTAGAAAATCTGGCCATTAGTTAGTTGAATGACTCAATAGAGAATTACCTATAATCCCATATGAGAAATAAGATTTGGCAAAAAATTTACTTTGAAAGCTTGTATCTGGATCCAGGAGCATGAAATATATTTTTTTCTCTAATATTCTTAGCCTTGCTTTAATATAAGATGATTTTGAATCCATCACTTGATTTGACATTTTTTTTTCTCCACCTTCTCTATCTCTTGTTCTTTCTCCTGATTACTCTAGCTTGTGTTCCTTATGCATTGATTCGATAATATAACTAGTCTTTGAGTGATGTGCCTGAAGGGAAAATTGCATCTCATTCTCTCCCTTAAAGACCCCTCTCTACCTTCCAATGCCAAACCTTCCTCAAAAAATAAGAGAACAATCCCTTGTAATATGACCATAATTATGACAACACACACATCTAAAAGACACACCAATGTAGTCTAGGGTTTGAACATGTGTCCATTTTTTGTACTTCAACACAATATACCCCACCAATCTGTCTCCAATCCACATCAATAAGAATCCTAGCCACTATCCTCAAGCATGAGGATTGATACCTCTCATCCACCTCCAAGAAAGAACCAATGCAATTGCCTATGGCTTGGAAAATATCTCTAGACCAAAATTCTAGTAGCAACCCTAGTAACATTACCCATATAGTGTGAGCAGGTATACAAGTGGTCCTATGGTCAAAACAAGGGTCCCATACTTTGAGAATTAAAAAATCTGATCCCAATACTATTTATTTGACAAACTATTTTTTGCATCCTCTTTAGTCCTAAACTAAAAATCTACCTTCTTACTAGAAGTAAGAAACTAGGCACATACCCTAGGTCTTCCATCCATTCCTTGGCCATCCAGTTTGCCAAAGTTTTGTTAGAAATTGCATGCCTATAGAACCTCCTGATAAACATTTTATCTGAGAGTTTAATGACTTTCCTTATTTTCACATCTTCTCCTAGGACTACTTTTTCTCTATTACTCTTCCTTCGAATACACCTAGTTGCCTTTTTGTGTGCTTCTAAGAGATTCTTCTTTACATTATCTCCTTATATATTCTTCTATTATCCCTCATAGGTCTAATCGATGAGTTTTGGCCTATTTCAACCATCTTCTCTAAAGAGAACGTATCCTAGTCACCACTCCTATCCAAGAACTACACATCCTCCTATGAAATTATCATTGGATTAGACCCAATCCTAAACTCTTTGAAAGGTGATTTATCTCTTCTATAATCCCTTCCACTATCAGAGATGGAGATCCCCTCATAAAAATTCTTCGAGTAGTCTTCTACTTATTCAAGACATTATTCTAAAAAATCCCTAAATCTTCCTTCCCTCTCATCATCCTACATTCTCATTAGGACCTTAAGATCAAGGGATTCTACATTAATGTTTATGTTAGCAACCTCGACCTTGATAGAGAAAGCCCCACTATCATTGTTGTTACCATGGTGGCAGTCTTGTCGAAAAAAGCTCTAAAAAACCATCCTATTGGCCCATGTATTTAGAACCCTAGGTTTAGGATACATGTCATGTGGTGGTAGCTCCATCCTTGATGGCCACAACCCTGGTATTTTCTTCTCAAATTCCCCTTATTTGCCTCCCATTGCTCATTTCTACATCGAAATTGCCAACAAACCCTTGCAAATACCTCCTTCAAACCCTCTATTGAGTTGATACATCTTGCTAGTGATAAAGCCTAGAACCAAGGGCTGTGTGATGGATCTAACAGTTGTAACAATAATTGTAGTAATGACCTATCCTTATCCTTGTCCTCCTTGTATCCCATTGACCCATTTATTATCGAAGTTGAAACCCTAGGCACATTTGACATCCATTTGCACCTTAATGCAACATCTTGTACTATTTTTTAAGTACAATAATTTTTATATATTTCAAAATTTTTGATTTTCTTGCAAACTATTGAAGGTCTTCTTCTAGCACAGACTATTCTTATGTGGTCCATTCATGAGCAATCCCTAGATTATGCTTTAGGGCCTGAGAATTTTTAGTGCTTTTCTCCATGTATATTTCCATGAGATCCCAACTTGCATAGACTATCACCTAACTAAACAACCAGATCTATGAAGTTAAAAGACTATAAACTCATATTTTAATGGTTACCTAAACCTTCGTATGAAAAAATGGACCCCAAAAACAACTTTTAATAATATATCAAATGAGAATGGGGTGTTAGATTTTAAAAATGTTTGCATATGTTTAAAAAAAGAGAGTCAAAGGTCTATGAAAGCTTTAAAATATATCATAGAATCACCTTTCATCTAAAAAAGCAAACATCATTGGATAAAGAGAAAAAATACATATTAAGACATCCATCCTTAAACCAATACTTTCACAATATCTCTACAACACCTAGATTTATATCTAGGATAAAAACAAAACCAAACCCAAAAAAACATTACATCAAGATGGTAATGGAGACATGTATGTCTCCAAATTGCCACAAATGAAGACTCTTTGTACATTTTGAAGTTGATCTAGTAGATGGTCAACTTTGAATACTTGACCTCCATGTGTATCACGACCCAACAATCCCTTGAATTCACCCTCTTTAATGCTTCCTCCTTCCAAGGACCTACAATATTCCTCATAGAAATCTTCTCCACAAAATCCAAAAAGCCAAATTTACCCCCTACAAGATAAAACCCTAACCTTACAAGATAAAACCCTAATTATAACTCCAATTTGTCCTTTTATCATGATTCAATAAAGCTTGGGCTCAATACCTCAGTGAAAGACCCCTAGGTTAGAGATTTTATTTCCACAAATTAGAGAAATGTGGTGGGGTTTGTCCTACTTTTCCAGAAATATTCAATGTTTATGATGAAGCCTAGTTTATATATTGAAGATATTTTATGTGGGAGACCTATAGGAGGAGGGATTTTGAGATGATTTTGCTTAGGATAGTGGCCAAGTAGGTAATGAAGTTAGGATTTGGAGCCAAACCCAAACACATTACAACAAAATGGTAATGAAGATAAATGAGGTCCATGCATGTCTCTAAATCACCATAAAGGAAGACTCTTTATACATTTTGAAGCTAATCCAATAGATGGCTGAATTAAAATGCTTGACCTCCATGTGTGTCATAACCCAGTAATCCATTGACTCCACCCTCTTCAATGCTAACCCCTACCAATGCCCTACAGTATTCCTCCACCACAAAACCCTAAATTGCATAGTCGACTACCTATTCAAATGACTAGATCTATGAAGTTATTATATCCTTCTGATTTATGAAGTTACCGTATCCTATACTTTTTATGATTATCTTATCTCAACTTGCATTCTATTGAATTGAACTTGTGGCTTCATAGTCCTTTCTCTTACACTAGCAAAGTTGATGAGGACACATAATATTAAATAAGGACATTGCAAGGGAATGACTTCCCTTGACTCTTGTACTCACTCGGATAGCACTAATACATTAAAATATATATATTGACCAACAATGATATAATCCAATAATACAATCGAGTGAACAAGGAGAATGCAAATATGAACTGTAATAATCAATTGCCACTCAAGGAGGTAAAATCCCCGCCACAATGGGAAACAGTAGTGCGAATACATAAATTTAATGAATAGATGATAGATAAAAAAAAAAACACTCACTTGGATAGCTAAATAGTAAAAACTACACACTTGGATAATATTGTGGAACATAGCCGATGACTATGTTATTTGGTATATAACATGGCTCCCCTCCTCAGAAAGCTTTGTCCTCAAACCTGGAAATGATTACAAAATACTTTTAGGTTCCCATGTAGCATCTTATTCTGGTAGGTCCTGTCATTTGATGAGAAATTCTTGGATGTGAAGAGATCTTAGTATGTGTGTTTTTCTTTGTAGAATTGCTTCAGGCTGGAGATATATACACCCTTCTTCATCTAGTATTGGTAATTTTTATTGAGATTTCACTTTTTGGCCAATCACCTTCTTGAGATAGGAAACATGAAATACTGGATGTATACGTGATGAGGGAGGTAACTCTAGTTGATATGCCACTTCTCCAATGCGATGCACAATTTTGTAAGGACCATAAAATCATGGAGCCAAATTATGACTGGACTTGAGCTTCAAAGACAATTGTTTGTAGGGCTACAAACACAGGAACAACATATCATTAATATTGAATTCTCTTTCTAAACGGTGTGTGTCTTGCTATTGCTTCATACAATTTTGTGCTTGGACCAAATTGTATTTGAGAATGGTGAGCATTGATTGTCGTTGTTGAAACCAATCATCTACTTGGACCACTTTGGAGGATCCTGGTACATAATCTACTACTATTGGTGGCTTAGTTCCATATAATGCTTCAAAAGGATACATCTTGATGGAGTAATTGTAAGAAGTGTTGTACCACCATTCTGCCAATGATAGCCACTGACTCCATTGATATTGTTTATCCTGAACAAAACAACTTAGGTAGGTACCCAAATATTTGTTAACTACTTTCGTTTGGACATCTGTTTGTGGATGGTATGCAGAAGATATATTTAATTTGGTACCACTAAGTCAAAATAATTCCCTCCAAAATTTGCTAGTAAATATGGGATCTTGATCACTTACAATATTTTTTGATATTTCATGCAATTTGAAAATTGAGTCCATAAATACCTTAGCCACTTTGCTTGTTGAAAATAGGTGTTGTAGAGCCTGAAAGTGAGCATATTTGGAGAAGTGATCAACTACCATGAAAATTATTGTTTTGCCTTCTGATTTAGGAAGAACTTCAATAAAATTCATGGAAATGTGTTCCCACTGACGATCTGGAATGGGTAATGGTTGAAGCAACCCTGGTGATTTAACTATTTTGCACTTATTGCATTGGCATACTTCACATTCAACTACCCATTGTTTGACCTTTGCTTTTAATCCTTTCCAACAAAAATATTATTTAACCCACATATAAGTTTTTAAAAAACCTGAATGACCTACTGATGGCGAAGCGTGTGACTCATCCAGAATCCTTTATTTTATTGTTGAAGTGTGTGGAATGTAAATGCGATTCTTCTTTCTTAATATCTTATCTGCATAGGAGAAAAGAGGGTTCTTGGATGAATCCGTTGACAATTCTTGAAATATTTGAGCAGTTTCACTATGGGACAACCATTCTTCCTGTAACTGAGATGCCCATTGGGAACAAGGACCCGAAATGGCATTAATAACCACTTCATATTCATATTTTCTGGATAATGCATATGCTGCCACATTTTATTTCTCTTTCTTGTACTCGATAACGAAATCATATCCCAACAATTTAGTTAACCACTTGTTTTATTCTGGATAAGAAAATAATTATTCTATAAAATGCTTGAGACTACTTTGATCTATTTTTATAATGAAACAACTATTGATTAAGTAGTATCTCCAATTCTCCATTGCATGTAGAATAGCCAAAATTTCTTTTTTATATGTAGATCTTACCTAATTTTTTTCTAAAAGTTGTTTACTTTCAAATGCTAAGGGATGACCTTCTTGCATTAACACTGCCCCAATACCTGTTCCTGAAGCATCATATTTGATTACGAATGTTTTGTGAAAATATGGAGTTGCCAAAAATGGAGTAGTACACATTGCTTCTTTGAGAGACTCGAAGGCTTGAGTGGCTACTTCTGACCAATGAAAAGCATCCTTCTTTGTTAGGGCTATGAGAGGAGCTACAATTTTTCTATAGTTATGCACAAATTTGAGACCCGAAAAACCACAAAGTTTCTTGATGGTTTTAGGTAAAGGCCAATCATGAATTACCTTAATCTTATTGGAATCCACTTTAACACCTTCCTGAGATACTATATGACCCAGGTAATCAACTTCTTGAACACCAAAAGAGCATTTAGAGCGTTTGAAAAACAACTTTTCCTTGTGTAGGATATGAAGAACCCTTCCCACATGCAACAAATGATCCTTCCATGATTTACTATATATGAGTATGTCATCGAAGAAGACTAGGACAAATTTGTGGAGGAATGGACGAAACACATGGTTCATGAGACTTTGGAATGTAGATGGGGCATTAGTGAGACCAAAGGGCATGACCAGGAATTCATAATGACCTTCATGGATTGGAAAAGCTGTTTTAGGAATATCTTCTTCCCTAAATCTAATTTGGTGAAACCCTGAACGTAAGTCCAATTTGGTAAAAAAATTGTACCATGTAGTTCATCTAATAGATCATCAATGACCGGTATAGGAAATTTATCTTTGATGGTGATTTTGTTAAGAGGACAAAAATTCGGACACATATGCCAAGAATTGTCTTTACGACGGGTCAAGACTACTCATGAAGAATAGGGGCCAGTACTGTAATGGATGACTCCATGTTCTAATAGTTCTTGGACAATTTTCTCAATTTCTATTTTTTGAGGTTGGGGATATCGATAAGAAAAACCATTAGGAGGAATACTGCCTAGAACAAGGTGTATGGCATGCTCATGGGATATTTTGGGAGGTATTCCCTTTGGTTCTTGTAAGACCTCATCATAGTTGGCCACAATATTTTGTAGATCTTCTGATTGGATTTTTGGCGTATCTTGTGCTTGCATTTCCATACAATTAATTTGAGCAATGAATCCATAAATACCTCTTCTTAATATTTTATCCATGCTGTGAGAACTTACTATCTTTGATGTAGGTGTTGGAATTTCTTGGAGGTGAATGGTCTTCCCATTTTCTTTCCATTCAACAAAGCATTGCTTGTAATTAAAACCGACCGTGGTTTCCATTTGTTCTAGCCATGCGACTCCCAATATAACTTATGAATTCCCTAAATTCATAACAAAAAGATGACCTTGCCAAGTATAACTTCCCATTTATAATTAAATTGAAGATGTTTTACCTATACATTGAGCACTACTCCCGCTTGCAGTTCTAACTTGAAATTTATCTTTATTGAAGGAGTGGATGTGCAAGTTTAATGCCTTGGTTAGCCTTGTGTCAATAAATTTATGAGTACTTCCTGAATCAATTAATATCGTTACCTTCCTTTGTTGAATGAATCCTGCTACTTTGATTGTATGGTGAGTTGATAACCCCATAAGATAATGTACTAAAATTTCCATAGTATCTTCCTCAGCTACAACCTCCTCGTGTTAAATGTGGTCTTTGTCTATGGGATCATCAGGAGAGCTATTATCCTCTATTTCTTCATCTTCCTTGTCAACATATTCAATTTAAAAGTTATGTCATGGTACACATGCCTGATATTTTGGATGGTGGTTGCAACATTTATAGCAAAAATATCTTGATGGTTGATCATTTTTGCAAAAAGAGTTGTTGTGGTATTGAGGTCGACCATATGAATCATGTCATATGGATGTCACTATTTTTACCTTCTTCTCAGCCAACTTGGCAATCCGTATACAAGCATCTACAATGGATGGATCTTGTAGATCCACTTCAACTTTAATATTCTCTTTCAACCCATTTCTAAAAGCAACTATCACTACATCAATTTCCAAATTTCTTGCATAGGAAAGAAGGCTAGTGAATTCTGATATATAATCCATTATTGATCCTGTTTGCTTAAGTGATAACAACCACACCATGTAAGAAGATGAGGATCCTTCATCAAATCTGTTAAGAAAGTATTTGGTGAAATCATTCTAGAAGATGGTTTTTCCCTTCTCGCATTTGAGCCATATAAACCATTTATAAGATTCAGTACCTATTTTGGAAGTAGCAAAAGGAATTTTTTTGAATATCGAATTTGGTATATTGTAAAATGCCTTCCATTTTGGCTATCCACCCACATGGATCATGACCCTCAAAAGTGGGCATATCAATGCGTGGAAAATTGACACCATTAGGACCTCTTGGTTGTTGGTAAACTACATCTCTATCTTGGTCCTCATTATGCCTATGTCTATGAAAGCAATTTTGGGTATTATCATTATGACCTCTTTGTTGTTCATAGAATTCTTCATTGTAGATATCCTCATAATTCCTCTATCCATTAGAGCGATTTTGGTAATTACTATTATGACCTCTTTGTTGTGCATAAATTTCTCCTCCATACTGATCAACAATGTTCCAGTGTCTTTGGGGTTGATTTGGGCTAGGAATATTTTGTTGGATTTGTCTTTACAATAGTTGGATCATCTTATTATTTAGGTTACTCATAATAACCAATAAAGTTTGTAAGGCCTTGTCAGTGGTAATGAGGCTCCCTGTTTCCTCTTGTGTAAGGTTCTCATGGGAAGAGTTTGGGGATGGATTGGATGCCATATTGTTAAGCAATGGATGACCAGGGTTAAAGATATTAATTCCAAAAGGAGAAGAAGAATTATGTGTACCTTTGTTTCTAGGAGGTCTTCTTGGTGATTTCAAGATCCCCTCGTTGGAATTATCCGAGCTTGATAGTCGTTTGTTTGGTCCCTTGGTCCACCTTCCACTCATGCACTTGTCAAAAATTATTTCTTAACAATTTTGCCTTTGATTTCTGCAAAATAATTTGATAAATTTGGGCAAATTTTTTTTTGGTTTCCACTACCAATGTCGCTCCAACTACGATATGGATTTAAACTTAATTTTCAATTGCTAGCAGTCCCAACTATATTTTAATTTGATTTTTGAAGCTCCAATAGTTACCAACTAGGTAGAACACGGTCCAATCACTGAATGACTACAGTATGAAACTCGACACAGGACCAATGTATCAACTCATTGACTGGCTATGATATGCAACTCGACACAGGACCAATATGCAACTGTACACAATTTTATACCCCGATAGGGCTAGAACGGACTTGCCATAGGACCAACTTGAAATGACCTTGGACTTAAGCAATAGGAGGGAAGACGAAAGGACACGAGAGCAAGATCTTGGACTATGCGATAGGAGAGAAGATGCCACGTGAGAGAAGCGATTCGATAATGACTTGATGGGTAAGGAACACATGATGCAATGACAAATAGGATGTTTGGAACCAGTAGAAAGGACACGAGAACAAGGACAAAATGATATTTAGGATGTTCAAAACCAACAAAAAGGATGACAGACCAACATAAATATGACACGATGAGCCAAGACAATAGTAAGGATGATATCCCAACGGTTACGCATGGGATGAGCTAGCGGCCGTGTGATCAAAGTCACACCCCGTTATGTGTGACCTCTACCTTAAAAAATATCTATAGTCCACTGCCTATTGAATGTGGGATAATTCTCCTAAACAAAAATAAAAAAAATTATAATGTGCACCTGTACCTTATATTATGCATCAGTAATTTTGATTTTCATGCTCTTTTATTGGTTGGCAACCCACACTGCAATTGAAACATTTATTCTACAATGCAAAGGTGTTTTTCGTGTTTCAAAATCTGATTCTCCCTGCTCATGAGCATGAAAATGTTACTATGTTTTATAGAACCCTTCAACTGAGTGCGTGTGGCACTGCTTACTCCATTGCCAGTGAGGATGTAAAATTAGTTAGTGTAGATACAATGTGTTTGAAAATGTATTAATACTGTTGCATATGGATCAAAGGCATCGGTTCACCGATTTATGCACCTTGGTTGACGATTTTGGTAAATGTGAAAATATATAGGATCTGAACTATGATTGATGCGTACTACTGGCTATCTTGGGGAGTGCCAAAGGATATGATACATGGATTAGTGGTGGCCTCCCGAAGTTGAAGATCGACCCAACCTTCTAATACCACATGCAAGGGAATGACTTCCCTTGACTCCTGTACTCTCTCGGATAACACTAATACACTGCAATATTTATTGACCAACAATGATATAATCCAATAATCCAATCGGGTGAACAAGGAGAATGCAAATATGAACTGTAATAATCAATTTCCACTCAAGAAGGGTAAATCCCTGCCATAATGGGCAACAGTAGTGTGAATACGCAAATTTAATGAATAGATGATAGATAATAACAAACTACTCACTTGGATAGCTAAATAGTAAAAACTACACACTTGGATAATATTATGGAACATAGTCGATGACTATGTTATTTGGTATGTAATAGACACAATATTAAATAATAAACACCTTCTATAGAATGTTCCATAATGCACTTGTAGGCCACCTCCCAGAAAGTTTCCAACATTTAATGTGATCCTATCCCATCTCTTGCTCATACATGGTATTGGGCCAAAGGTTTTTTCCATACCATGGTTTATAAATAAGCATTACAAACCTATAAATATATAATATTTTATCAAAAAAAACAATTTAGTATTTTTTATTCCATATCATTGGTATAAGAGCACCTTGATCCACTATGGGTTTGATCATGTTTTTGCTTTTGCATTAGGTACCATGATGCTGATCTTGAATCACTCACTAGATGAAATCTCTCGACGATGCAGAGAGATCGTTGATGAACTTTAGTTGATCCAAGATGCCATGCTAGAAGAAGAAATGACATCTGCCAAAGAAGAAGTTCATCCTACTAAAATGGAAGAATTTGTTGAACAAGAAAATCTTCTTACTGCAATAGAAGATGAAATTCTTCCTAATGAGGAAGGAAAAATTATTGAAAATCAAGATGCAACACCTGGAATTAAACCAGGGTCTATGGGTGAGAAGCTCATTTTCCTCCCATTGGACCATCTTGCTAAAATTTAAGAAAGTGATCATTCAAAAAAGATGAGGATTTAATACCTCTTGAAGCTGACATTCTAGATGTTGATCTACTTGTTGGTGATATTGTTGTTTTGTTTGATATAGATCTGCAAAGACTGGACAAAGAAGATCCTTTTCCTTTTCTTTCTTAGCTGACCATGGACGTGTCGATGGTGGATATGCAAAAGCTAGCACAGATCTTACTTGTGATCCATACGATGCTTACGGTGGATGATGTCTTTGACAAGGCCCACTTACATAACCCAATTCCATTATTGCCATTGTATCCATCCCAATTTACAGTCGCATCCCATCCTTCACTCATGAATGACAATCTATTTCATTCCACCTGAAATCCTAACTCCATTTTTCTTTCTCATACTTTTTTAGCTTTCATATGGTTTTTTCCCCTATCAATGGTGCTTTCTCGGCTATTAATAATTTTTCCTTTTCTCCACCTGATGTTATATTCCCTCTCTACCACCTCCAAGCCACCCTCATGGCCTTTACCATGGCCACACCTTGCGGGCATGTGAATCCTATTGATTTCATTGATGTTATTAAAATAATGTTGTAGCGCTATAGTGCATGGGCCGCATCCCTCCCGTCAAATATTTACTTCCCCCATGATTCCCTATTATGCATGCATATGCGTGTGTGGGCTGCGTAATGCCCCTCCCCCATGCTTGTGCCTTGCATGAAAGGCCCATGCAACACCTTCGGGTGTTGCCTGTGTGCACGCCATGAGGGCCATGTGATAGGCCTACCTATGCGCACCCAAGACAAGACGTGCACTAGGTATATTCATACCCCCATATGCATATCACGTACAAACCCACACACCAATCATGCACGATCAAATCATGCTAACCATGCATCATGCACGTAGAAATTTTAATTAAAACTTAAAAAAACATATTAAATTAAATTTAAAATTGGCATATTTTGAGGAATATTTCCTCTAAAAATGTCATATGCTATGTTCTTATAATACCAACTTGAGGGACAATACAACCGTTCCCAAGCATCGACATGTTTACAATCATCAGAAAACTCTTTCTGAGCTCGATTCAATGGCAAAATCATTTTTTTTTATTTTGTGACAACTTGCTCTAGCTCATCTTTGGTCTTCTTTTCTTTGTATCTCGGAGTGCATTTTTGATTGTACTCAACACTCCCCTATCTTCCACCTCTTTCTCCTCCATGTTTGTATGCATTGGGGACCAATGCTTCTTTAGTGGGGAGGAATGATGAGGATACATAATATTAAATAATAAACACCTTCTATAGCATGTGATATAATGCACTTGTAGGTCACCTTCTAGAAAGTTTCCAATATTTAATGTGTTCCTATCTTGTCTCTTGCTCATACATGGTATTGGGCCAAAGGTTTTGCCATACCATGGTTTGTAAATAGGTGTTACAAGCCTATAAATATGTAATGTTTTATCAATAAAAATAGTTTAGTATTTTTTGTTCCATATCAAACGCTGAGGCTCGATCCCCTAATGAAAGACCTATAAGTCAGAGATTTTGTTTCTAGCAGGAGGAGAAATGTGTTGGCGTTTTTCCTATTTTTTCAAAATTATTCAATATTTTTGGTGAAGCCAAGATTTTATATTGAGGATATTTTTGTGTGGGATCCCTACATGAGAAGGGGTTTTAGGATAATTTTGCTCAGGGAAGTGGCCAAACAAGAGATGAAGTTAGGTTTTAGAGCTAAACCAAAAGAAACATACAACAAGATGGTAATGCAAATAAATGAGGCACATGTATATCTCTAAATTACCACAAAGGAAGACTCACATACGTTATGAATCTAATCTAGTAGGTGGATGATTTCATTGCTTCCTCGCAACCCAACAATCCCTTGAATCCACCCTCTTCAATGCTTCCTCCTTCCAAGGCCCTACAATATTCCTCCACCACAAAACCCTAACTTGCATAGTTTTTCACTTATATGAATGACCGTATCTCTTTTTAATGACTGAAGTCTCAATGAAGGCCCAAACCAAGAAAAAAATATAGACCTATATTCATATATTTTAGGCAGAAGCCTCACCTTTAATTGAAAATCCACAAGGAGAAGATGTATTATCATCGAACGAAATATTAGAATGTAAGAAAAAAAATAATATTGTTATGATTTGTCTTCGTTTTTTACGTTTAAGAAGCTAATAATCGATAAATTAAATATGAAAAGTATTTACTTTATATGTATATTAAATAAAATAATAATTAATGATTAATTGAAATTAAATATAAATTAATAATTTTTATGTAATATAAATTTAATGATCATAATAATTAATAATAATTAAAATTAAATACGAGACCAAGACCCCTTATAAAAACTCGTGTAAACTCAAATTTTTTTAGTATTAAGGAGGGAGTGCAAACTGGGAGGGACTGCGATCTAGGAAGAAGTGTGAGCTAAGAGTGAGTGAGAGCTAAGAGGGAATATGAGCCAATCTTAAGATATTTAGATATGGCAAAAGAGCAACAAATTTATTCAGAGTGTATCAACGCTTCAAAACCTTACCATGTATGCGACAAATATTATTTCCAAAAAATTATTGAAGCAAAGGAACACGAGGAGAAATAAGAGATAGGAGGGAGTGTGAGCTAGGAGGGAGTGTGATCTAAGAGGAAGCGTGATCTAGGAATAATTGTAAGCCAAGATGGAGTGCGATCCAAGAGGGAGTGTATGCCAAGAACAAGCTGCATCCCCAACCCCACTAGCTAGTTTGGAAGGAAAGTTATTTTTGAAAGCCCTAATGGGAAGTAAGGATGCCCTAGATGGAAGTATGGATGCCCAAGTTGAATATAAGTAGAATATAAACTATATGGAACGTTCAATCCAAGTAGCAAATTTTGCACTAGAAGTGACCATTAAAAATGAGATGATTGAGCATGATATAATACCTTTGAAAAATAAGGGGTTAATATGTAAGTTCTATAGATCTTGGCCAGGGTTTCTGGAGATTTAGGATTGGATCAAGTGGAAGTGGTGATTGAATTCAAATTACTTTGTGAGTTTTCTTCCTAAATATTTTTCCTTGTCATATTTTCTAATTCAAAAATCAAGGATAAAATATTGAGTGGTGGCCCATGGTTTAGAGGGAGAGATACCCTTTATTTAAGACCATGGAATGCAAATTTTTCTATTGAGACAAAAACTATTAAGAAGCTTTCGATTTGGGTTAGGTTTTTTGGACTTCCATATCAACTTATTAATAAGGGCGTTTTAACGAATATTGGAAATACCTAGGAGAATTCACCAAAGGAAGGACTAACTAACGAATATTGGAAATACCTAGGAGAATTCACCAAAGGAAGGACTAACTATTAAGGAGCAGAAGCATGCTATATATACCAAAAAATGTGTTTCTATTGAGATTTAAAAACTTTTGCCACAATCCATTAAGATTATATCTAAATCAAAAGAATGGGATCAACAAGTGGATTATGAAAATATTGCATTTTGTAGCTGCAATTGTTATGAGACTGTCCACTTGGCAAGAGTTTGCAAAGAAAACTAAGAAGAAAGAGAAAGTAAATTTTGATCATAAGGTGAAGCAAGGAAATCATACATTACTAGAAGGTAGATTAGATCAAGGATATTCCACTTGTAAAGAAGGGGCAAAGAAATCCTATCTATAACATCTTATGGAAAAGGTCACCATAACTCACTTGGATCAACAATTAAGAGAAAAAAAGAAGGATATAAAGGATGAGAAAGTACAATATATAAGTTCAAGTTCAAAAGAAATTAAAGGTGTAAAGGTAAATGTGGAGGAAAATCCAAACATAAAGATGATATAAGAGGTCAATATATTTCTAGGTAAATCATCTTCATTTTCCTCAAGTAGTATAGAATCCTCTCATGGTAATAAAAGTGAAAGTGGTATAGAGGTTATCCCTTGCACTTTAGGGTTTCAAGAGTAACATAATAAAGAAATGAGGATGGAGGAAGTTTGTAACAATTTAGGGTTTTTAGGGTAGAATAAGAAAGTAATTACTTTGGAAGAGCATCCTTGCACTTTAGGGTTTCTAGAGCAATATAAAGAAGAATATGCTTTTGAGGTTATTCCTTGCTCTACAAATCCTGCACAACAAGACAAACCTATAGATGATAAGTCTTACTTTAAGTAGTGTGAGAAGATTATATAGATGGATGAAGATGAAAGTATTGGTGAAAAAAAAAAAAAAAAGAGGAAGACCCAAGAAGCAAAAACAAAGAGAAAAAAGAAACCCAAAGGGATATTGATATGGGAAAACAAAAGCAAATATTGCAAGTTTTAACAAGTGGGGCTAAACCCACAAATAAAAACAAAAAATAATCATGAAAGTAATATCTTGGAATATTAGGGGCATGGATAAGAACCCTAAAAAAATGTATTAAGAAACTCTCATATTGTTATAGGTAATATATTTATAGATATGAAAAATGGGTAGCAAATATTTTAGCCATTCATGGCGTTGAACTTTATCTTGACAAAATTTCAATTTTGTCAAGGCATCTAGATGAAATGATAAAAAGAAGTTGATTGCAGAAACATAGCAGTCAGGAAGATGACAAATATTTTTGACAAGAAAGACAAATTAATAAGAAAGACAAGTTGGATATGATTTAATTAATTTGATATAAATGTAATGAGAGCAATGTAATGTTTTGTTTTTGTAATGGGAGTGACCCCAATAAAATCCACTCATAGCTTATTCAAAAAAAAATTGAAATAATATTAACATTAAAATTAAAAAAATATATTTATAATATTTTTAATTTATTATATTATCTTGAAAACTATTAGATTATGTTAAGATTTTATCTTTTCATAAAATTTTAGATGGTAAATTATGCCATATTAACATCTCTTACCAAGATTTTGTAATATGTTAAACTCTTGGATTTGTTTTTTTATAGTGGCATAATGTCTAGTGCATTACTATTACTTGCTGGACACTTATCTATTATTTTTTTTAGTCCTTTTTACATTAAGGTACATTCCTTCTCTCCTTATCTCTTTATTTTTATTTTTTATTAAATAAAGTACTAGGGTGTAAGCAACCAAGATATAAAATTTAAGGCTCTCTCATTCCCTTTCTTATTTATATTACATGTTGATTATTGTTTGCATTTATAAATTGAGTCACATAGTAAGGAGTTGATTTTTGAAAGTGCTATGTAACATATAATTTTTTTATATTAAATTTTTGTTCTTGATATTTTTTTCCTTTTAGTATTTAGTCTTCTTTTCTCAATGTATTTTCTTCGTTAATTTGTATTTATATGTTTTTCCATCTATGTTAGATTTCATGCACTCTCTTGAAGAATATGTATTGATATAGGGTTTAATTTTGTAGTGCTAACTCTCATTTTCACTAATAAGAAAAGGAAAGAGTGGATTTTGTACTTCATCCCTCTCCATGGTTGATATTAACCTAACTTTGCTTGATGAATCAATGGTACTCAAATCCCAAGGAAAAAAACCATCTCCTCTTAGTAGTAATGAGGATAATGAAAACAAATATTCAAACATGTTATTTCAAGCAAGACAAGAAAGAAGAAACAAAGTCACTATTCATTTTAAAGCAATACAATCTTGAGCACATTGTCAATCTCCAAACTTACCAATATCTTCATAAATTAGCCAATTAAGCATACAAACTGAATCAATCATATTTAAGCTCAAATTAGGAGCATTTATTGCTCCAAAAGTAAAAGTAGCATGACATGAGGAAAAGCATTGAAGTTGCTTTTGCTCCCTAGTAGATATTTTACAAAATTTGACTTTTTGACCTTTTTTCATCCAATTTGATTGACAATGGTCATTTTGGCAAAATCATGAAAGCATTAGTGCTGCCAACACTATCATCCTCTAGTGCTATTGGATTTTAGAGACCAAAAGAATTTTTTTGAAAATTAGTACCTTTCATGCTGCCCACCAAAAATGGGTATGATCATATCAATTTGATTCGTGGCCCCAACAAAAACCCAAAGACCAAAAATTGATTGCCTCTTGACACAAATTCAAAATCTTGCCTTTGTTAATCCTATCATATTCAATGCAACAATATTACAAGGAGCCATTACTTCCTATAAATACAACACTTGGGGAGATCAACTCATATCATCTTTGTGTTACAAAAATTCTATCAAAATTACATAGCAATTCATCTTCAAGTATGTAAAAATTATGTCATGATACTTTAAAAAGCATCTCAAGCATTCAAGCACTCAAGCTCTCAATCTCTTAGGCTCTCAGGCACTCAATATCCCATGCATCCAAGGCCTCAAGCATATTCAGGCAATAAGTAAGCTCATCAAGCTTCCTCAACACAAAGGGGAAATAAACTTTAGTATCTTGGAGCTACAAGCTTGCTTGGGTTGTGATCTATTCCCAAGTCTGGTTGTGCTCTCTCCCCTTTCCTTGGATTTTGTTATAATCTCTATTTGGTAGCTCCTTTAATATTTGGTTATTGCTTTATAGATTTAATTTTTATCATTATACTTATACCTAATTGTAATATTATCTCTTTATCATTACTAGCTTACATTTTGGATAAATAATTTTCCTATCATACTTCAAATATTAGGGCTCCCACACCTCCTAGTTGGGGACTCTTATTATAAATTTAAAAAATCATAAATTCTATATCTAAACATCATTCTATTGCACATTTAAGTGAAACCGCTATCAAATTACATGTTTAGTGGTATTATCACTCTTTATTTTAGTCATAGTTTTATAAAGTGAAAGCATTGCTAGTCAATAAAAGTGTTAGCAGTGCTATTGCTAATTGAGTGGTGCTTTCACCACTAAACACATAGTTTTTGTTTTATCAATTTCAAAATTTATATCATATTTGAGTAGGTTTTTGATGGTAGTCAAGGAAGCCACATGCTCTCCTCCATCTTAGGCAGACCCCTTTACCACTGATCTATCTTTTTTATCTATTTTATAGGTGAATGGAAGTGCCATCAAGAAGCAATAGCATAGGTGGTGCTTTTGCAAGACCAAAAATGCTTATGGCAATGACACTTCCATAGAACTATAGTGCTTCTACCTATATGGTAGAAAATCAAGTTTTTCTAATCCATATTCTTTCATTTCAACATTTAGATCTTAGGATTGTTTGGTGTCTACTCAAAATCTATTTTTGTTTATGTATTTTTGCTTACTCAATAAGAATAAATGGAAACGAAACTAGTTAGTATTAATCATTAGGGGATCATATTTAATCTTATTATCATTGAAATCAAAATCATATGTATTTGCATTAGGCTTGTTTGCTACATCATCCTTGAACCCTTGCTCTTGAAAATAAAATCATCTTTAATTTATAATACAAAATAAAAATAAATATAGTTATTAAGGTGTTGTTTGTTGCATTGCATGATGCATTTGTAGATAACTAGGATTATATTAAGGTTAAGCTTTGTCAAGAAAAATCTTAAGAGAAATGTAGGTGTTCTCTTAGTAGTCCATGAAACCCTAAATATTAAGCTCACAAATTGCCCTTATACTTAAGGTGAGGAAGGAGAGGGAAGCATTGCAAAGAATCACTTTGTTATTCCTTTCTCATTCCTCTTCTCCGTTTTTTGTAGACTTGACATGAACACCACCATGGGCACAAAGGTTTCTCTTGACCAAGCTAAACCTTAATTTAATTAATATCACTGATGTTTATTTATATTAGGCCGCATTAAGTCTAGATAACAAGAACATAACCAATTGCTAGTCCTACTAAGTATCTTTACAATCCTTTGTTAGGATCCTATCCTAACACAACTATTACTATGTACTTATCTAGTGTTAGTGTTATATTTGCACAATAAGCACCTAGTTTGCATGTCCCTATTATGATATTTTAAGCTCAAACCATTTTTTTTAGATAGATTTCACTTTCCTTATTTTTCAACATGTAACTCCAAAATATGTATATAATTACCACAATTCAATTGGATGGCTACATGCATTATTCCTTTGAGACTCTTCTCATCAATTTCATTCATATGGGCTATTATGAGGTATAAAGAGTGGTGGGGGATTGAAATAAGTCTATATTAAGGATTTTAATGTGAATGTGTGGCCTTCAAAAAAAGGGTAATCTAAGGTTAAAATCATGAAAAAATAAAGATTTTTTTGTCACATTTAATCTCCATTTGATGTTAGGGTAACAACTTATATTAGTAGAAATTAATAGAAAAAGTGGTGCATGGTCTTTGATACAAACATAGAAAGGCATAAAATTTGGATATATATATTTTTAGATGTTGCTTTATCTATTTTTAGCTAAGTTACAAGGTGCAAATAAAGATCATGTTAGAGCCATAAGGTAGTGGATTGGCCTCCAAAGGAACGTAAAAACCCAACTATTGAAACTAGATATACCTATGTTGAATAAGGATGCTAAACATTAAATAGAGTATGTATTAGATGAATATTTAAATAATAAATCAAAATATAATTAAAAAGTGTAAACATTAGAACCTGATAAAACATATATTGATAAAGTATATATTTATTTTGATTAGAAAGGTTACATATTCCAAATAATTTATGGTTCATCATCTGAAATATTTGGAAGAATTAGTTAGTTATTACAAAGTATTTTCTTTTGTATTAGGAGTACAAGTATGTGGAAATTTATTTAACCTCTTGTAGGAGTTTAGTAAATGATTCCATCATTGGAACATTTATGTATAAACTAAAGTTTTCTTTGGTCAAAATCCAAATAATCTCATCTTTATTGATTTTTGTTGGATGCCAATGGTGAACTAAGTGAAAATCAATATATATTTAAGTGGGTGGCTAGGGTTCTTTAGGTGGTAGAGTTTAAAAAGTTTTCAACTAAGTGGCACTTGAGTAATTGATCTAAAAGCTTAAATAAAATATAAACAATCCATTATGATTTTCATGGCTATTATTTAAATTATAGGAAAAATATGTATTTAAGATCCTTTCACATTCACTTTATTAGAATTTATATGCAAGTCTCATGGAAAGCAGATTTTTATGTGACTTCAAGGAATATAGTTAAAATAGAGATTGAAATATTATGTCACAAGTCATGGATTTCTCACATTTTCAAGGCTAGATTTGCTTGTATTTTTCAAGCATTTAAATTGTGATACTTGATGGGTACGTAGAGATATTTTTGTAATTTAAAGCTTTCAATTTATGGCATTCTAGATATGGGTAGGAAAACAATATTGTATATGGTTTTACAATTTAGGTGGAAATTATTATACTCATAAGTAAAAATAAAATAATTTTTTTTTGTTGAATTTCACAATACTTTCTAGAAATGAATGGAATTAACACATTACCCAAAGAAGTATAAATAACTTGTAGAAATAATATGCATGATATAAAGGGTGTCTATAGCCACCAAAGCAATCACACTAAAATAATAAATTATACTCCAACCAATAAAGAAATATTTGGTAGAAAGGGGTATAAATACCTAGATACAAGAGAACTTTATACCAAGATTAAGGAACCAAAAATTTAGGTTAAATAATAAAATATTTCAATAAATTCACCTATACAAGGTATATAAGAGAGGGCTATAAAAGGAATATAATACAAATGTTGGTCATGGCCTCAATTGAACCATAACACAACATATTCTAACATCCCCCTTAAGATGAATATGGGACATGAAGAAATGCCCTTATCAGTCATGCCTCTTAAGGGACACTTCCCTACTCCAAGATGATCTAACAAGCACATCAAAATAACTTTGGGCATGACCTTGGTCAATATATTGTTTACTCCACTGACAATACATAGACTAGATCAAGAATCCATTAGGTGTAAAGCCATTGCACATAGTACATTGAAACCTCAATATGCTTTGTCTGTTAATGAATCACTACTTTATGGAAAAGCTTAACGGAGTTCTAATTGTCATAATCAAGAGTGATTGGAAACTACTCAAGAACAACCACTTGCTCCAAAATCGTGGGCATCCATCAAAAGTGCTTGGTGGGCTTATTGGTAGCATACTATTCAACCTTTATAGAAGACTAAGATATAGTGAAATATCATATATAACACTAAGATATTATTATAGAACCAAGATAGAAGATAAACCATGTAGTGGAGTGCTAGTGGTTCAAATCATTGGTATAATATGCATCTAAAAAACTATAAAATTAGAGGTGCTCCAATTGAGTAGAGAATACTCATCTGGTATGTATATATGATATACTAAAAGATCCACTTGGTCATTGTCTATTGACTCTCAAAAGAATCCTACATGTACCTAGAATAATAGTTAACAAATGTAATATCCGACCAAGTGTGAGTAAGGTAGAGAAGACCCTTGCACCTCCCTTTCTCCCATAAGTGAATGATATAAAATAACATCCACAAAATGAGTATCACAATCTACTCATAGCTTAAATCTATACATAAAGGGAGTTCATATGGATTTAAAATCCTCCATCCTGAAATTCTATAGAATATTTAAGGTATACTTAGGCTAAGAGAGTTATTTTAAAGGATTACTGGTCAATATGAATCTCTAAAGAGTAATGTAGAATATCTAAGTTTGTAATCTCAAAAGTATTATAAAATCATGACTTCATCTCCAAAATCAAAGAAGTGAACTTCTTATAATTAACATGTCATCAAAAAATAACATAATCATAGATGTATGACCATATTATGCTTTGTGTTGAATCATACTCTGTCTTATGATGCCAAAAACCATAATTAAGAAAGAAGAAATGTATCTTCTCATACCAAGCATAATATACTTGCTTAATACCATACAAGGACTTGTTTAGATGACACACTATGGGGGTCAGTCCACCAAGCTCAAAACCATATGACTACTACATATAAATATCCTCATAAAATTCACCATGAGCAAATCTACTCTTCATATATATCTATTGTATATTTCAACCATAAGAAAAAAATAAGAAAATAATCATTCAAATAAAATCCATTTTAGCAACTAGAAAAAAATGTCCACGAGTAGTCAATTTGCTCCTTTTGAGAGATCTCTTTAGCAATAAGTCATATCTTGTGCTTCTCCACTAGACCATAAAAAATACACTTGGTATTATGGACGCATTTGATGGAAATTATACAAGATTATATCATAGTAATATTTACCCAAATATAAAATATCAATCACAATATAACATTCACAAATAACTCCACTATTTCATAAAATAAATCTTTATTGATAATCAAAGAAATACATCAAACTTCATTAAAAAATTCATTCAAATTACAATGCATGGAGATTTATCTCCAATATATAACTTTACATGATAAACTCTTCAATATCCTAACTATTGCTCTCCTCAAACTCTTGGGAGATGCAACCTTTCACCTACCTCACATTATGACAAACTCTCATGATTACATGACTCTTTATTTGCACTTCCATATTTGACACCTAACACCTATGACTCTTCACTTTCTCTCTTTATACCTTGCACTCTCACAACTCACACTTGTACACCTTACACATGCACACTTGCACTCTTGACACTTTGCACACTTTATTATATAACACATAAACAATCCTCACTTTGACACATACATTAGACAAATATAAAACATACACCTAATCTAATATTTACAATAGTACCCTAAGGTACTTTAATTTTACCAGATAATATAATATATCCAACACCCCCTTGTATTACATTATTGGGTGTGAATACTTTTAATCTTCAATCTTTTGTCTTCTTGTCTTCATCTTCTTCATTGCCTATCTTTGCCACTAGTTGTAGTATTGTTGTTGGTTCCCATTTTATGAAATTCTAATTATTTCAAAAGTTGTTTTTTGTTTGAGTATTTCAACTAATGTATTATTAAGATTCCTTCTATAGTGTTCCATTCATGAACACCATTCTCTTTATACCAATAAGTTTTGTGGTTATGATTATGACTCCCACAATTTTGACAATGAACACAATCCCAACAATATTTAGCCTTATATCCATACTTATTGCATTGTTTACACCTTTGAGTGTAATTTGATTTTGGATAGACTTTGGTAGGAACATAAAACTTATTTCTTGATTTTGTAACTCTCCTTGATGTCATTGTTGTTTCATAATATGATTTCCCTTTATTATGAGCATCTTTAAAACAATATTTCATGCATTGTTTAAGAATCATAAGAACAACACTTTCTCGCTTCACTTTGAATAAATTGTATATGTTCCATTAGTTCTTGTGTTCCATGATTCTTGGAATTTTTCCTTTTTCTTGAATACTCATTTTTCTTTGCTTTCTATCCATGATGTAACTTTCTTCAAACTTTTCCTTATTTTTCTTTAAACAATCAATCAATTCTTCAAATTTACTTTTCACTTTCCCAAAATTTAATTTCAAATTCTTTCCTCTTCTTTTTATCAATTCCTTCAAACAATTTCAAATATTTAATCTTCAATTAAGCAATTATTTTCACTTCATCATCTTTCTTCTTATAACTCCCAAAGTTTTAAATTCAAAATATTTCCTCCAAATTTTTAATTTTCAAATCTCAAATTTCAAAACCACATCAATTTTTCAAATTTCATTAATCAATTTTCATTAATCAATTTTCACATTCATCAATTTTCAAATTCAATTTGTTTAATCTTTGTTTATCTCCTAAATTTTCAATTTCACTTTTACAATTCTTCTTTCAGTATTAATCAATCAATCATTCAATTTTCAATTTATCATTCACCATTCAATTCATCTTCATTCATTCAATTCCTTTATTATATCTTCCAATTTAATTTTATTTCACAAATTAACCTTTAAATTTCAATTTGATCAACACTCCAATCAATTCACACTTTAGTTCAAATTTCAAATATTTTGTTTCCTTATATCTCCCATGCATTAATTCATTTTATTTTAAAAATATTATCTCCAAAATTTAATAAATTAATCTCCAATTATTTAATCTTCAAATACTTATGAATCCCAAAATTATCACATAAATCAAAGCAAACCTCAATGCTTTACCTTATACTCCACCAAGTCCTCGAATTGCACCAATTAGAGTTTTATCCACAACATCTGCTGTGTCCATATTGTCTGCATTATCCACACTATCCACACTGTTCATGTTGTCTGAGTTATCCAAAACATTACCAGGCATCAATGAACTTGTCATATTCCTTTAGTCTTCTTACTTTAGATTCTTCTATATCAGGCAAAAGCTTCAATGTCTCTTAGGTACAATATTATTGGGTCCATATTCATTTTTTTAGGCTTTCAACACGCTTATATTCATTTGCAATTCACTTTAGTTCACTTCATTTTGTTCCTTTTACTAGCTTCTCTCCAATGTTTGCTTCAGTTTGCTCCAACAATATTTATTTCTCCTTTCATGTACAAACAAGCATTGTCTCCACAATAGTTTTTTATTTTCTCTCTCATGTTTCGTGTTATTCTGGCCTCCACGCATATTTGTTCTTTTCTATTTGCAATCCATATTCTATTGTAATCATCCAATAATATTCAATTTGTTTTAAAACAATCTTCAATAATTTATCAATCCTTTAATAATCTCCTCCAATAATCTTTCTTCAATTCTAATATCTTTTGTCAATCTCTTCTCTTCTTTCAATATTCTACTTTCTCCTTCTATCTTCTCTTGTCAATCAATATTCTTCTTAAACAATCTTCTTTTCTCTTATCCTATTATTCTTCCATAATATCCCCACTTCAAAAAAATTCTTATCATATAGTCCACTCAATACGAATTTGATACCGTTGATGGAAATTCTACCAGATTATATTACAGGTAAATTTCTCTAGGATCAAATATCAATCACAATATAACTCCACTATTTTATAAAATAAAGCATTATTGCTAATACAAAAATACATCAAACTTGGTTACAAACTTCATTCAAAGTCAAAGTTGGTTACAAACTTCATTAGAATTACAATGCATGGATCTTTATCTCCAATATATAACTTTACATGATAAACTCTTCAATATCCTAACTAATGCTCTCCTCAAACTCCTGATAGATGTAACCTTTACCTACCTCACATTATACTCTCATGATTACTTGATTCTTTATTTGCACTTTTATTTTTGACACCTAACTCCTATGACTCTTCACTTGCTCTCTTGACACCTTGCACTCTCACAACTCACACTTGCACACTTGCACTCTTGACACTTTGCACACTTTATTACATAACACATAAATACTCCTCACTTTGACACATACATTAGACATATAAAACAAACACCTAAACTAATATTTGAAATTGTACTCCAAGGCACTTTAATGTTACAAAATAATGTAATATGTCTAACAACATTTACATCCAAAAATATTCTTCCCTTCTATAAGAGGAACAAACTTACATGTCTAATTCTTCATATGGAGCTCATACTCAATAAGCATAGCATTTTCCCACTTTGGATAGCCTTTAGTCTAAGAATAAAATAGTGGATCTCCAAAGTCATCAACCTTTTAAAGCATGGATTAAGGAGCCTTCCAATAATACTCCTAAGAGAGAATGGATTGAGCATCCTAAACGAGAGTCCAAATCCACTTGGGTGTCAAATGAGCTATGTAAGACTATGACACATCCTATAAGAAAGAAACATTAGAAGCTATTACCAAAGCATACAAACTAAATTTACCATTCATATCAACATCCATAATAGTTTCACAAGGACCAATATGATCAAGCTCATATGTCCAAGGATCTAAAACCATAGGTGTTGGAGATGTCACTACTAGAAGAGAAGTAAAATAAAAATACCTAACTAAAAGATCCCCATGGAAAGATAAAATATCTAGAACAATTGGAGTGGTGCTAATAGAAATATCTAAGGGAGAATTAAGGACCATAAAAAAATTAGAGAAGGATCCTCAACCAAAAGAATATGAAGAGGGTCTAACAGAGCAGTTGAAAAAACCTTATCAAAGATCACATCTTGTCAAATGAGAACATCTTTCCCATCATGATCATACATATGATAATCATTGGAGATATGAATACCCCATAGAATTACATTGATTACTCTTTAGTTGTATATTTTAACAAATATATTTGGGAATATGGGACCATGCAATGGATTCAAATATACAAAACCATGAGATATCAAACTTATCACCTACCAATCTCTCAAGAAAATTCATATCTTAAATTGCTTGATTCAGAGTCCTATTGATGATATGTGTTGCATAAGTTATTGCTTTACCCTAAAACTTGGGCTCTATCTACTTGGCCTACAAAATAAATCTATTTATCTCCATATTAATTTTTTTCTTCCACTTAGCCACCCCATTGTGCTATGGTATATAATGTATAGTTCTCTAAAATGTAATACCATGAAGAGTCAAGAAATTAGAAAAATGACTACTTGTATAGTCACTCCTTTGTTTATCCTCAAGCACTTGATATTTCACTTAAAATATTATCCAAAAGTACATAATTTAAAGTCCTTCAACTTCCTAAAAGTCTTATCTTTGGTCCAAATGGGAGATGGTATCCCCATTGGTCCAGAAATAACACTATGAATTTGTTTCCCCAAAATAAACCCCTTATAAACACCACTAGGGAGATAAATAGGAGAAAGCCCAATAGCAAATTGATGTTGACTAATGTACCTCAATAAGCCATAGCCAAGATGCCCAAGTCTATGATTCCATTATTAAGTACAATCATCTACTTGTGCCAACATAGCCCAAAAAAAGTTCTTTCTAGGAGAAGAGGAAGAAGGATTTGAACAATCACCAAGTTTGTACATTTGTATGACTCATGATAATATTCTAAAGCAATTATCTTGGAACTATAATTAATACCCATGATCACCCATTGATCTTGACAAAGCTCCATATTATCCATATGGATGATGCAATAAATAAACAAAATATTTGGGCGTACAATAGGAATACAAAGTATGTCAACAAATTAAGAAGAATCGACCTATCCCTAACCACACCTAACCACTTGTAATAATCCCCAATAACCACACCCTCTCCAAAGTACAATGCATTATAATCATACAAGAGATGGCGGTGCTTGGTCATGTGTTGAGTAGCCCATAAATTTGTAATCCACTCATCAAAAGAGGTGGATGTCATATATGTTGAATGAACAACTATGCATGGCTATGATGTTTCTCAATCATGTTTATCCTCACCTTTATCATATAGGAGAGTAGTATCAACACCCCTTTTTGTATGCATACTCAAGCTTCTTGATATGTATTTCACAAAATTTTACCCTATGGACTTCCTTTTTATAAAAAGTATATATATATATTAAAGGATTTCCTTTATTTCTTTTCACCTTGATTTGGAGTTTTGTCAACCTCTATCTTAATTAATTCCTTTTCATGAGACTAAATGATGAGAGAATGACTTTTATGAATCTCTTTTCAAGATTGGTGGTGAAGAAGAAACTTGAAAAAATCATCAAGATAAGGAGGGAAAATATGGGAAGTAAATTCAAAGCATATCAAATACAATAACAATCATCTCATATATCTTAGTTATGTTTTTGTATATAATATTAAAAATCTTACTGTCTCCTTCTCCTTACTATCAACTCCTTTGGTAGTATAAATAACATATTTTAATTTATTAAACCAATTGATGTACTCATGTTCAAAGTAGCAAAGCTTTACCTCTAATCTATTGACTTGTGTAGAGTTAATACTGTCATACAAGTTCTAAATCTTGTCAAGCAAGTCTTTGGAATCCAAAGTGTTGCTATCATGACTTTCATAGATATTATCAACTTGAAGAGCTATCACACAAAGCACCTCATCCTTCTTATCCTTAAACATATACTTTCTCTCATTAGAATTAAGTTTTTGAGGGACATTGTTCCCATATTTGAGAAATCCATTAACTTAGAGAAAAGCTTCAATCTTTATTTTCATGTTGCATAATTTATCTCTTTAAGAAACAAAACATGTTGATCCATGATTTCCTACTAAAATACAGTCTCTTGTGTATAGTTATAACTAAAAACAATACTACCAACGCAAAGACATAAAAAACCCATGCAATTTTTAAAAGGCTCAAAATGGTTTCATGTGTAAAACTTATAGCTCTAAAAAATTTGATCCTAAATTCACATAAAATGACATCAAAATATATAAAAAATCCAAAAAAAATATTTCTACTTTTAGTCAATGGTAAACTACTATATTTTTCTAACTGAGAAGTTGAGGTATGCCAATTGAACACTAATTGGACAGAGGAACAACAAATCATCTACCAGTAAGCATCATTGTTATATGAAAGGAGGTTCCATTAGGACGTTGACTATGCAAGCCACTAGATAATATATTAGCCAACTAGAATATGCCACATATTGTTAGCTTTTGATGGGTATATAATAAAGGAAATGCAACCACAAGATGTAAAATAAGCAAGCTATGATAACTATATGATAATGGCACTATAATATGCAGGAAAACTATAAGATAAACTTTTGCAATAACTCAGAAATATGACATAATAAAATCTCATGAAAATAGTACAATGTAGTATAATGAAGGACATGAACACTCCATAAACTATTTTTAAGAGTTACATTGTACTCCACTACCAATATATACTATGCACTCTTTGTGTTCTCTACTACTCCCATTTCACTATCTATGAGGCCTATATATAGGAAGATATTTTACTTGGCCCTTAATCTACCTATGACTCTTCATCTACCTTTCCTATGACTCATGTACAAGTGGACTCCTTGTACATTTACATCATTGCACATTGACACTTGTGAATTTATTACATTACTTGAAGTAACTACTTAACTTTACTCTAAAGTAAACTCCTACTCTAGTTATGTACCCAAGGTGGTACATTGATATGTACAAAATAATGTAATATACTCTAACCCATATCACCTTTTGGCACCTCCTAAGATCCATAGTTGGCCACATCTATAGATGAATGTGTAAGCATTAGAACAAATGGTTTGATGAGTTGGAAATGTATGATTGGTCAAACTCCTTTTATACCTAATGTTTGACATTCATTCTACCACACCGGTCATTGCCATGTTGGCCATTGTTGCATCATAATTTGCCATTTTAGTAGGTATAATATCAATTGATGCTATTTCATTGGGCATGAAACCATCATTATCAAGTTCCATGTCATTGGGTATGTAAAAATGTTAAAAATATCATACACCTATGCAATGAAATAAAAACAAACCAAATAGAAAACTATGTAACTATAATGATAAAAAAAGATATGAAATAATGGTACCCTTTTTAATTAATATCAATTATGTCCTTCAAAAGAGGTTACAATGAGATCCCATGGAGGGATTTGCCACCAATTTTATACAAATATTTACAAAAATAAGAGTAATCTAAGGTGTATCTCGCAAGATCTTTCTTGCATCTCACAAACTAATTTAGGGAGAGTTTCTCATGACCTCTGTGATGTATGATGATGTGGTATGAATATTTATGTCATTTTCTTCTTGTAAAGAGCTATAATCTACACACAAGAAAATCTAAAGAGCATCAAAAGCATATGAAGAGCCTTTCAAGATAAGATCCATATCCATGATAAAGAAAGTGATAAAGAAGATGAAATATGACAAATAAATGCATGAAAATGAAATCTAATTATACTAAATAGTAATTGGAATGCTGTTAAATTTGATAAAAGCAAGAAAATAAGGAAAAAAAATATTTTCTAGGAGGCTATATCTATGCAGGATGGTCTTGCCTGTTGGTTGTCTTGGGGTGGGACGGTCATGCCTATGGGCCATCTCGAGGCAAGATGACCACTGAATTGTGAGTGAATTCCTTTTGGTTGATGCGAGGTGATGCCGAGTTTGATCTATGGAATTGATGTTCAAGGGTCCACTCGTGAAGAATAACTTAATGATCGAATTTGAAACTAAAGAAAGGGTGTTGGATGGTACAATAAGTACAAATTTTATCTTCAACCTTCAATATGGTCCATTGGCATGCATGGAAAATCCATGGTTGAATTTTGGTAGCACTTTGTTGCTTTGATGGTGAGAGATATATGATTCTTTAGTTTGACAACAATTCGATGCATAAAAACGTGGATATTTTCAATGAAGGCTAAGAGAATTTAAATATACTTCCAAATAGGAGTCCAAAGCTTGTAAGAGAAGCCCAGAAGTGGTTGGGATCAAGAAACACAACTACTTCTTGATAACTATCGTGCAAATTGACTCTATTATATCATTGCTCTTAGCTAGAATGCATAATTGTTTGAACCATTGCTCAAGATTTTTGCTTTTGGCATGACGATCTTGGGGTGGGATGGTCGTGACTATCGGTTGTCTCAGGGTGAGATGATCATGGTTAGGGGCCATCTTGAGGTAAGACAGTTGCTGCTGTAAAGGAAATTCCTTCCTATTTGAGTGGTAAAAACCATTGTTAAGCTCTAGGACTACCCAAGGTGGATAATATGGTCTTAAAATATGTCTATATAGGTAGTATCCTCAACATGACATATTCTAGGTGTCTACAGATACCCCTTTTTGGGATACATTGTGTGAAAACACAACGTGAAGCAAAAATAGATGATCTAAAGTCAAGTTGAGGGTTGATTGTGTTCATTGATCTAATCAATACTAGATGCACCAATCATGGAAAGAACATGTATATTTAAATAATTACTTCCAAATCATTAAAGAAATTGGTCTTGGTTTCTCTTTACAGGCAGCAAATCCACCTCCCAGAAGAAGAAGTGACAAAGAGGATTTGCCTAGTTTTGACAATTTTTATAGTTTTGGAAAAATGTACAAGCAGGAGTAAAACATACAAGGAGGAGGTAAAACATACAAAATAGAGGTAAAACATACAAACTAGAGGTAAAACATACAAGGTGCAATGAAATGCAATTTGAGTTGTAATTGCGAATGAATTTGATAATAGGTGTAATTAGACTTAGTAAAAGGGTGTAATTAAGGATTCCATTATACATGGGCAGTTGTGAATAACTAATTACCTTAGGAGCTAATTGGAATGGCTTGAGAAATGTTATATAAGGCCCCCCTTTCAATTTCATAAGTTTTGTGAGAGTCTGGTCTAATGAGTCTGATTATTAAATGCATCTATCTGATTATTGTGTGGAATTACTGGTTTATTGTGTATCCTTGTGGAACTGTTAGTGATTTTAATATCCATTGAAGAGTAATTAAATAAGAATTACATTGCATAGTATTATCTCATGTGTTGTATGCTTCTAGAATTATGGATTAGTGTTTTATAGTATCTGGTTGTTGCATGTTACTTCTCTATGTCTATGGGTAAGGTTAATGCACTAATATGAAGAATGGAATGAAACCCCCATTTGTGTGATTCCTAAGAATTATATATGAAGTATATTGTATTAGTAAATATGTCTTGAAGGTTGTTGTATGATTTTTGGATATTTCCATTGTGAAGAACTCTCTCAAACCCTATAGACAGAACTTGCATGTTGGTAAAGATGGAGTAATTTCCATTTCAGGGCTTCCCAAAACTTGTATGAGAGAGATTGATAAGGAAGAGTATCCAATTTGGTACATTTATGAACCTTTAGTTCATACAAATCGTACACTAGACGTGCTACAAATCGTACAAAAGAACTTTACTCGATTTGGTAGTTTAGGTGATTAAGGAAAACTTACCCGATTTGGCAATATTGGCAAATTGAATAAATTAGTTATAAAACAGTGTACGACAACTTGCAAAACCAAATATGAAGGATTGAATAAGTTTCAAATCATACAAGCACTAATATTGTACAATTTGGGATCGTACAGTGGTACGATTTGAATGTGTACAAGCTATTTTGATGAGGCCTGCAAATGCCTCATCCATGGACTAGTTTTGATAACTTATAAACACTTTTGAACACCTTATGTTATGTTTTTAATGCTAATTATAGTGATAGAATGCATTATGTATTGATGTTTACATGTTGTAAATATTAAAGTGCATATATCCTATTTTGACTATTTTTCTATATTTTATAGTCTGTTTCAACTATATTATTTAGTATATTTTGCATTAATTTAATGTTGTAATATTAAGGTGTTGCTATATATTTGGTTTTGTGCTTCTTTCATAAGCTTTCCCCACCATTTAAACCATTTTAAATAACCAAAAGGCACCAAAATTTTTTCAATAGTTTGACTGTGCAGAAAACAAGAACTTTCCCATACAAATTCCAGCCAGCTGTACATATACAGCATGGCTTGGAATTTGTCCACTCCAGCTCATACAAAATATGGAATCAGTCTTCTGGGAACTTATAGAGGCTATTTATGCCATCACAACTTTTCTCATGTGCTTCTGGAGCATGAATTAATATAAAATCTGTTCTGCTGCCTAATATTCCGAAGCAGCTCCATAATAAGCGTAGAAGCAATAGTTTGGGTCAAAAGCACCTTTAATTACAACAGAGGGTGGTAAATGGTGGTTGCAGATATTTTAGGGATATCATTATATTTTCTAAAACCTATCCCTTAATGGATGAAGCCCAACATATGGAATGGATACGAGATAATAGACCTAATCCCTACATTCTGGGAAACAGTATTGCAATAGTTGTAACATTCCTACATGGCAGCATAAAACCTTATCAATGTTGTACCCTAATGGTATAAATAAAATGCTCCTGTTTTTTTGAGCATATATAAGAATATAGGAAATAAATGATAATATTTTGAACTATTTTAAGTGTTGTAACTATGTATTGTAGTAGCACAGTAGCCTGCGGATCTTCCTCTGCACTACTGTCATGCTGCTAAGAATGAAATAAAGGTGCAATATTTGACATCCATGTTTGCTTCTGAGTCGAGTGTGAAGACTTAATAGTTTAGAAAAAAATTATTTGCCCTATTTTGGTTCAGGAAGCAAGGGCCACTTCCAAGTCCAAAGGAGGGTTTTTACCTGACATAATTCTGTTATTTTTGGCTGTAGCAGGTCAGCAAAGATCTGACAAATTTTTGCATGGTTAATGATTAGGATAATGTGGCATTTGAATGCATGGTAGGTAACTCATCTAGGGTAGAATTTAACATAGTACTTTTTGTTTCTAATTTTTTTTCAGAATTTCCATAATTTCTTGTCAGCCTAATTTGTTACAAATTGTGCAACTTTATTTATCAGTTTTTAAATGTTATTTCCAATTCAAAAAGTGACATTATTTTATGCAATTTCAAAAAGTTTCATTATTTACCAATTTGAATGTTAATGCTGCAATTTCAATTTAGTAATTTCCTGTCAATTAAATTTTGCTATTTTAAGCTTTGCAATAGTTTAGTTTTAATTTTCTGCAATAATGTGAATTTCAATTCTACAAGGATAAGTAGGAGTTTAGTTTTAGTTTTTAGGAGTAAGAAAGGAGACCCCAAACACCCCAATATTTAACTGTTCCATGAATAAATCCATGATCTAAATGAACTAAAAATCAGTCTTTTAACCCTTGCTTTCGTATATAGCCTTGGACACTACCCTGGATTGACACATAATGATTAAATGATGAATATTTGATGACACTCATCATATTTTACGATCGCATATTAATTGTTGTGAAGACTGTACGATTGTACGATTTGGGTAATTGAAAAAGGATAGTAAGTTGATCATTCTAAGCCCTAATAATCACCTCCCCACTAGGAATACTACACCCCTATGCTACATTTGGCACCATTTCCTTATCAAACTTGGCATTTTTGTTAAAATGGGTCAAACTAACAAAGTAAGAATATTACAAATTTGGAGGTGAATGACAGACACCAGTGTGCAAAGATGTAGGAGATGAGAAGTACGAGAGAACATTCCAGTGAGAAGGAGCATGAGAATTTCTCAAAGAGGGAATGCAAGTAATTCTGACCATAGTACACATGAACCATAAATAGAGTAAGTTTGGACATCTGAAGAAGGAGATTTTGAGGTGCTATTGATAGGGATGGAAGAGGAGGTACCAGAACCACCTAACGTAGAGGAGCAAGTTGACATAGAAGTAGTGCACGAGGAAGGAGAGTGGATGGTGACACCTGAGAAAGTGATAGAAGGGTTGCAAGGGAGTGCAGAGGATGGGAGTCAGGCACCAAGGTAATAGAGCGTGGGGTCTCAGGAAGAAATACCAAGACCATCTCCCTCACATCAACGAAGGAAGTCACGGAGTGAATATGCACGTGAGTTTGGTCAATGATTGGTGGGACAATACAAGATACCTTGGATAGAAAATTTTGATGATGAGCATAGTAAAACACCCCCAAGGAGGAATCAGATAGAGATTCCATGGGACACCTCAAGTGACGAGGATGATTCTCCAAATATGGCTAATAAGGCAGCCAAGCAAATATGTCCACCCTTTATAGGTGAGGGTAAGGAAGACCCCACAAGACATATCGGAACCTACATAACCATTTGGAGGGAAAATAGCATAGACCAACCAGATGACTAGTTGACTTTATTTCCTGCTACCTTGAGAGGATTGGTGATGGATTGGTATCTAAAAAGGGAAAATGCAGTAGATTTCAGGACTTGGAATCAAGTGAAGGAGAAATTCATTGAAGAATTTCATCCCTTGAAGGATGATGGAGATATTGTCACTAAAATTTGTATGACGAAGCAAAATCTTGATGAAGATGTAAAATCATACAACCATAGATTAAAGTAGTTAGTAGATAAGATGCAGATGCCCTTGGTAGATGTATTGGTAAAGCGATGGTTCGTAGATGGATTGCTACCAAAATATAAGAAAAATATGAAGGTAGTACCATTGAAAATGTATGATGAAGCTTTGAAGCATGCAAAGAATTTTGAAAGTGACTCAAAGTAGACGTACATAGGAATATTATCTCATCCCAAGTCCAATGATTCATATAGTGGAGAATATGACACTATACAAAGGATAGTAGCATCATTCTATCAAGAATTCGACAAGATCATGAAAGAACAAAGAAGCAAGCCTGACAAGAATGATATTTGGTGCACAAAATATAAAACCAAGGGCCATACAAATGTAAAGTGTCCATGAAATGATTACTGTCATATCTATAACATGATGGGATATGAGGTGATGCTATATTCGTATAATGCAAGAGTACATCCATAGGTCCTGATAATCTAGGAGCAGGAAGAGAAACCAAAGACCCTAGGAAGTGGGTAGCAAGCAACAAGTGGTGGTTATAGGAATAGTCGATGAGGTGGAAGGTAGAACCAGGGCAATCGACAAGGAGGATAGAGTCATTTGTAGTATGACTCGGAAGGGAGGTCGATCATACAATGTCGCAATTGCTAAGAGTGGGGGCATTTTGCAAAAAATTATCCTTCGCCTCAGAGATAAGAAATGCAGCAAGAAAACACTACACACATGTGTAGGTGGTGTGGTCCGGGTAACCACAAGGAAGCAAATTATCCCAAGTAGGTGAGTTCAAGTAACCCACAAAATGTAAACTATTTGGATATTGAGGTTCCTCAAGTTAAAGAGGAAACTCAAGAAGTTTTAGTCATGACAAGGAATCAGGCTAAAAAGGATAAGTATCCTAAGCTAACAAAAGAAAATCAGCACTGGCAAGTAGCAAAGAAAGTACTACAATATGAAGCACAAAAAGCTAAGAAAGTAAAGTTAGCAAAAGAGAAGGAACTAAAAAACCATCAGAAGAGAAGGTAGTTGTGTAGAATCTGGCAGCACAGGTTTTGAACACCACAGTAGAGATCAAAATGGCTAACTTGTTGGAAGCTATCCCATCATTACAAAAAGTGATGGTGGAGGAGATACAACCTCACAAGGTGATGGAAGTGCAGAGTCAACCGATTCAAGAAAAGAAACAAAAATACCAATTCATGGACCCCACCATATTAATGATTGATGTAGGAAAGAAACCTGCATTAGTTCATATGGATATTTTAGGGCACAAATTGATGCAAGTTATCATAGATGGAGGATCCAATGTCAATGTGCTACCTAAAAGGACTTGGCTAGAACTTGGCACTCCATATCTATGGGCATCGAGCTTTTGACTATATGGTGTTGACCAGTATGGTATCGAGACAAAGGGAGTCTTGATAGCACAATGGGTGGTAATAGCTGACCAAGAGTTCATCTTGGATTTTGTTGTGATTACGATGCAAAAGCCTGCATATGATGCTCTATTGGGAAGAGGATGGCTACGTGTAGCCAAAGTTAATCACAATTGGGGAAAGAATTAGATCACTTTTAAAAAGGGACAACATAAGTATATGATTAATTTGACTAATCAAAGGGTTAGTGAGGATGTAGCCATGATCGATGAATCAAAAAACTCTTCAGGAGATGAAGGATATGAACCTGACGAAGAAGGAATGTTGTACCTTGATGAATGTAGTGAAGATGAAGCTAGATCTGATAGTGGACTTCTTCATTGGAAAATGGAGGAGTATGAAAATTTTTAGCCCAACTGCCTCTGTATTGACTCAGAGGAGATCAAGGAAAAACAAGACGAAACCAAAGTCATCCAGGAACCTAAAAAGGAGGTGGAAGAGAAATGGATGTTTCCAAAAAGTTTTGCAGAATATACAGTAGGAGATGCAAAAATTGATGCAAGACCGACACACTCGAAGAATGTGGAGAAAGTAGTGAGTGAGCCAAAAAATATCAAATATGAAGGACCTCGGATAGTGGACATCAATCTAGGGATGGAGGATGAACCTAGGATGATTCACTATGGTGATGATTGGAACCCTGTATTGAAAGTGGTAACTTTTAAGATATTCTTGGAATATAAGGATGTCTTTGCATGGATATACAAGGACTTGAAGGGAGTACCACCTGAGTTATGTGTCCATAAGATCACGTTGATTCCTAGAGCACAACCAGTAAGGAGAAGACCGTATAGGATGAATCCAAAATATGTTGCATTAGTGAATGCAGAGATAGAGAAGATGTTGGAGGTAGGAATCATCTTCAGGGTTACAACCAGTGAATGGGTATCACCTATAGTGGTCACCTTGAAGAAGGAAGTGGACAAAATTAGAATATGTGTGGACTTTAGGAGTCTAAATGCAGTAACCATTAAGGATCCCTTCCCTATTCCCTTCACATATTCCATCCTGGAGGAAGTCGTAGGACATGAGATCTATTCATTTTTGGATGGATTTTTGGGTTACAATCAAATAAGCATAGCCAAGGAAGATAAGTTGAAGACCACATTTATTATGGAGAATGGCATCTATGCATACAATCGAATGCCATTCGGGCTCTGTAATGCCCCAACTACATTTTAGCGCATTATATTGTATATATTTGATCAGTTGGTGATGGGGAACTTCAAAGCATTTTTGGATGACTGGTCCATTTATGGGAATATCAAGGAGCATCTTCCTACCCTCAGTGAATGTATGAGTAGGTGCAAAAACACATAGATCTCATTAAACCCTGGAAAGTGTTACCTGATGGTACCATATGGAAAGTTGTTAGGGCACATAGTGTGCAGTGAGGGATTAAAAATAGATCCTAATAAGATCCATGTGATATTGCACATGGAAGAACCATATGATGTGAGTTCACTTAAAACCTTCCTTGGATCGATGGGGTATTATCGAAGGTTTATCAAGAATTATGCACATGTGTCTTATCCATTAGATTCATTGACAAAGAAAGATGTTCCTTTCAGATGGACAGAGGAGCACCAAGGAGCCTTTGAGGAGTTGAAGGCCAAGCTTGTCAGTAGCCCAATTTTGGTGTTTCCAAATTAGGATAAGGAATTCCATATCCATATTGATGCTTCAAATTTTGCAATTGGATGTGCTTTAGCACAAGAAGGATAGTTCAGGTTGGATCAACCTATTTTCTTTTCTAGTCACCTATTGTCAAGGGTAGAGAGAAACTATAGTACAATAGAAAGAGAAGCCTTGGGAATGGTATATGCAGTTCAAAAGTTCAGGCATTACTTATTGGAAAATCCCTTCACTTTTTATGTAGATCACCAAGCTCTATTGTACTTGATAAATAAATTGGTGATACAAGGATGGGTCAGCAGGTGGCTCATCACCCTACAGGAGTTCATATTTCGAGTAGTAGTGAGACCTAGTAAGAAGCATGTAATTGTAGACCAGTTATCTCGGATACGATCAGGAGAGCCTATAGGAATAGGGATTTCGGATGAATTCCCTGATGCATAGTTATTCGCCATCAATGTTGTTCCATCGTGGTACAATTTGATTGGCCAGTATCTATCCATAGGAGAGTTACCACAAGAGATGACGACAACCGAGAAGAAGAAAGTAATTATGAATTTATCACCCTTCCAATTGATAGCAGGATTGTTGTATAAGATGGAAATTGATGGTATCTTACGAAGATGCGTGATGGAGGAAGAAGTTAGAATGGCATTGAAAGAAGCTCATGAAGGCTTAGAAGGAGGGCACATGGGACCAGATGCCACTACTAGGAAAATATTACTAGTAGGATTATGGTGGCCCACACTATATAACGATGCAAAAGAATACGTAAAAGCATGCAATACTTGTCAAAGGATAGGGAAGCCAATAAAGAGAGACTTTATGCCATTGCATCCATCACAACCCCAAGAACTATTTGAAATATGGGGATTGGACTTCGTCAGACCATTGAAAACCTCTCGAAGAAGGAAGTGTAGGTACATCATAGTAGCAATGAAGTACTTGACAAAGTGGGTCTAAGCGAGAGCACTACCTGATAACTCAGCTAAAAGTACCACAAGATTCTTGTATGAGTAGGTAATTACAAGATTTGGCATTCTACTGCAGATAACAAGTGATCAGGAAGGACACTTTGTAAATGAGATCATTAAGATTCTGACAACCAAATTCAGGATTTTGCATTCATTATCTAGTCCGTATTACCCTAGAGCCAATGGGTAGGTGAAAGCAACAAATAAAGTCCTGGTATCTACTTTGTATAAAACCTATGGAATAGAAGGAGCAGATTGGGAGGAAAGGTTACCATCTATTTTGTGGGCATACAAAACAAATTTTAAACCAACAATAGAGCATACACCTTTCCAGTTGATGTATGGACAAGAGGCAGTGGTGCCAGTTGAATTCTTGATACCAAGTTTGAGAGTCGTAGTGGAGCATCGCTTGGGTGATCAAGAAAGTTTGGAGGAGTGACTGACAACACTAATTAAGTTGGATGAAAGAAGAGTCATGGCACAATGGGCAATTGAGGTAGCCTAAAAAAGAAGGAAATTGTGGCATGACAAACACCTGAGGAAGCTAGAACTTAGTTCGGGTGACTTGGTTCTAAAGTTTAATGGGAAGTGAGAAATCAAGCCTGGTAAGTTGAAGACTTTATGGCTTGGTCCCTAAAAAGTGGTGGAAGTAATGAATAATGGAGCAATCAAGTTGTAAAACTTGAATGGGATTGAGGTACCCGACACTGTAAATGGCTCAAATTTGAAGCCCTACAAAGTACAGTGCTTATTCATTTCTTCGAAAGAGATTGAATGGAGAAGATGAGCAGGAGCTCAACGGAGAACTCAAGATGAGCAAGGTCCATCATAGGAAGAGCTTGACATGGGACTCGCATACTTATTTGTAGAAGGGGAGGAGACACGACCAACCATAGAATAGTAGGAGTTGGTACCTCAACCCGGAGAAAGAAGAAGATTGTAGGTGCATGTTAGATTTGCAGATGGGATCAAATGAGTAATAGAGGAAGATGAAGAGTGGATTCCTCCAAATGAAAGAGGATATCAAGAGATAGTACTATTACCCAAAAATAGGGGAAGGCAAGAAGAAGCACCCCAAGTAAATCAAAACATGATGTATCCTCGGGTGGAATGTAGAGAACTACCCCAACAAGTAGAAGGACGAAGAAGGATACGACTAACAATACGATATGAAGATAGAGTGGACACTTTTGAAATGGAAGTTCCAGAGGAGAATGAGAATGAGACCATTGACAGAAGAATTGGTTGGACTTACTCCATTAGCTCAGATAGGGATATTACAACAGAGAATGTGACTATAGACCCAACAACTACAGGAGGAATATCAGATGTTGCAAGGTCATAATGCAAGGTTGAGGGAACAAATCATTCAAGAATTGGATGGTACAATACGAAGGTTGGATGAGCAAAGAGTAGCTAGGCTATAGGAACTAGAAGGGGAAGCTGAGGATAATGAGGGGATAACTCCAAGAAGTGGTATAAGAAATGATGGTGCAAGCACAAGTGAAGGAAAAAGATCACAAGTAGCACCAATTGATCCACCAATGACAAATGAAGATGTAGAAATACTTTGGCGAGACATTGAGGAAGCAACCACATCACCTGAACCACAAGGTAATACACGAGTAGATTTGAGTGAATCTAGTGATGAAGGAATGCCTTGGATGGTAAGGGAACCTAGCACAGAGAGCAGTGGTGATGATGACTGCCTAGGAAGACCCTAGGAGCCTCAGGATAACCTTGATCCTCCAACCTATATGATAGCACATCGACAACTTAGAAGATCTTAGGAGCCTCAAGCCAACCTTGATCCTCAAGCTTATACAATAGCCTATCGACAACTAAGAAGACAAAGGAGAGAAGTAAGGATATTGGAGAGATTGATGAACTTACCAATAGATTGGTCGGAGCAAAGAGAGGATAATCGAAATGACTCAAGTTTTGAGATGAAATTTTTTGATGCATACAGAGAGATCCTGGAAACCTCATCTCCATAAATATACTTTGAGGAAATAATATGGAGACATCACTTAATACATGCAGATCATAGAATCAGAGCACTACGACAATTATCACCAAGCATAAGATGAAGTAGAAGTCCACTAGCCAATATTGAGTTGGTAGAGATAACTCTTGATAATCAAGCAATGGGAGGAAGGAATCGACAAGGACCCCTAAGGCTTCAGCCAGGAAGGGGAGGAGGTATTCGACCATGGAATGAAATAATTCAAGGTGATGTTACACCAAGAGGAGGAAGAGGACGAGGAAGGTTCCGACCCCCTACTCCTAGATGGTCGGGAGACACACCTTTAGCATGTTTGAACTAGACAAGGAATCTACAAGGTATACCAAGGATAAGGGGAATCTTACCAAACCCTACAAGGTGATATCCATTGGGATGACCACCACTAATCCATCAAGGACCTCAAAGAGTGGAAGGAGGTAGAGGATTACTCCAAGGAAGGGAGGAACCACCAATTGTTTAGAGAGGTTCGATGTCAAGAGGAATAGGATGTGGAAGGCACTTGCGAGGTAGAGGCCTTGCTAGTAGAGGAAGAGTGCATTTTGCAGATGAAAGAAACTAGGGACAACAAAGGATTCGATCACCAAGTCTAGAGATAGAATTGATTCGAGGAGATAGGCGGAGAAGTCACTCAAATGATAGTAGAATAGTTAGAGCACCACTACCAAGGGATCAATCACCTGTACGACAAGAGGAAGAGACACCAAGAGAAGATACTCTAGCTTGCAATTGTACAATTCCAAATTGTACACATGGTAGTGGAAGGCCAGGGAACTCGATAACATCACAAGTTGAGATGAATCGCCCTAGAGAGCAAGTGGTGCCAGATGACACAATCACTCGTAATGTCATGGTCGAACCTCCAAGAGAAGAATCATATGGGACCATGCAAGTGAATGTCACTGTGTGATTCCCACGATGGTAAGTGTAAAAAAAGAAAAAGAAAAAGAAAAAGAAAAAGAAAAAGAAAAAGAAAAGAAAAAAAAATTCCTTAGTTGTGAAAATCCCTTGAGACGCAATAAAGAAGGAAGTTAGTTGAAAACCAAAAATGATGACCTCTTCAAGAGAGAAAAAATGGAAAATTTCTCTAAGTGATAGATCGTACAAGACAGATAGAAGGTGGAAAAAGCACAAGTTTGGAATCGTACAAGAAAAAATAGAAAAAGTATAGGTAGAATCATACAAGGAAGCCTATTGTATGATTTAGATCGTACAGTGTACGATTTTATGTATAGATGTACGATTTGCAACCATCGTAATTAATGTTCGCATGCGTGGAATGATGAGTTGTCAAAAAAGAGTAGGAAAAAGATGAAATTACATGCAAAAAGTGGTGAGTTGTCGATCATCCGAGCAAAAGAAGACAAAAATGCATGCAAAGAAGTTAAAGTGGCACAATTTTAAAAATTGAACGGTTAGGGTTTTGTAGCAATTTAAATAAGTGGACATTTAAAGTAATTTTGCAAACCGTACAAGGGTAAATTCAAAATTTCGAGGAGAGTGAAGGTGAAAAGCATGAAACTAGATGAAATACTCTACATGGGCATTGAAATTCATCAGTAAACTACAAGATTGCATGACCCATCTCAAAATTTGCACTAGGGAGACTTTTCGCATTCAAATAAATCAAATAGGAAGAGAAAAGCAAGGGTTTTGACTCCATTAAAAGAAAATTTTGAATTTCAGCTGAAGGGAAGCGAGGGTTTATAGTAGAAGGCATCAAATAAAGAACCATATTGTGAAAAACATCCACCCAGGGTTCAAGGAAATTGCATATTGGAGTCGGAGTGAAGAAATTGCAAGGAAAAGGAGATTAAAAGCCCTAATCAAAGAAAAAGTAGTAAAAATAAATTATGGAAGGTAGAAGCAAAAGAGGATACGATCGTACAACCCTACAACATAGCCAAGAAAATTCTTTTTTGGGAGAAATTGTGCCAAGTAAAGGAAAAATTGTAGATTTGCTCCAAAATTGCACTAGAAAGATAGATCGGGACATTTCGACAATTGGGTCGGTGACAAATCATGGAAAGGAAGTGAAAAACATAATTTTTAGGTAAATAAGGGTTTTAGAATATGTGTTGTATAATTTGGAGGATAGATTGTATGATTTTAGGAAGAATTTGTGCGATTTCAAGCAGTTCGAAGGTTGATTTAAGCCTTTTTGAGAAAATCGTACAAATCATATGAAATCGTATGGATCCAAAAAAGGAGATCAGGTGGAAAGTGACATTGTATGGATTGGTATGGCCCCTATATGTTTTGGTGCATTTGATGTATGATTTACAGTTTGGGAATAGTTTGAAGCAGTTTGAGAGATTGTACGATCTGGAGGTGGTTGTACGAACATAAAATGTACATGAACGATTTGGAGGGTGTATTGTACGATTTACAGTAGCATTGTATAGTATTTGAAGAACACAATATTATAATGAAAGGGGGGTGAACAATTTAAGATCACATTTTAATATTCTTTCCCAAAGAATATTATCCAATAGAATCAATGGAAATATCAACAGTAGTAATCAAAGTAATGCACAAATCATCACACATAATAAAGACACCAATTTTACATGGTTCACCCAATGTGGGCTACTCCACGAAGAAATTTTTTCACTAAAATTTTCTCAACAAATCTCTTGGGAATCCTTCCCTATTACAATGTTTATGGACATATGTCCAACGGAGACACCAATCCCCCTAATCAAGTTCATGGAAACCAATCTATAGAATAACTCTTTCCCCTTTGCTGGTTCATTTATCTCTATCCACAGGAGAAATCCTCCTCCTTTGCTTAGGCTGGTGATCCTCTAGAATACTACTACCTCCACTACATTGGATTGTGGATCTCTCTCCACTAAAGACCTCTGTCCTCACTCAGAAGACCTCTATCCTCACTACCTTGGCTAATGGATCTCTATCCATTGGATACTATTATCCTCTTCTTTGTCACCTTCAAAGCTTGCTCTCAGCTCTGCTCAATCTCTATCTCAAATATACACTAAACACTATCCTTCGGTCTACCACAAATCTACTCACAAGTCTATCTCTGGTCTCTTTCACCCTTAGACCTTATCTAACCTCCTTTAATATTATAATAATATATATTATAATATTATTTCCTTTAGGCCTAGGTATCCCTTTCCTTTAGGGTATTTAACCATCCTTTTGACCAATCATGTGAAGCTCTTAAACCAAATCTCTTGGTATTAAAATATAAATATTTTAACCCTCCTTTTGCAAAATCCTGCACTGATCACTGACACTAACTCTTGACATCAATGACAACACAACTACTAAAAATTTCCAACAATATTTCCCTTTGTCATTGATGGTAACCCTTTTTTTGAACCATTACTTTTTACTTTTTTCAAAACTACTCCCCCTGACTGAATGCTCTCCCTCTAACTCAAATCTCTCCCCCTTTGACATCAATGCCAAAGGGCCACCTTTGGGGCTTGGGGCTAAATATAATATTCTTACCTCAGCTCCTTTCTCACCTCCTCTCTTTTAGGTGGTTAATTTTGGGGTGGGAGTATCTCTACTCCCAGCATACATTACTTTTTACCTTTGTCCACCTTCTTCCTCAACTGATCCTTTCGATTCCTTTAAATATTCTTGTTCCTACTTGTATTTGGAAATTTTGCTCTACACCATTTGGCCATATGCCCAACATTATTTCACTTATAGCACTTAATGTTGTGATTCTTTGAAGGTGCAAATGTCTTGTAGTTCCTCCTGGTGAAGCCATATCCATTCCTATCATGAACTTTGCAATTAACTGCCTTATGACCAAACTGATTACAAGAGTAGCAATACCCTTGAAATAGATGCCCATTTATGAAATTCCTTTTAGTGAAACCATATCCCTATTTTCCATGTGTCCCTGTTCTTATGATCTTGTTTCTCTTCATCATTACTACTTCTAGCATCTGGATAATTAGATGCATAGTGACCATATTTACCACAATTAAAACACCTAACTATTTTTGTACCTTTATACTTTCTTGTGTCCTTGTTCCTTCTGCCATAGTTTGCTTCTTCATCACTGGATAACTCATTACTTGAATATGAATTCTTACCCTTTGTATTCTTTGTAAATTTAAAGGCTGCTTCTTTCTAGGGGATAGGCTCCTCTTTTATTATCATCTCAAAAGCTGTGAGAATTCCATGTAACTCATCCCTTGTCAAAAGTTCAATATATTTTGACTCTTTTATGGCTGAAATATTTTTACTATACCTCTTAGGGAGTGACCTTAAAATCCTTTGACAAACATTTGTTTCTTCAAATTTAAACCCAAGTCCTTGCATGGAGTTAACAACCTCACCCACACGAAGTAAGTATGAAGCAACATCTTCCTCATCCTTCATATTTAGGTCTTCAAATATTTTCTTGTGATTTAGCAATTTTGCCATCCTGACCTTTTTGTCTCCCTCATATATACCTTTCAGTTTATCCCAAATCTCTTTTGCTAATGTGCAATGCATAATTTTTACAAACTCTGTTTCTCGTAAACCATTTAAGATTCCATTCATTGCCTTTGAATTATTCAGTTGTAGGGGCTTACCATATTTATTTGTAGGTGGAGTAGCTGGCGGTGTGTACCCATCCTCAACTACTTGCCATATATCATTTCCTAGTGCCATTAGGTAAATCTTCATTTTCACACTCCATAATGCATAATTAGTTCCACCGAAAAATGGTGCTTTATTCCCTGAAGATCCACTATGAGAATCCATATGTATTCCTGTAAGCTTTTCCTTCTAGCTATTAAACTCTTTTGAAGGAACCGACTCTAATACTAATTGAAGAACACAATCTTATACTGAGAGGGGTGTGAACAGTATAAGACCATTTTTTAATTTTATTTCTCAAACAATATTATCCAATATAATCAATAGCAATATCAATAGTAGTAATCAAATTAATGCATAAATCATCACACACAATAGAGACACCAATTTTACATGGTTCACCCAATGTGGGCTACTCCACGGAGAAAATATTTCACTAAAATTTTCTCAATAAATCTCTTGGGAATCCTTCCCTATTACAATGTTTATGGAAATCTATCCAAAGGATACACCAATCCCCTAATCAATTTTGTGGACACCAATCCACATGAGAACTCTTTCCCCTTTATTGATTCATATATATTTATCCATAGGAGAACTCCTCCTCCTTTGCTCTGGTTGGTTATCCTCTAGAAAACTACTACCTCCACTACACTAGCTTGTGCATATCTCTCCACTGAAGACCTCTATTGTCACTCAGAATACCTCTATCCTCACTTTCCTGGTTAATAGATCTCTATCCACTGGAGACTATTGTCCTCTTCTTTATCATCTCCAAAGCTTGCTCTCAACTCTGCTCAATCTCTATCTCAAATTTACACTAAACACTATCCTTCGGTCTAGCACAAATCTGATCATAATTATATCTCTAGTATGGCATAAATCTACCCTCAAATCTACACCAAAATCTATCCTCAAATCTATCCTCAAGCCTTTACACAAAGCTTGATCCAATCACAAATCAACTCTGCTAGACCTGCCCCAAGCCTTAACTCAATACTTGAACAAATCAATTAATCAACTCTACTCTTAAGTCTTCTCAAATATTACCTCAAATCCATCCACAAGTCCTCTCAAGAACTTGCTTAAATTTATGTCAAGTCTTCTCAAATAATCGCCTCAAATTTGTCCATAAGTCCTCTCAAGAACTTGCTTAAACTGCTCTCAAGTATTTTGTAAGACTTACCTCAAATTTATCCACAAGTCCTCTTAAGAACTTGCTTAACTTGCTCTCAAGTCTTCTCTAAGACTTGCCTCAAATATATCCACAAGTCCTCTCAAGAACTTTCTTAACTTGCTCTCAAGTCTTCTCTAAGACTTACCTTAAATATATCCACAAGCCCTCTCATGAACTTGCTCAATTTGCTCAACGCGTCTCCACTAAGACTTACCTCAAATATGATTTTAAGCTTCCACAAAAGCTCACACAAATCTGTCCTTAAGTCCCCTCTAGGACTTACTCAAATATGCCCACAAGCTTTCACAAAAGCTTGCTTAACTCTGTCCTTAAGTCCCCTCTAGGACTTGCTCAAATCTATCCACTAGCTTTCACAAAAGCTTATTCAAATCAATTGCAAAACTTGCATACAAAACTCAACTTAATCTCTTTCATAAAACCTCTTTAATATCACAAACAAGTTTCACTCAAAATCTTGTTTAACCATAAAAACATATAGATAATTATTAGAGACTCAATATGTTTCACACTCACAAACACTCAATCACTTCCAAACTCTATTTCAACTCAATTTAGAATAAAGAACAATTTGTTTCACATAACTTGAACTATCACTCCAATGTATTAATCAATAATGCTCATCCAAATTCACTCAACCATTCACTCAATGAAACACAACTTGCTTTCAAACCCTAAACAAGTGTTTCACTATACTTCCAACAATTCACACTATGGATTTCAAACCTTGACTCAAGATGATTTCAAATTCACATATCAATGGTACTCATGTTCTTTCACAAACCCTAGCTCAAGATAGTTCTAAATCTCACATAACAATGATACTCATGTTCTTTCACAAACCTAACTCAAGATAGTTCTCAATATCACATAACAATGATACTCGTGTTCTTTCACCATCCACAAATCATGCACATGAAAAACTCACTCAAACATTTCCAACAATGCTTATCAAACAATCCTTTTTACTCCAACTTTGCATTTCACAATATTCAAGCCAACAATATTTCACTCATAGGGAAGATGTTCCCATGCCTTTTGTTTTTATGGAGATATATCTTCAAAACATGTCTTAACCACAATAAAATCTTCTTGGAAGAAGAGGAAGAAGCTTTGGTCACCACTTGGAAGAAGAGGAAGAAAAAACTCCTACACATGAAGAACTATGAAGGATACAAAAAAGATATCTCCTAGAAATACCACAATTCTCAAATATTGAAAATAAATATGCAAAAATGATAGATAATTAGGTGGACAATTTCTTCTCTTAGATAGACAATGCTATGGCTAGCGCTAACATACAATTTTGTATTGGATGAGTAGGAGAATTGAAGCTATGGGAGAAACAAGCGTTTATCAAATTGGAAAAGATAAAAGAATGAGTGAGTAGTGAGGATCATACAAAGAGAATTGCTGATATTCATGTACAACACCCATGGAGGTTACCCAGGGAAGAGGTAACAACAATGTTAGGGAGAGACAACTTACCAGATAGAGTGAGAACCAACTACAGGCAACATTTGAGGTTGTGCTTGAATAGATCCAATTATTCGACTTGTCCCTTGAATACAACAAAGTTGGAACATAAGAGGGTCACCTCAGGCTTGGCTATCACTTTGAGAAAGTTGAACTTCCTAACACATTAGATAGAGTGGATGAGCATAGGATTGGAGCAGATCTATCAGCTCAAGTAAGTTCAGAAAGAAGAGATAGATACCACTCAAAAGGAAATGATTACAATGGAGGAAGAGTTGAATAAGAGTAAGGCTACGATAGAAGATAAGTTAAAGAAATTGGAAGAAGAATTGCTAAGTAACAGGGCTGGTTTTGAGACCAAAATTAGTTTGCTAGAAGAGGAGAAGCGACAGGTCTCACAAACGTCATAAGAAAGGATCAAGGAGTTGGAAGCTCAGTTAACAGCAAAAGAAGAATAGCTAGCTGTGAAAGATAAGAAGATAGAAGAGCTTACAAATTACAATAAGTGATATAATGATATGATCCTGGATAAACAAACATAACTAATTATTAAGGAGGAGACTTTTCATGCTTTGGAGGCTAATATTAATCACCATCTAAATACCATTATAGACAATAATGAAGAATTAGAAGTAGCAGCTCGAATAGAAGCACATTTGTAGGAGAAGCTTAAGAAGAGTGCTACTGAGAGTGAACAAGAAGAAGCTTAAGAAGAGTGCTAAAGAAGAATAGGTAGTAGTGAAGGATAAAATATAGAAGAGCTTACAAAGGACAATAAGTGATATAATGATATTATCCTAGATAAGAAAACATAATTGATGGTTAAGGAGGAGAATGTTCGTGCTTTGGAGGCTAATATTAATCACCATATAAAGACCATTATAGACAAGAATGAAGAATTAGAAGTAGCAGCTCGAATAGAAGCACATTTGTAGGATATGCTTAAGAAGAGTGCTACTGAGCATGAACAACAATTAAGAGAACTCTTAAAGACTGTCGAAGAGACAACTAACCAACATGGTGTGAAAGTAGTAGAAATGGGTAACTATGCAACCAAATTGTAGAATCAATGTGTAATTCTTCACATCCAACTGGAATACAGTGAAGCATTAGTCAAATAATATGAGGCCCAACTGAAACAAAAATACGAGTTGACGAGGACACTTATCAAAGTAAAGGGGAGGGTAGATGTAGGCAACAAATCCACCTCCCAATAAAGAAGTGACAAACAGGATTTGCCTAGTTTTGATAGTTTTGACAATTTTAATAGTTTTGGAAAAACATACAAGCAGGAGAAAAATGCACAAGGAGGAGGCAACACATACAAACTAGAGGTAAAATGTACAAGGTGCAATAAAATGCAAATAAAATGCAATTTGAGTTGTAATTGTGAATGAATTTGATAAAAGGTGTAATTAGACTTAGTAAAAGGGTGTAATTAAGGATTTTTTTATACATGGGTAGTTGTGAATAACGAATTACATCAGGAACCACTTGGAATGGCTTGGGCAATGTTATATAAGACACCCTTTCAATTTTGTAAGTCTGGTGAGAGTCTGGTCTGATGAGTTTGATTATTAAATGTATCTATCTGATTATTATATAGAATTAATGGTTTCTTGTGTATCCTTGTGGGACTGTTAATGATTGTAATGTCCATTGAAGAGTAATAAAATAAGAATCACATTGCATAGTATTCTCTCACATGTTGTATGCTTTTGGAATGATGGATTAGTGTTTTGCAGTATTTGGTTGTTGCATGTTACTTCTCTATGTCTGTGGATAATGTTAATGCACTAATATGAAGAATGGAATGGAAAACCCACTGGTGTGAGACATGGGAATGATCTGTGAAGTATATTGTATTAGGAAATATGTCTTGAAGGTTTTTGTATTATTTCTAGATATTGCCATTGTGAACAACTATCGCAAACCCTATAAATAGAACTTGCATGTTGGTAAAGATGGAGTAATTGCAAGTTTAGGACTTCCCAAAACTTGTATGAGAGATATTGATAAGGAAGATTATCCAATTTGGTACCTTTCTGAACTTTTAGTTTGTACAAATCATACACTAGACGGGCTACAAATCATACAAAATAAATTTATCCAATTTGGCAATTTAGGCAATTAAGGAAAACTAACCTGATTTGGCAATATTGGAAAATTGATCAAATTAGTTACAAAATAGTGTATGACAACTTGCAAAACCAAATATGAAGGATTGAATAAGTGTCAAATCATACAAGAAATAACACTATATGATTTGGTATTATACAATGGTATGATTTGATTCCATACAAGTTGTTTTGCGATCACACATTAATTGTTGTGAAGACTGTATGATTGTATGATTGGGTAATTGAACAAGGATAGTAAGTTGATCATTCTAAAACCTGAGAATCACCTCCCCATTGGGAATACTACACCCCTATGCTACACTCTTCATCTTCCATGTAGTCTCAAGGGACTTACAACCTTAGGCTTTGGAGAATACCAAGTATTTGGTAATCTTTTAGGGTATACCAAACAAGCAGTTTTGGTTGTCTTGTTATGTGTTTAGTTCAATATTTTGCTTGTTTATCTGCCCCAATCAAAAAGGGTATTATTGTATTTGGTAATATTTCTTGAAAAAAATAATTAGCATGATTGAGTTTTTGATTATTGATTTTGATTATGAATTATGTGATGTATGACTACCCCCTTAAGCAACGAGTTGATGAGGAGATGGAAAGTGATGAAAGCGATGAGTCGTTTGACCAAGATAACTTATTTCAGATTTGGTAGGACTTTAATGAAAGTGAAAAGGGAAAAATCCCATTACAACTATGATTTCAACCATTATTGGTAATTGTACATCTCTATCCCTTGGAGTAGTCCAATCACGTGGCTTTCTTAGGGAATTGGGATGATAGCAATTCGATTCATTCAAAAGGTAAATCACTATATATGAGGATCACTTGAGGCTAAATGGAAAAGGGAAATGTACATATCTATCCCATAGAGCAGTCCAACCAAATGGATTTTTTAGAGATTTAGATATGACATTTCACTTCGTTTGAGAGCTTCTCTTTTTTCTTGTTCAAGTGACCTTATGGTAACCTACCCATCCGACCAGATTGCATGGATAAGTAATTGTTGCAACCACTGGGTGTATAGGGTAAATAAATAGGTACTAGGATTACTTGAGAATATTTTACCAGAAGGTTTTATGTATTTTGTGATATTTTTACTTTTTCCTTTTTTTTTTTTTTTTAATTTTTTTTTGCATAAATTTTGCAATTTTTGCAAGTTTTGAGGCTATCTCGTGGTAGGAAATGTGACCATATGACCCCGAGATGATCACGAAGTCTACAAAAATATAAAAGCAAAATTTCTAGATTTTTGATGTCATTGTCACAACTGTCAGTTGGAGAAAAGTATAGGTGGATAGAATGAGAGCAATTGTGACACACAGTACTGTTGAAAAGGTAACCCACTATCACTATGGACCAACCCAGGATGTTGATGAACAGAGGCACCGAAGCGAGGAAGGTATGCACCCAATTATCTTGGTTGTTATTTTATGATTGAAAATGAACCTCACTGATTAATTCGAGTAATGAACCTCACTAATAAAAATTTGAAGCAAGGAATCACACCTTAGGCTAAGATGTAGTGTAGGTTGTTTAATGTTTTTTTTATTGCTTGATTTTTTTTGGGATGAGATTTTAGATATTTTTTTGGCCAATTTCGAGGATGTCTTAGGGTGAGACGGTCCCCGTTTTATGATTTGGGGGTTGTTTTAGGCTAGGATGGCTAGGTTTGAATCCCAACAGTAAAAAATTTGACCATTATGGGGGCCATATTGACTTGGGATGGCCTCATTGAGAGTAAACTTGGCAATATTTTGATGTATGTTATTGTTGTTTTATTTTTGTTATTTTTGTTTTCTTATTGGTTTGATGAGATTGTTCACATGTAATACAGCTTGTTAGAGCACACCATAGATTTCCAATAGTATTTAGGACTACACGAGGGTGCCTTACCAAATATTATTGGAAATGGCTTGAGGTCATTGGCCTTAAGAAGGTGACGCAATTAGAGGCAGTGATGGCAAATCAGGATTATCTGACTACCTTGGTCGATCGATGGGAAAATCAGAAAAATACCTTCCACATTTCAACTAGTGAGATGATCATCACCTTGGAGGATTTTTATAGCATATTTCGTGCGCCGATTGAGGAATTCACCATCAGTTCTACACATGTTGGTCAGTGAGACAACATTTTGCAATATTTTTTGGTGAGGATTGGGAGGTAGTATGACAAGGATTAGGGAGCAACGAGATTTTGATGGAGGCCTGGTATAATTTGGAGGTACTAACAAGGAGGTATGTAGTGTTGATGTTACTCATGTCCAATGTTCTACTGCCAAATTCTCTAAGAGCAAGATTCCTTTAGAACCTACTTGAGTTGGTCTAGGAGTTAGTCGAAACTATTGAGGATATGTTGATTATGGCCTGGGGGAGTACCCTATTGGCTCATTTATATGATGAGTTGTATGAGCTTCAGCAGCGGGGTAGGCATGGATTGGGATGCAACTTCTTTTTGTAGGTTTGGGGTTGGAAGCATATCTAAGTGGATATACTGAAGGGGCTTTCGTGGATATCACATACATAGATGGTAGACCTGGATATTGGATATATGACTTGGTGGCCTTAAGAGTAGGAGGTGGGTCTAAGTTGATCCCATGTAGGTAGGATATCCCCTTATGCAAGATCCTTGGAGGGGTTGAGGCAAGAGCATGTAGTATGGTGACCTTATAGGAACTACCCAACCTGGATAGGGGTGACAGAGCAGTTGAGGTGGGTGAAGCACAAGTGATGGATGATCGAGCACCATGGTAAAAATGTGAGTATTTTTAGTACTCTCATTTCACTCGATAATTTGGGGTTCATCAAGGTATATCGGGTGAGCCTATCATCTATCATCATCGAGGAGATGGGGTATAGTTGGAGTGGTCGTGAGTTGTTCTAGTGGGAGATGAGCCAGATCTATCTGTGGTAGGTACAAATATGGATGATCTTGGTATGACTACGAAGTATGACACCTAGTGGATTACTTGGCTATGGTAGGGTGGTGGTCCTATGGGTGGATAGGTAGGGGAGGAAAGGGACAAGGGCATTGCAGAGGTAAGGGATGAGCGATGAGTACATTGCAAAATGGAGGGAGAGTAGGACCAGCCTATAGAGGGAGTGGATGAGCTAGAGGATGAGGGAAATAATGATAATGACCTACAAGATGGGGATGCCCAGCTTAGGGGGTATGTTTATTCATTATAGGTATAGTTGGCAGAGCGGGATACTACCATTACTCTCTTGTAGAGTCATTTAGTAGGGAAAGACAAAGGGGGAGGGGCTTCTCTGAGGAGAAGGTTATTCTTACTACATAACTATAGAGTTCCCAAGAGGAGGTGGGTAGGTTTCAGTTATATTTGGTAGCTTTGAACATGATTCAAGGGTAGGTAGAATTAGGTGGATAGGCCATATGAGATGTGGCCATGCTGCAGGTACAAGTAGCTCAAAATTTAGATCGAGCATATATTATCATCTTGGAGGATGAGGTAGAGCGATGTGGATGCATTCTACCTATACAATTATCCTTAGGGGCTTATCATTAGAGCCACTGCATCGAGTCAAGGCAACCATCAGTGAGACAACATGTTTCGCTATTTTGAGACACTCCTTAGAGGTCATAGACCAGTGGGTCTTCTCAACCTCATCAGAGTGGGATTGAGGGTGGAGGTGAGAGCAGTGGTGTGGGGCCAACCTAACTTGTCTGTGTATGCTATTATTTTTTAGAGTGTGAGGTCCGATGACCCACTCTATTTTAGCCTACGAGCAATTTTTGTATCATGATGTATCAGATTTATCACACACACACACACACACACACACACACACACATATATATATATATATATGCTATTTTTTTATTGATCTATCATGTGTTTATTACATGTTTTTGTTTTATGTATGGATGCAATACCTAGATATTGTAGCCTGTGAGCATTTTTGTACCATGATGTACTAAATTTTATTTATTATATCATGTTTTCATTATGGCTTATCATGTGTTTATATTATGTTTTTGTTGTATGTATGGATGCAATGATGGATGTATGCTTAAATTATGTAATGTATGGATGTGATACCTAGACATTGTAGTATGGATGCATAGATGTATGCCTAGATATGTGTATGTATAGATGCAACATCTAATGTTAGATGTATGATTTAGATTTGTTTAGTTGATTAATGTAGCATGAGTGGAGTGCAGTATTCCCGAAGGGGGATGTGATGATAGATTTTTAAATAAATTTTGAGTAATTCCATTTAATATTGTTCAATCCATATAGTTGTACGGTTCACAACTGTACAATTCCTAAAACGTACACTTGAAGATTGTACAACCCCAAAACGTATAGTTGTATGGTTATAACTGCGCACTTGTACATTTTCTCCAAGAATCTTGGAATTTCTCAAATCTTGATTACTTTGCAATTATTCACTTGGAAACACATCGATCTACCTTCAAAATGCTTAAAAATACAATTTTAGGCCAAACATCATCACTTGTATGGATTTACAAACCCTTGTACGATTTGGTTATGATGCTTGTATGGTTTGGGTGAAACCCTCGTTCTACCAAATAACTTTACTTAGAAAAATACCCATTTGCATATTATTGACAAAAATATCATTCTCAATAATGGGTGACAACCATTATTCTTCTTTTCTCTTTACTTATGCATTTCACACAATAGCACATGGATGGTTGTATATTTTCTGGGTATGCACTTCTACCATAGATCTGGAATCGCCAACACCTGCAACATCAATAAAACTCCACCAACAATATAGTTATTGAGGTTTCCATCTGATTCCCACACATGCATACACATATTTGACAAAAAAATAAAGAATTACATTATTTTGGTTATTGTACACAGACAATGTACGGTATTACACAACAGTAAACAATTTCAGCATTAACACATGCTCCATAATCCATGAACATTCTCCAAAAATTACCAACAACGCAACCAACAACCAAAAACACCAAAATTTTTAATGGGGGCTTATAATGGTTGTCCAGGTCATTCCAAAGCGGTTTCCTGAGACAATTCATTATTTACAACTGCTCGTACTCACTTTAATAACAATAATTTAATGCTTATTAAGGTTTAATTTGATTTTCATCAAATTACATTTCATCCGCATGTCATTACATTTAATTTAATTTCTCATGCATTTTACCTTTATTTATTTTTTAATTTATTTTCTAATTGTACAATTCCACCCAATTGTACGTTTTTCTTGCCAATTGTACAATTTATACCAAATTGTACATTTTACTTGCCCCTTGTACAATTATACCAATTGTACATTTTTATTTTCCACTTGTACAATTTATACCAAATTGTACATTTTACTTGCCATTTGTACAATTTCATCAATTGTACATTTTTATTCAAGACTGTGCAAATCCAAACTTTATTCTTGCTTCTTATATGGATTTGCCTGCCTACAATTAACAATGTTAATTCATGTTATGGATATGAGAAATCTAATGTGTATGAGAAGCATTAATTTTTATATGGATGTTCTATTGCAAATTTTGGATGTAAGTTTTAATTGCTTAAAATATAATGAATGAATCTAAACATGTTTAACAAACTAATGCTGGACACCATAGAATGTATAAAAGTCATAAATCAAATTGTTAACCTTGTCATAAGAGTCATACATTTTAATGTGAATGTGAGAGGTGGAATGTGCAGGATGTGGAAGTTTTCCCTGTGATATTTTATAATCTAAAAGGTGTGTATAAAATAGTTAATGGTTGTCTAAATATCATTATTGATACTCATTCAGTATCTATCCTATCTTATGAAGACCCCTTAATAAGTAGAAGGTCATAAGAAAAACTACAAATGATGATGAGGTAGTTAAGTTCTATGAGGGAATTTAAAGTTTTCCATGAGACTCACACACCCTAGTTGACTAGTCAAACGTTTGTTTACTAACTACACAAGACTCTTTAAAAATACAAGTCTATTATGAAGATCCAAATATTCAATATCTCTATATTTTTTCTTTAATGTATTAGATGATGCATAGGACTACCTCATTGCCAGGGGGGTTTCATGCAACCCATTACTATAATAAAGATCACCCTATGGTCATATTATCTTAAGTTTGGACGTAGTTGGACTAGACTACTAGGAAATACAAGCTGCCAAAAGCTAGCTCATTCGTAAGTCGACATTGGTCTGTACAAAAGAAGGTCACTAATATTACAAACATATCACCGCGTGTAAGGCTACTCCATTATCAGGTGGGTTTCATTCAACCCATTGTTGTAATGGAGGTTACCCCATGGCTTTTGAATAACTAAGGATTCCAGAGATTCAATCTCTTTACCCCATTATTTTCTTTTAATTACTTGGGATACTTGCTCTTTTCTAGTGGTAAAAAACACTTTTTTTTTTGCTTAGTGGTGAGAACTACTCCTTTTGGAGCAAGGGATTTAATTAGTGGTGAAAACCACTGGTTATTTTTTTGGAAACTTGCTTGTTTTGTGGGAGAGCAAGGGAATTTCTTGGGTAGGGAGGAGCTTGTACTTTTATCAATTCTCAACATCCTAGACCATGCGCATAATAGGATGAGTAAGAGAAACCTTTCACTCAAGGTGGCAAGTACTACGTTGTAGTGTTATCCTTCTTTTTTCAAAACTCGAATTTTAAAGTGTAAATGTGTTTGGGATTTTGAAATATGCAAGATACTATCAAAGAAAGACCTTACCTTCTAAAATCCAAGATAGCTATCTACAAAATTTGAAAAGAAAACTAGGGATGACTGAATTATCAAAAATCCTATAACAACTGATTGGTTGTGTTGACGATGACACTTATCAAAGTAAAGGGGAGGGTAGATGTAGGCAACAAATCCACCTCCTAAGAAAGAAGTGACAAATAGGATTTGCCTAGTTTTGATAGTTTTGACAATTTTAACAGGTTTGGAAAAACATACAAGCAGGAGAAAAATGCACAAGGAGGAGGCAACACATAAAAACTAGAGGTAAAATGTATAAGGTGCAATGAAATGCAAATAAAATACAATTTGAGTTGTAATTGTGAATGGATTTGATAAAAGGTGTAATTAGACTTAGTAAAAGGATGTAATTAAGGATTTTGTTATACATGGGTAGTTGTGAATAACGAATTACATCAGGAACCACTTGGAATGGCTTGGTCAATGTTATATAAGACCCCCTTTCAATTTTGTAAGTCTGGTGAGAGTCTGGTCTAATGAGTTTGATTATTAAATGTATCTATTTGATTATTATGTGGAATTACTTGTTTCTTGTGTATCCTTGTGGGACTGTTAGTGATTGTAATGTCCATTGAAGAGCAATGAAATAAGAATCACATTGCATAGTATTATCTCACATGTTGTATGCTTTTGGAATGATGGATTAGTGTTTTGCAGTATTTGGTTGTTGCATGTTATTTATCTATGTCTGTGGGTAAGGTTAATGTACTAATATGAAGAATGGAATGGAACCCCCACTGGTATGAGACCTGGGAATGAACTGTGAAGTATATTGTATTAGGAAATATGTCTTGAAGGTTGTACGATTTCTAGATATTGCCATTGTGAACAACTCTCGCAAACCCTATAAATAGAACTTGCATGTTGGTAAAGATGGAGTTATTGCCATTTTAGGACTTCCCAAAACTTGTATGAGAGAGATTGATAAGGAAAATTATCCAATTTGGTACCTTTATAAACTTTTAGTTCATACAAATCGTACACTATACGTGCTACAAATCGTACAAAATAACTTTACCTGATTTGGCAGTTTAGGCAATTAAGGAAAACTAACCTGATTTGGCAATATTGGCAAATTGAACAAATTAGTTACAAAACAGTGTACGACAACTTGTAAAACAAAATATGAAGGATTGAATAAGTGTCAAATCATACAAGAACTAACACTATATGATTTGGGATTGTACAATGGTATGATTTGAGTCCATACAAGTTGTTTTGCGATCGCATATTAATTGTTGTGAAGACTGTATGATTGTATGATTTGGGTAATTGAACAAGGATAGTAAGTTGATCATTCTAAAACCTGAGAATCACCTCCCCATTGGTAATACTGCACCCCTATGCTACACTCTTAAGCTTCCATGTAGTCTCAAGGGACTTACAACCTTAGGCTTTGGAGAATACCAAGTATTTGGTAATCTTTTAGGGTATACCAAACAGGCAGTTTTGGCTGTCTTGTTATATGTTTAGTTCAAGATTTTGCTTGTTTATCTACCCCAAGCAAAAAGGGTATTATTGAATTTGGAAATATTTCTTGAAAAAAAATAATTAGCATGATTGAGTTTTTTATTATTGATTTTGATTATGAATTATGTGATGTATGACTACCCCCTCAAGCAACGAGTTGATGAGGAGATGGAAAGTGATGAAAGCGATGAGTCGCTTGACCAATATGACTTATTTCAGATTTGGTAGGAATTTATTGAAAGTGAAATGGGAAAAATCCCATTACAACTATGATTTCAACCATTATTGGTAATTGTACATCTCTATCCCTTGGAGCAGTCCAATTGCATGGTTTTCTTAGGGAATTGAGATGATAGCAATTCGATTCATTCCAAAGGTAAATCACTATATATGAGGATAATTTGAGGCTAAATAGAAAAGGGAAATGTACATATCTATCCCATGGAGTAGTACAACCACATGGATTTCTTAGATATTTGGATATGACATTTCACTTCGTTTGAGAGCTTCTCTTTTTTTTTGTTCAAGTGACCATATGGTAACCTACCCATCCGATCAAATTACATGGATAAGTAATTGCTGCAACCGCTGGGTGTATAGGGTAAATAAATAGGTACTAGGATTACTTGAGAATTTTTGACCAAAAGGTTTTATGTATTTTGTGATATTTTTACTTTTTTTTTTATAATTTTTTTTGCACAAATTTTGCAATTTTTGCAAGTTCTAAGGCTATCCTGTGGTAGAAAATGTGACCGTCTGACCCCGAGATGATCACGAAGTTTACAAAAATATAAAAGCAAAATTTCTAGATTTTTGATGTCATTGTCACAACTATCATTTGGAGAAAATTATAGGTGGATAGAAGAAGAGCAATTGTGACACAAAGTACTGCTGAAAAGATAACCCACTATCACTATGGACCAGCCTAGGATGTTGACGAACGGAGGCACCGAAGCGAGGAAGGTATGCACCCAATTCTCTTGGTTGTTATTTTGTGATTTAAAATGAACCTCACTAATTAATTCGAGTAATGAACTTCACTAATAAAAATTTGAAGCAAGGAATCACACCTTAGTCTAAAATGTAGTTTAGGTTGTTTAATGTTTTCTTTATTGCTTGATTTTTTTTTTTGGGATGAGATTTTAGATTTTTTTTGCCAATTTCGAGGATGTCTCTGGGTGATACAGTCCCTATTTTGTGAGTTGGGGGCTATTTTAGGATGGGATGGCTAGGTTTGAATCCCAAAAGTCAAAAACTTGACCATTATGGGGGCCATCTTGACTTGGGATGGCCTCACTGAGAGTAAACTTGGCAATATTTTGATGTATGTTATTGTTGTTTTATTTATTTATTTTTTTATGAGATTGTTCACATGTAATACAGCTTGTTAGAGCACACCATAGATTTCCAATAGTATTCAGGACTACACGAAGGTGCCTTACCAAAGATTATTGGAAATGGCTTAAGGTCATTGGCCTTAAGAAGGTGACGCAATTAGAGGTAGTGATGGCAAATCAGGCTTATCTGACTACCTTGGTCGATCGATGGGAAAATCAGACAAATACCTTCCACCTTTCAACTAGTGAGATGATCATCACCTTGGAGGATTTTTACAGCATCTTTCGTGTGCCGATTGAAGAATGCACCATCAGTTCTACACATTTTGGTCAGTGAGACAACATTTTGCAATATTTTTTGGTGAGGATTGGGAGGTAGGATGACAGGGATTAGGGAGCAGTGAGATTTTGATGGAGGCCTGGTATAATTTGGAGGTACTAACAAGGAGGTATGTAGTGTTGATGTCACTCATGTCCAATGTTCTACTACAAAATTCTCCAGGAGCAAGATTCCTTTAGAACCTACTCGAGTTGGTCTAGCAGTTAGTCGACTACACTATTGAGGATATGTTGATTATGGCCTGGGGGGAGTACCCTATTGGCTCATTTATATGATGAGTTGTATGAGCTTCAGCAGCAGGGTGGGCATGGATTGGAATGCAGCTTATTTTTGTAGGTTTGGGGTTGGAAGCATATCCAAGTGGATATACTGAAGGGGCTTTCACGAATATCACATACACAGATGGTAGACCTGGATATTGGATATACAATTTGGTGGACTTAATAGTAGGAGGTGGGTCTAAGTTGATCCCATGCAAGTAGGATCTCCCCTTATGCAATATCCTTGGAGGTTTTGAGTCCAGAGCATGTAGTATGGCGACCTTATAGGAACTACCCAACCTAGATAGGGGTGACAGAGCAGCTAAGGTGGGTGAGGCACGAGTGATGAATGATTGAGCACCATGGTAAAAAGTGTGAGTATTTTTAGTACTCTCATTTCACTTGATAATTTGGGGTTCATCAAGGTATATTGGGTGAGCCTATCATCTATCATCATCAAGGAGATGAGGTATAGTTGTAGTGGCCATGCATTGTTCCAGTGGGATATGAGGCAGATCTACCTGTGGTAGGTGCAAATATGGATGATCCTGGTATGACTATGAAGTATGACACCAAGTGGATTACTTGGCTATGGTAGGGTGGTGGTCCTATGGGTGGATAGGCAGGGGAGGAAAGGGACAAGGGCATTGGAGAGGCAAGGGATGAGCGATGAGTACATTGTAAAATGGAGGGAGAGTAGAACCAGCCCATAGAGGGAGTGGATGAGCTAGAGGATGAGGGCAATAATGATAATGACCCACAAGATGGGGATGCCTAGCTTAGGGGGTATGTGCATTCATTATAGGCATAGTTGGCAGAGCGAGATACTACCATTACTCTGTTGTAGAGTAAGCTAGTTAGGGAAAGACAAAGAGGGAGGGGCTTCTCTGAGGAGAAGGTCATTCTTACTATATAACTATAGAGTTCCCAGGATGAGGTGGGTAGACTTTAGGTATAGTTGGTATCTTTGACCGTGATTCAAGGGTAGGTAGAATTAGGTGGATAGGCCATATGAGATGTGGCCATGCTGTAGGTACAAGTAGCTCAAAAGTTAGATCAAGCATATATTATCATCTTGGAGGATGAGGTAGAGCGGTGTGGAGGCATGATACCTATAAGATCATCCGTAGGGGATTCTCATTAGAGCCACTGCATTGAGTCAAGGCAACCATCAGTGAGACAACATGTTTCGCTATTTTGACACTCCTTAGAGGTCATAGACCAGTGGGTCTTCTCAAACTCATCATAGTGGGATTGAGGGTGGAGGAGAGAGTAGTGGTGTAGGGCCAACCTAACTTGTGTATGTATGCTCTTATTTTTTAGAGTGTGAGGTCTGAGGACCCACTCTATTGTAGCCTACGAGCAATTTTTGTATCATGATGTATCGTATTTATCACATATTTATATATATGATATTTTTTTATTGATCTATCATGTGTTTAGTACATGTTTTTGTTTTATGTATGGATGCAATGATGGATGTAATGCTTATATTATGTAATGTATGGATGCAATACCTAGATATTATAGCCTGCAAGAATTTTTGTACCATGATGTACTAAATTTTATTTACTATATCATGTTTTCATTATGGCTTATCATGTGTTTATATTATGTTTTTGTTGTATGTATGGATGTAATGATGGATGTATGCTTAAATTATGTAATGTATGGATGTGATACCTAGACATTGTAGTATGGATGCATAGATGTATGCCCAGATATGTGTATGTATAGATGCAACATCTAATGTTAGATGTATGATTTAGATTTGTTTAGTTAATTAATGTAGCATGAGTGGAGTGCAGTATTCCCGAAGGGGGATGTGATGATATATTTTTAGATAAATTCTGAGTAATTGTATTTAATATGGTTCAATCCATACAGTTGTATGGTTCACAACTGTACAATTCCTAAAACGCACACTTGAATATTGTACAACCCAAAACGTCTAGTTGTACGGTTATAATTGCGCACTTGTACATTTTCTCCAAGAATCTTGGAATTGCTCAAATCTTGATTACTTTGCAATTATTCACTTGGAAACACATCGATCTACCTTCAAAATGCTTAAAAATGCAATTTTAGGCCAAAAATCATCAGTTGTACGGATTTACAAACCCTTGTGCGATTTGGTTATGATGCTTGTATGGTTTGGGTGAAACCCTCGTTCTACCAAATAACTTTACTTAGAAAAATACCCATTTGCATATTATTGACAAAAATATCATTCCCAATAATGGGTAACAACCATTATTCCTATTTTCTCTTTACTTATGCATTTCACACAATAGCACATGGATGGTTGTATATTTTTTGGGTATGCACTTCTACCATAGATCTGGAATCGCCAACACCTGCAACATCAATAAAACTTCTACAACAATATAGTTATTGAGGTTTCCCTCTAATTCCCACATATGCATACACATATTTGACAAAAAAATAAAGAATTACATTATTTTGGTTATTGTACACAGGCAATGTACGGTATTACACAACAGTAAACAATTTCAGCATTAACACATGCTCCATAATCCATGAACATTCTCAAAAAATTACCAACAATGCAACCAACAACCAAAAACACCAAAATTTTTAATGGGGGCTTATAATGGTTGTCCAGGCAATTCCAAAGCAGTTTCCTAAGACAATTCATTAATTACAACTGCTCGTACTCACCTTAATAACAATAATTTAATGCTTATTAAGGTTTAATTTGATTTTCATCAAATTACATTTCATCCGCATGTCATTACATTTAATTTAATTTCTCATGCATTTTACATTTATTTATTTTTTAATTTATTTTCTAATTGTACAATTCCACCCAATTGTACGTTTTGCTTGTCAATTGTACAATTTATACCAAATTGTACATTTTACTTGCCCCTTGTACAATTATACCAATTGTACATTTTTATTTTCCACTTGTACAATTTATACCAAATTGTACATTTTACTTGCCATTTGTACAATTTCATCAATTGTACATTTTTATTCAAGACTGTGCATATCCAAACTTTATTCTTGCTCTTTATATGGATTTGCCTGCCTAGAATTAAGAATGTTAATTCATGTTATGGATATGATAAATATAATGTGTATGAGATGCATTAATTTTTATATGGATGTTCTAATGCAAATTATGGATGTAAGTTTTAATTGCTTAAAACATAATGAATGAATCTAAATGTGTTTAACAAACTAATGCTAGACACCATAGAATGTATAAAAGTCATAAATCAAAATGTTAACCTTTTCATAAGAGTCATACATTTGAATGTGAATGTGTGAGGTGAAATGTGTGGGATGTGGAAGTTTTCCCTATGATATTTTACAATCTAAAAGGTGTGCATAAAATAGTTAATGGTTGTCTAAATATCATTATTGATACTCATTCGGTATCTATCCTATCTTATGAAGACCCCTTAATAAGTAGAAGGTCATAAGAAAAACTACAAATGATGATGAGGTAGTTAAGTTCTATGAGGAAATTTTAAAAATTTCCATGAGACTCAAACACCCTAGTTGACTAGTCAAACGTTTGTTTACTAACTACACAAGAATCTTTAAAAATACAAGTCTATTATGAAGATCCAAATATTCAATATCTCTATGTTTTTTCTTTAATGTATTAGATGATGCATAAGACTACCTCATTGCCAGGAGGGTTTTATGCAACCCATTACTATAATGAAGATCACCCTATGGTCATCTTATCTTTGTTAGAATTAATGTAATGTGCACTATGTCAGTTTGACACTTGTCAGTTTCACTTGACAAGTGTCATGCATTTCATATAGGCTTATGCCTATATATTGTAACTCATTTCATGAAAAAAATATCCCCTTCAGTTTCAGTCCTAACATTTGGTATCAGAGCAGGCTTTCCCTACCTTGTGAAACCCTTGAGGGGGGATTTCCCTCATGGAAATCCTCCCTCCCCCTATTTTTTTTCTATTTTTTTTTATCGAGGGAGTATGCTCTCCATCATTTGATGGATCAGAAACCAGATGGTAAAAATTTAAAATTTAGGAATTTTTTTTTTTTTTCATCTTAGGACATGCATGAGACAATTTTTTAGGATCTGGTAATCTAAAAGTTTCTGAGAGTTTTTTTTTACTGTGCTGGAAGCTGAATGTTGTTTTAGAGGTAGCTCGCTTTGGATCCCAAAAGATTTACACAAGTTAAAAACTTGAAGAAATTCGATTCACACAGCTGGTTTGTGGGCGCACGTCTAGTGGAGGTGCTACGAAGCTCAGATTTTAGAATATACTGAAACGGTCATAGGACCAGGCTGTAAAGATTCCATTGCCTGTTCTCTTGAACAGATGCTAGAATCGAACTCTGGGTGTTTAGCCGTGAAATCGGTTCTAGTCCGAGTGGAGGATACCATCGTCGTGCTGTACTCATCTGGCACGATGGGGAAAAACAAAGGCATGATGAGCACGCACGAGAATTTCATCGCCATGACCGCCATCTTGCACTCTGTTATTGGCAATGATGTTTACCTCTGCATCATTCCATTGTTTCATATGTACGACTTTGCTACTCTTGTGTGCGGCATGCTCGCCGTGGGGGGAACTCTGGTGGTTGTGCCCATGTTTATTTTGGAGAGCATGCTTTCTACGATAGAAAAATTCAAAGTTACCCACATTCCCACCGTGCCGACTGTCATTAGTCGGCTCTGTAAGAGCCCCGGGCCTTAGATACCTACTGCTGTTACCGCCATTACTACTACCCTTCCCCCTCGAAGTTTCTCTTTTCATGGCATAGGAACAAGAAAATGATGAAGAATAAGACGAAAAATTCTTTGATTTTTGGCATTATTCCTCGTCGTTTTTGTGGTTATTGCTGCTCTGGGGGAAGGAAACCAGCGACAACATTGCTAGGGTTCGATCCGTGCATGCATGGCTGCTGCATTTATTCTCCTATTGCTCTATGGAAAGATTTCATTTATTCTCCTGTTGTTGCATTTATTCTGCTATTGTCGATGTCAATTCTGTGATGGCCCTGTTGGAAACGCGATAGCTCCATTTTATTTTTAATGTATCAATGGTGGCTCTTATAATGTCGTGAAATCATGAAGTGTTCGCGACCATAGCTCGTTCAATCTAATTGCCATCGTCACCGTCGACACCACGTTCAACCGCTACGATTGCCCCGCCATATTCTTTGATTAATTATGCTCTACTCTTTGCCAATTGATAACAGCACCTGTTCTTGTCCTGCATTTTTTCCTCGTTGACAGAGATCGCATATCCAGCAAATCAACAACAGCTCTCTATTGGAGCACTAGCGGCAGACGGCGTGATTCTCCACGGAGAAGCACTTGGAGCGCGTTTGGAGCGCAAATAGATACTCGAAACCCAATCCGAAAGATAATTTTTTCTATTTTTTTTAATTGCTGCTGTAGGTTGGACGTGTCGTGCCCCGAAAAAAGTTTCATGAAGCAGCAAGGATGGTAGCACCAGTCGTCGGGAAAACTGCTCATGATTTTTTCCCCAATAGTGGTACTTGAAATTTGGTTGATAGCATGGAAGGATTTTGACCTCAAGAGGAAGGAGAGCACGATCACTGCAGATAACTGCATCACTGTAGATCATGGATCGTGGATCATGGCACCACGTGGTTAAGCCAGGCGAATCTAGGTGAGCCAGGGCATGGGTGGTGTCGGTCGCGACGGTGCAGCGACGTCGCCAGTCAAGGGCGGAACCATCGACGAAGCGCTAGAGGTGGTCGGTGAGGGTACCGTTGGGGATGAATTCATAGATGTGGATGGAGTCATTGACGTCAACGCATGATGCTGGGGCTCATCTCTAGAGTCGCTGCCAGACACGATAACGCCAACAGCCAAAAATTAAACTTGTCGAAAATTGAACTTTATTTAAAACTTAGTGGAAAATTAAAAGGGGGTTATTTATTATAAATCATGGGAATATTGTGGGCAAGGCGAAAATTAAACTTTATTTAAAATTAAAGTATGGAAAGTATTATTGGCCGACAAGCCCACAGGCCAAAATTTTCAAACAATGTAATTTTTCCTTGGAGGGAAAATTTTTGTCTTTTTATTCTGCCAATAAAAAGACATGATATTCCTGAGGTTTATTTTGCTGCTTAGAGAGGCATGATGTTATTTTTCCACATGATGAAGGCCCCTTTGATGGTGGAATATAGGGGTATTTATAGTCGTTGGAAATGTTTTTTCGTGACGAACACAATGGTGGTGTCAAATTGTAATTTTGAGGCAGTTTCAATTGAGTTTTTTAGCCTCAATTTTTTTTTTCTACCTTGGAGTGCACTCTCGGTTGTACCCGACACTCACAAGGTAATTTCATATGTGATCCTTGTACCTAGTGATATTTTCTATACACTTGGCGAATGCAACGGCTGGTTACCCATGCATTTCGATGGGATGACATGGTCACCATAAGGACACTTATACTAGGGACTACAGACAAAGACACCCTAGACTCTATCCGAGGTTTTTTTGGATCTACTTCTGAAGACTACAGACGAAGACACTTCAGAAGATTCTATTATTTTCTTCTTCTCTCCTCCTATTTGGATCTATGGCTCATTTTATTGTATTGAGTGCATTTTTGACAGAGACCAACACTCTTATATGGCTCGTTTTTCCTTTAATTAGGTGCATTTTCGACAGAGACCGACACCTTCTAGATTGAGTTCACCATGAGGAAGGATTTCATACTCATGGTGAATCTAGTCAGTGACCTACGAGAGGCAACATCCTCTGAGGATGACCTGCAGAGGCAACAGACCTAGAAGTGGCTAACCCTGAGGCACCCATGATGATCCCGAGGCACTTAGATGACTGACCCAATGGCAACAGACCCATGGAAGTGGCTGACCCTGAGGCAACAGACCGAGATGTATACACAGTGAATCTAGCATTATTCATAGTTGGAGAGCCAAGCGCAAAGAGCACGAGCCTAGACCAAAAAGAGGATGATAAGTTACTTTTAGAGAAGTCAACATTAAGGGGGAATGTTACCTAATGTTGACTTGTTTTTTTTCTTTAGTTAGGATAGTGCACATTAAGGGGGAATGTTAGAATTAATGTAATGTGCACTATGCTAGTTTGACACTTGTCAGTTTCACTTGACAAGTGTCATGCATTTCATATAGGCTTATGCCTATATATTGTAACTCATTTCATGAATAAAATATCCCCTTCAGTTTCAGTCCTAACAATCTTGAGTTTGGACGTAATTGGACTAGACTACTAGGAAATACAAGCTGCCAAAAGCTAGCTCATTCGTAAGTCGACATTGGTCTGTACAAAAGAAGGTAACTGATAAGACAAACATATCACCACGTGTAAGGCTACTCCATTATCAGGTGGGTTTCATTCAACCCATTGTTGTAATGAAGGTTACCCCATGGCTTTTGAATAATTAATGATTCCAGAGATTCAATCTCTTTACCCCATTATTTTCTTTTAATTACTTGGGATACTTGCTCGTTTCTAGTGGTAAAAAACACTTTTTTTTTTCTTAGTGGTGAGATTCTACTCCTAACCTCCATACTAATCACATTATTAGTTAATTATTTAATCACTCTCTCTTTCACAAAGGTTGTGACCTTTGATCACACCTTCACACTCGTAGAAATAAGCATTTCATTTGGTGTAGTTGAGGCATCGAAGAATATAATTATTAATTAATTTTTGGGTTCCCCATACAATACAACAATGATTACTTAATAAAAGTGATTCCTTTTTATTATTCTAGCATTATAATCAATCTTTCTCTATTGGGTTCACTACAACTGGTATCAGAGCCAGCTTCAAAACATAAATTTTTTTCACCCCGTTCATCATCACCAGTCGTCTACCATTCATATCCTATGCCTACGTTTATCTTATCATCTGCCAAATAATTCCTAAGACATCCATATATCATCAAACATTGTAGATTCATTCTCAAGAGTCATTGGGAGACCGAGCGACAGATCGTATAAGTTCACAGATCGAGCATCAAAGACTCTAATTAACTCATAGAACGAAATACACTCACCAACTGCTGGCGAACTTAGAGCATTGGGAAGGTATAATTTGAAGGGAACAAATCTAAAAATACCCTCAAAATATCCTAGAAATCCTCCAATATCTTGTAGTCAACGCCCAGATCGAAAACAAAAACAATCCACGTAAAAAAAAAAATACGTTATGTAGCGACGTCTACAACTTCCGACAACGTCTTGGAGAAAACCAGCCATATTTTATAAATAAAACTTATAACATAAAGTTTTAAATAATTTTTTGTCATCGAAAAACTAAAATTCCGATACATCTTTGTATTGCGACGTCGGCAAGAGAAACTTTAAAAAAGTGGATATAACACATATCCCACATTCAATAGGAAGAGGGACAAAGTAGGGTTTAAAAAATATTCAGGGTGAGTAGTTAGTTGTGACTTCGGTCACACTCTAGCCTTCCATCGTGTGACCTAATCCACTCATTTGACCATGTCCCATAAAATTCTCGCTAATTCTACCATTTACAAGGGTTATAAAATCTCCAAAACCTAACCGCAATGGTCGAAGGATGACTTTTATGCAATTTTTAACGATAATTTTCAAGAAATTTTTGTGACGACTTTCAACACTTTTTGCGACACATTTTCGCCAAACGACTATGCGAATTGTCGATGGAAGAATATATCACGACCCCAACCTACTTTTTTTACTTAATCTTGCCCACCTACGTCAAATCACATCAGTGAGTGTATATAAAATTTAGTTCCAAGATATCGCCAATCGCATCACAGGGTTGGATGAATCTGTCCTCATAAGTGGGTTCATCAATGGATTGAAAGAAGAAATTAGAGTAAATATCATGATGTACACTCCTCACACCCTACAGGAAGCCATTGGATTAGCCTTGTTAGCCGACGATACATTCAATGTTCAACATCAACATGGGGAGCAACCTATTGATAAATCAACATTCATGCACACTATTCCAAAACACAAACCCTTGCTAGTTAAGTACCTTAGCCTACAAGAAATGGAGGAGCAACGAGCAAACGACCTCTGCTATACTTGTGATGAGCAATTTGGGCCCCTTCATTGTTGTGCTACACAAACATTGTATTTATTGAATATAGTTGATCCCTATCACTCCATAGAGGAAGAAGGTGAGGAAGATGTGCACGACATGACCAAAGCACCTGATCATAACAATGAAGGAAATGAGGTCGATGTGCAAGAAGTGCTCGATGCACCATGAAAAGATGAGGTAGACATCCATGCAGTAAAAAATGAAGGCAAGACATACACTCTCAAAGAACTACACACAAGTTCATCACCAATAGTGAGTTCTCATCATATAGGCAGCCTGATTCAGAAAGGAGGCAAAAGAGTGAGTGCACCTTTATTTTCCCTTCATTCTACATAGGAAGAATCGGCTAAAGCGAAAGCCTACCGTCATCACAATTCTCCTAAGGAAGATTCTACTATTCTTTCTAGCAATCCCCCACTAATGCTTTGACCTTCAATATATCCTTGCCTTCGAAAAAGTGACATTAAAATAGTACAAGAACTTGCACAAATTCAACTAGGAAAACAAGCAACGAAGCTCCTTACTTTGAGCTTTGAGGACAAAGCTCTTTTTAGGGAAGGTGGCATGTTAGGATTCTACTCCTAACCTCCATACTAATCACATTATTAGTTAATTATTTAATCACTCTCTTTCACAAAGTTTGTGACCTTTGATCACACCTTCACACTCATAGAAATAGGTATTTCATTTGGTGTAGTTGAGGCATCGAAGAATATAATTATTAATTAATTGTTGGGTTCCCCATACAATACAACAACGATTCCTTAATAAAAGCGATTCCTTTTTATTATTCTAGAATTATAATCAATATTTCTCTATTGGGTTCACTACAGTTTCATTCAACCCATTGTTGTAATGGAGGTTACCCCGTGGATTTTGAATAACTAAAGATTCCAGAGATTCAATCTCTTTACCCCATTATTTTCTTTTAATTACTTGGGATACTTGCTCGTTTCTAGTGGTAAAAAACACTTTTTTTTTGCTTAGTGGTGAGAACCACTCATTTTGGAGCAAGGGATTTCATTAGTGGTGAAAACCACTGGTTATTTTTTGGAAACTTGCTTGTTTTGTGGGAGAGCAAAGGAATTTATTTAGCAGGGGGGAGCTTGTACTTTTATCAATTCTCAACATCCTAGACCATGCGCATAATAGGATGAGCAAGAGAAACATTTCACTCGAGGTGGCAAGTACTACGTTGTAGTGTCATCCTTCCTTGTTCAAAACTTGGGTTTTAATGTGTGAATGTGTTTGGGATTTTGAAATATGCAAGGTACTATCAAAGAAAGACGTTACCTTCTAAAAGCCAAGATAACTTTCAATAAAATTTGAAAAGAAAACTAGGGATGGCTGAATTATTGAAAACCCTACTGAACACCCTATAACAACTGATTGGTTGTGTTGAAAAACACAATTACTCACAAAGGGGAACATAGATGGGAATGATATCTGGTATGTGGGGGTTTTCCTTATACTCTTTTGTAAACTAAAAGGTGTACCTAAAATAGTTAGTGGCCATCTAAATATCATTGTTGATATTCATCCGATATCTACCTTATATTACGAAGACCCCTTAATAAGCGAAATATCATAAGGAAAACTACAAATGATGATGGTGGATAAGGTTGATTGAAGACGCATGAATCGTATACAAACATGGTGTTACTCATAAGAATGCAATCATGACTTACCCTAATTCAAGTGCAATGGATGAATATGCCTAATAAGATTAATCAATGAATGCAATAAAATACATGATGATGTAATGTAAATTTTTTTGTAATTTTGATGTTTTGTTTTTGTGTTTTATGTTTTCTGATATTTTTGTTATTTTCATGATTTTTATTTTTATGTGGTTTTTGTGATGCACTATGTGTTATGCATGAAATACCCACAAATGAAGAATGTTGAGAGGTTCAGGTTCCTCAACACCTTCAATAGAAGCAAGGAGGTAAGTCCCTAGCCCTATCTTTTATGTTATGATAAAAGGGCCTAACCAGTTTACCATGAATTTGTCTTGCAAGTGCGGTGACAAGTTGGAGTTTTGTTAATTTTCCTTGAGCACAAGGTCTCCAACTATAAAATCCCTTTGGTGGACTTTTGTATTGTAAGCTCATTTGAGGCGATCCTGATAAACATGAAGGTGAGCTTATCGAGTGGTGTCATCATCGATGAATTCTTGTAATGATATGCACAATGAAGGGATTTCTAGTTGTAAGGGAATGATGGCCTCAGTACCATATACTAGCGCTAGTACAGGGTTGCCCCAGTCGGTGTCTGAATGCTAGTGCGATAAGCCCATAATGCTAGAGGTAATTGAAGATGCCAATCTTTGTGATTTTTTTGACGGTTTTGTTAGGGTGTGAAAATATATGCTGAATGCTATACTTAAAATTTAAAGCATGCACATATTTATTTTTAAACGAAGTCCCATTATCCAAGATAATTTTGGATGGAATACAAAAATGATATATGATATTGTGGAGTAAGAATTCTGCAATGTGAGATCCAGTTGTAGTGGTAAGAGAGATAGATTCCACCTATTTTATGAAGTATTATGTGGTTGTTAAGATAGATGTGTGATGGACCAAAGAGAGGGGTAATATTTTTCCAATTAATTCAAATCCCTATTGCGAAAATGACCATAATGATTGGATCTATTCTAAGGCTTGAGAAGGCAAGTAAGAAATATTAGCATGATGCTGGAAATGATGCACTTCTTGATGTAAGCACCATAGTATCTCTCCATAGTAGGAAAAAAATAACCCATTCAAAGGATGCACTTAGTGATAGCTGTGTCACTGAAATGGCCACCATAGGTACCATTGTGAGCTTACAAAATTTCCCAAGCAGATTCTTAGGGCTCTAGACAACAAAGGAGAAGACCGTCATAGCTCTGATGATAAAGGATATCTCCTAATAAGACATATTTAGTCACATTATACTTGAATGTACATTTTGTGACCTTCGAAAATCTTGAAGGGATAGTACCAAGTTTCAAGAAATCTTTTATCTAAATAAGCCAATCTTGATATGCTTGGGTCTCGAATGAATGGATAGCTTTCTCCCATTGTGACTCATCGTGCATGAATACGGATTAGGAGATGACCTTAAGATGAATGGTCGTACCATTATCAGAAGGACCCTATGGGACTAAGGACCCCTAGGATACTTATTTTAGAAAATTGTGTACCAAAGAGAACTGATCTTGATTCAGTTTAATTTGGATCATGTGGATAGCTTTATCATCGTTTGAATATTCACACAAATTTTTTGATTGTTAAGTGTTTTGACATGGATGATTGTAATATCATCGAAAGGGTTCTATAGTATTAAATACCCCAAAGAGTCCATTATATCTGCAAAATGATTAGACAAGCGAGGGACTGCCTGAATACTATACCATTCCAATTTTGCCAATAGCTTATCCACAAGATATTTGTAGGATTTCAAGATCGGACATCGATATTGATAGATTTTATTGACCTGGTTGAATATGAGCAAGGAGTCACCAAATATGTCGAGTCTTTTGATTTTCATGATGATAGTTTTTTGGGGGCCCAAATGGAGAGCCTTGTATTCAGGGTTATTGTTGGTGCATGGGAAATCAAGTTTAAATGACAGGGGCATAGGAGCTCCTTGTGATGTGATAAATATGAATTTGCACCATCCCCTTGCTCACATTTAGAACCATCAAAGAACAACGTTATGTCAGCTTTATTTTTAGGTTCTTCAGGTTCTGGCGAGTTTGATAATTTAAAGACTATCATCGGATAACTTGATAGTGAGAGGCTTCTCATCCTAGAGAGGAGCCTTTTCTAGATGATTGGTAATAACTTAAACTTTAATAGATTTATGACTTATGAATTCAAGATCAAATTCAATCAGCAACATGATCCATTTTACGATTCGACTATTATGGTACATGCGAATCATCATGTATCGTAAATGATTCTCTTTGGAAATGACATACGTTGTATGATTCAACATGTAATGTTGAAGCTTCTAGGTGGTGAATACCACTACTAAACAAAGCTTCTCAATGTATGCGTATTTGAGCTCATAGCTAACCAAGGTGTGACTAATGTAATATATAACCTGTTCCTTATTTACCTCGTTCTTTTAGGTCAACATGGTCCCTAAGGCAAAATCGATGGCTAAAATGTATAAGAAAAACAACACACATAGTCGAGGTGGGGCTAAAACTAGAGGTAATGCCAGGTATTGCTTTATATCATCGAAGGTATTTTGGCATTCATCATCCTAAAGAAATGGAATCCTATTTTGTAACAGTCGATTCATGGATCGATATTTATCAGAAAGTTGTGCTATGAAGCATCAAAAAAATGCTACCTTACCTTGTAAGCTACGAAGCTTCTTAAGGTTGGTAGGGTAGAGAATTTCCAGTATTACTTTGACCTTGGTAGGATCAACTTCAATCCCTCACTTGGAGACTATAAAACCCAAAATTTTTCTAGATGTGACTCCAAAGATACATGTTTTGGGATTAAGTATGACATTATGCTCAATGAGGCTATCAAAGACCTTACTTAGAACATCAACATGCTCATGACATAGTAGAGATTTTTCTAGAAAATCATCTATGTAATCCTTAAGGATTTAACACATGTAGTCATAATATATATATGTTATGGCCCATTGATATGTTGCACCAATATTTTTAAGGCCAAATGACATTACCTTGTAGTAGAAATTTTCCCAATGGGTGGTAAAGGTTATCTTTAGTTGATCTTCGGGTTTGACGCGAATTTGATTATATCTTGAAAAACTATCCATGAGGGACAACATCTCATGACCTGCAATGGCATCAACTAACGCATCAATGTTTGTAAGGGAGAATTCATCCTTTGGAGTTGCTTTGTTGAGATCTCAAAAGTTAGTACATATGTGAATCCTCCCATCAGGTTTTCCTATGGGTACCATATTGGAAACCCATTCAGGATAGTCGATGGGTTGGATGAATCCTACATCCAAAAACCGTTGCAACTCATCTTTCACCATTAAGGCTATTGTTGGATGCATTTTTTGAAGCTTCTGCTTGATTGCTTTAATATTTGGATCGAGCGTAAGGTTGTGCGCGGCCAATTTTGGATCAAGACCTGACATGTCTTTGTATGACCAAACAAAATTTTCTATTTTTTCGTCAATAGTGACGTGTAAATGGCTTGCTCTTCAAGGGATAAAATTTATCGTAATTTTACATTTTTGGGAGCCTTGGGATCATTGCCAATGTCTACATCAATAATTTACTCTATTGACATATGGGATCCCTTCTTAATATGATGAGGCGTAGGGATCAAGTGGATGTTGTTAGATAGGTTTGAAGAATCAATCATATATGGCTCCATCTCAACTTGACAAAAATATTTGGATGGCCCTTGGAAGAAATTAAATGGTTGTAGTATTTCTTCACAAGGGAAGAACTCTTCTAGTGAGGGCAACAATGTAGTGTAATCAAAATCGATGGCCTTGTGGTTGAGGTGTAAAGGTCTTGAGGGGTCACTGGGATTGTGGAGTGGTGTGGTCAAATCTATGTAAACCATATTGATGGATGGATAGTTTCCATTTATGGATGAGAGAAGCATATAAAAAATGGGAGGCCCTAGATATGTTGGGGGTGACTAGGTGGAAGTGGAATGAATGGATGAGGCCTAGGAGGAGCCAGCATGATTGGATATTTTGGCCAGGTGGATTAACATGGAGAAAAAGCTCTACGATAGAGCTCGTCGATGTTTATAGGGGTAAATTTGATTCTTTCATTGTTAATTTACCAAAGGTGACAAGGACCCAAATATGTCAATTTTGTTTCATCCTTGTATTCTTCTAGTGCTTCATTGAGAGAGTCAAGAGGATATTAACTATGGTGAGGACTGAGGTATATCAATTCTATATCATTCTTGTATTCCTCTGATACCTCAGTAACAGAGTCATGAGGCTATCGACTATGGTAAGGATTGAGGTATGCGAGTTCCATCTCACTAAGAGAGTTAGAAGGATTGACAAAAAATGCTATAATGAGGAAATGATCTCCTAACATACGGAAATAGCCTATATCTACGTAATAATTCTCATAAATTTCCTCCCTAAAGCCTATTGTTAGTCTATAAGGATTTCATCTGGCATGCATATGGAATACCCTAAGCCAAATTTGTCCATGGGGAGTTGGTATTATGGCTGATAGGGTGTCTGGTGACCCTGCTCATATTGGACAAGGCTATTTCCATGCCAATGGCAATGCTAAAAGTATTGCATAAATTTTTTTAGGTTTGACATATCTTAGATGTTTCCTATGAAAGGTTCATCATCATGGTCCATCATGGAAACTGATCCTTAGAGTCATCAATGCATCCATAGATGAAATTAGTTTGATTCAAGGGGACACCCCTAAGGGTATGACGGTACTAATGAATAATGATGACACACAAGGTCTACCCATATCCTGAATAGACTCGATGAGTGGATTGAATGTAATATTTTATACGAGGTACTTAGTAAGACCAGGATTAGCTAGGTGGATTGTGACTTACGATGGGGATGATGGGAACGATGGAGGTGTAATGTGAGGTGGCTCATCCATTGTAGCAAATGATTCTTCTTCCTCCATGGGAATTGGAATTTCTACTACTGAGATGGTAGGGATGAATGATGGATTTTCTTCCATTGGCACCTTCAACTTATTCTCGCTCAAATTATCTAATGACGAAGAAGGGATGTTAGAAGAAACCAATGGTGAGGGCTGATATGGAGGTGACAATGTGGATGGATTTGTGGATGGAGGTGATGGTTACTGATGGGATCTCTAGAATTTTGATAAGCCTGTCAAGTTGTACATCCAGATGCATAAATGGTAGGATAAATTCTTGCAAATTACTAACCAGATTAACGTATTTTAAAGGCTAATCATCTGAGGAGACTACATAAAATTGTCCCTCATGGATGTATTTCATGCATTGGTGTAGTATATATGGAATGCTTTTCATGTATCTGATCCAAGTTCGGCCATGAAATATGTTATATTGCATCATACCTTCTAAAATGTGGCACACTATGAAAATTATGGCCAAGAAATATGTTATATTGCATCATACCTTCTAAAATGTGGCACACTATGAAAATTATGGCCAAGAAATATGTTATATAGCATCATACCTTCTAAAATGTGGCACACTATGAAAATTATCTTTAATCCAACCTAGATAGGAAGGACTATTGTGCCAACTGTAGAGCATAGAGCATCGTTAAATGCTCTAAGAGTGAAGGTGGATGCTAAAATATGCAACGTGGGAAGACTAAGATGCTCCAATGCGGAGGTGGTGATTATATTGATGGAAGAACCCGTGTCAATTATCACTTGTTTGTAGGGGATCCAATCTATGCAAGAAATAATGTGCAATGGAGGATTGACTATGTTGGTGGGTATTGGTTTGATCTCATGATCTTGGAAAGTTATAACAGGGTCTTTACATGTTTGAATATGCCCCATAAAAATAGTAAAAGCATCAGGATCTTGGGGTTGTAATTCAATTGATCTCAAAATCTCCATTAGAGCTTCTCTATGTCTTGGAAATTGTTGTATTAGCTCGTAGATGGAAATTTTGGCTAATATCGTACGTAGAATTTGATTAATCCTACTTCTGATCATCACCATTGGTTGAGGTGGTGGACTTTGGATAATATTTTGAGATTGCAAGGGCTATGATGTAGAAGGAATGTGAACAAGAGCTACAAGTGGTGCAACTTGATCATATTTTCGATTCCTTGTCATAATGTTGATCATCCCTATGAACCCCTGATTAGGTGGAGCCATATAGAATATTTTTTACATGTCTTATTTGATTTTCATTGACCTCATGGGTAGGCAAGGGATATTTGAAAATATCTAGTTTTTGGTTATCCAGGGCAAAAGGATTATCAATTTGTAAATGATTTTTATCAAGCATGTCTTGTACTAGTTTCTTGAATGAATAACAGGCTTGGATATCATGTACATGCTACTGATGATATAGAAAATATAGGTCATCTCTATGTCGTTTAGGTTTTGGGTGGTTTGGATCGAGAGGGTGAATCTCAGGTAGGGTAATAGTCTTTGCCTCACATAATCAGTTAAAAAGCAACACCAAATATTTAGGCAATGGCATGTAATTGTAAAGCAGATAGGGTGGTCGATTTTGTGCATGAGTTCATTTATGTTGATTATTGTATTACGGAGGAGTTGGTTGAGCTTGATAATTGGGTTTTTGGAGTACCGCTTACTTTTCAGGCCTAGGAACACTTAGGACAACTTGATTGATCGAAGTTGATCTTTGCTATGTTTGGTTACCTCTAGGATTTTTGTTCCACTCCTTTAAGAGTTTAATGTCTCCCTCTTGGACCTTGATGTCCTCTATGAATTTGGCCTATGCCAAAGCCTCCTTGAATTTTTGATATTGTTGCAGTTGTAGGAGAAGCAAAATTTTCTTTGAACAACTTCTCATGAATATTTGAGTTAGTTTTATGATAGGTAGAGTGAAAGGAAATTTGGACATCACCCTTCTCCATATATTACCGTAGCCTATGATCGACTTGTCATCAAATTGTCTAAGGTTAGACAAGTCATTCAAATTGGCTTTCTTATTGATACCAAATGCAAAGCATTTGAAGAAGGCGTTTGTGAGTTTCTCAAAGCTATAGATGCTAGGCCTTGGTAAATGGTTGAACCACTCTAATACTAGAACAAATATCATTATCAATAAGGTTTTAAGCAACAAGGCATCATCATATTGAAGTTGGAAACAAAGGTTCATGAAGCTAGTCACATATTCTTGTGCATACTCATCCCCTTTGAACTTATCCACTATTGGCATTTCAAAATGCTCAAGATATAGAGGAAAGGGGAATGAAGGATGGAGTGGTTGGTTGCACAATTGATGCAACATGGAATTTTGATAACCCATACCTTATTTCTCCAAAAATTTAATGTGCTCTATGAGCACCTTATAGGCTTGAGATGATAATATCTCATCTTCCTGGATTGGTCCTCGAGGAGGAGGAAGAGGTAGAAAATTTCTGGTGGATTGAGGTGGTTGGATATAATATTCTACTGCATCCTCATGGAGTGATTCAGAATACCCTTGATCTTGATGCTTCGACTCTAAATTATCATAAACCTCATATTTTAGTTGATAATTTTACTATTGACACAACTGAGACCTATGGTGATGGATGGGCATACAAGAAGGGTGATTTTGGTTTGGCCTAGGAGGCAGGTTATGAAGTTGTGCAATATGTATTTGATTAGTCTCCTTCCCATAGGTACTAGGTGTGAGTACCTACTCATGTATTACCTTTTGCAACTGTTCCTGATGTAACCTTTGTTGGTTCACTCTTTGATGCTTTGCTTAGCTTCTATCTAGGCATTCTCTATCTTTTTGTAATCTATCCAACCATACTCATTTATGGTTTTCCTAGTTAGTGGATCAGTCATGTGGGGCCTACAATATTTTGCATCAATGAAAATGGACTTGGCCTATTTTATGGGTCCAATAGGGTTGGCTACCCTTTTTCCATGATCAAGGAAAGTCACGTTAACCTGATGCTCATGTTTGAAGGAGAACTATACATATTTGGATGGCACAAAGTCACAATGTGCTTGCATAGAAAATTCTCCTTGGGGAGAAAATGATGATTTAGATCTTCTTCTTATTCATCCTCAAAATAGAGGTAAATGGATGAGCCTACCCTATTAGGATGATGGGAGCCATACCTATCTAGGTTAGCAAATTTTCTACTCATCCATGGATTATTGAGTGGAGTGTCTCGCCTATCCAAGTTAGGTGATGGTCCACATTCCTGACCTTGCTCGGATCGATAGATAGATTGAGTTGGAATGCAGATCCGCGACACTGCCCTATTAGGCCCCTTAGTGGGTAGATTATATCTAGTAGTAATACAAGATAGATTTTGATCAAGAAGCTCATCTTCTTGATTGTATGGAGGGACCATAGATGCCTCCTAGATTGGGATTTATTGAAGGTCAAATTCCCTGTAAGTGGTGTCGACATTACGACAAAGACCATGATGCCATTTGGAAATGACCAAATCATTGAGACTAAAGCATAGACGTCTTGTTCCTCCTTGTATATTTTTTGCATCATCAACTCGTGATTGTGTTCAACTGCGTGCAGTTACCATGATCTTTATTACGTAAACAATAAAGAAATAAAAAAGTATACAATACGATTATCTCTTTTAAATTTTATTTGTGAACGCCTAGATTGTTTTATGCATTTTGATGTTGAGAAACCCCTATATCCTATGAAACTAAGGGTAAAAAATATAGAAAAACCACTAAAATATGGTTTGAGCACACCCCCTATACGAGAATATAACCCAAACAACAAAAATATGGTTTTCTAATAGATATTGGATCAAGGTAACCTAAGGAATCAAAATCACCTCATAGGGAGGTCATGTTATGTAAGTCCTACTACTTGCCCATTCGAGGGTTTGCTTCACATTTGGGTGTGCTTGGACACAAACGATAGCTACATTCCACTAATTATTTCACCCCATGGTAAAAGGGCACTACTAATCCTTCCTACACTAGGTGTACCCAAGAATAGCGGACCTTTCGATGATGAAATATGAAAAGCCACTTGCTTTGGTCAACTAGGCTTCTAGGGTGCAAGCCAATGGATGGAGATGAAGCCCACTATCACTGGTCTCGATCAAAAATTGGTAATGAGTCCAAATTGTTGATGTTTAAAATGATACATGGTGTGTGGGGTTCTTTTTATTTTATGCAAGAGAAAGTAAAATCATAGAGCATTCAATGTTCTTTCACTAATGCATAGAAAATAATATTTCAAATTCAAATTTCTAAATAAATGAATATTTTAATTTTAGAAATCTATTAGATGCAGAACCCTACATGAGTAACCTATGGTCAAGGAACAAGCAATCAGACCAAAAATCAATCAAACTGAGGTTGTCTCTACAAGGGGCGATCTGCATAAGAGGTTGTTTGACACAAAGATGGTAAAAAACAAAGGTTGTCTGAAATAGGGATGACCACAAATAGAGGCCATCTGACTCAGGGATGGTCATACACAAGATATTTTAAAGCTAAACAATCCTCTATAATTCCTTCAATTAAGCATGAGAAAATCTACTTTTATTTACAAAAAATGGTAAAGGAGGACATACTAGCTTACTATGATAGCCTAAGTCTGATGAAGATGTTGTTTAATGCTATTTTTACCTTTTTCTCTAAGTCCATATATGGGAGGGATGATTGCATCTACTAGCCATATCACATAGGGATGGTCATTATTGTTGACAATCTATGCAGAGGACGATGGTACCTACAATTCACAAAAACCAAGAAAACAAGAATTAGTGACATGAATGCACAATGTGGATAAAGTTCCACCATTTATCACCACTAAAAATTCTAAAAATATCGTACACCTCTGCAATGAAATAAAGAATAAAATAGATAGCAAACTATATAACCATAATGACAAAACAAGATATGAAATAATGGTACTCTTTTTATTAATATCAATTATTTCCTTCAAAACAGATTAAAATGAGATCCCATGGAGGGATTTGCCACCAATTTGATACAAATTTACAAAAAGAAGAGTAATCCAAGGTGTATCTCGCAGGATATTTCTTGCATCTCACAAATTGATTTGGGGAGGGTTTCACGTGACCTCCATGATGTATGATGTTGTGGTATGAACCTTTATGCCATTTGCTCCTTGTAAAGACCTGTAATTTGCACACAAGAAAATATAAAAAACATCAAAATTATATGAAGAGCCTTCCAATATAAGGCCCATAGAAAGTGATAAAGAAGCTAAAATACGACAAATAAATGCATGAAAATGAAATCTAACTATACTAAAAAATAATTGAAATGCTACTAAATCTAATAAAAATGAGAAAATTGGGAAAAAATATCTCTACCATCTCTATCGGGAGGTTGTATTTATGCAGGATGGTCTTGCCTACTAGTAGTCTCAGGTGCGGGTCATCTTGGGATGAGATGACCACTGAAATGCGAGTGAATTCCTTGTTTTCGATGTGATGCGACATTGGGTTTGATCCATGGAATTGATGTTCAACGGTGCACTCTTGAAGAATTAGTGGTGGGATTTAACATCGAAGTAAGGGTGTTAGATGGTGCAATAAGTATAAATTTTATCTTCAACTTTCAGGATGATCCATTGGCATGCATGGAAACTCCATTGTTGAATTTCTATAGCACTTCGTTGCTTTGAGGGTGAGAACTCTTTTATTCTTTAGTTTGATAGCAATTCGACGCATAAAAATTTGGATATTTTCAATGAAGGCTAAGCACATTTAAATAAACTTATAAATGGGAGTCCAAATCTTATAAGAGAAGCCAAGAAACCCTTGGGGTCAAGAAACACAACTACTTCTTGATAATCATTTTGAAACTTGGCTCTATTGTATCGTTGCTCTTAGTTGGAATGCATGATTGTTTGAACCGTTGCTCAAGATTTTTGCTTTCTGGTGTAGCCGTCTCGAGGTGGAATGGTCATGACTACAGGCCATCTCGGGGTGAGACAATCATGGTTAGGGACCATCTCAGGGAAAGATGATTACTGTTGTAAAGGAAATTCATTTTTTTTTTACTGGTGAAAACCACTATTAAGCCCTAGGGCTTCCCAAGGTGGATCATATGGCCTTAAAAGGTGTTCATATAGGTAGTCTCCTCAACATGACATGTTTTAGGTGTCTATAATATGACATCAATTTATTCTATGTCAAATATGGTGATGTTATCATACCCCATATCATATAGGATCATGTGCCATGTCAATTGTAGTGATGTCATTATACATGTTAAAGAAAGTGGTGATGTCATCAAGTTTCTCATCCAAAAATGGGTTTGAGGTTTAAAACTTGGACCTCTTAGGTCCCAAGTATTAAAATCCATCTCTCTAACCATAATTCCAAGGTCACTTATGCAATGAAATATGATAAGTTCTCTCCCCTTAATAGTGTGCCTTAGCACAAGTTTGGAGGATGCCTTTCACTTAGGTGTGTCAAACATCTCTACGTGTCTTCCTATCCATTTATCTTTATATACACCTGTTGGTCACGAATCTGCCACAGGAAAGGATTTTTACAAGTGCGCCCTAGACCCGACCAACATTGAAAGGCTGGAAGCAAGAAATGGCTCCCAGACCAATCTCCAGAATGGGCTGGTCCCCTTTACTAATCTAAATTTCTGTTTGAAGATAAGGGTTGCTGGAAAGAAATTAAAATTTGCAGAAAGAAATGGAAATATGGCCGCAGGCCGGAGTTATGGGATCGGAAGACAACAACAGAAAACTTAAAAAAAATGCAGCAACAGCAAGCAATAGAAGATATTAACTCAACTCTCACACAACTGTATGCAAAAAATCTCTCCAATATTACACTCCAGGAATCATATCCTTACTAGCAGAATTCAAATCCAATATGCAAAATTTGAACGTAACAGCACCTAAGGGATATAAATTCTATCAGAAATGCAAAAGAAACAGAAAAGACAATCACCCAGACAGCTGCTTGAGAAATCTGAAGCCAATACTTTATTCTCGCAAATGCACTTCCAGTTTTTAGCAAAAACTTCCAACCCTTTGCAATGAAGTTTACATTGGTTTTTATAGAGGGCCGTCCTCTTTGCAGCATTTAATACTTGCTACCAAGTTTCTTGTGATCTACAAATATACCTTGGAAATCCGCAACACGATCCCCTTAATTGCAGCGTTATGGAAGCAAAAAATTAAATACAATGAGACAATCGTGGTCACATTCATTAAATTCATTTTTCAAACATGTGCATGCAATTGTTAAATCAATCCACGAACAACAACTTCGAACCAATAAACCCTTTAATTTTGGTGGCCTGGGCACTCTTCGACCTTAACCGCATCGGAAATCCACAAAGCATTTAATTTGGGACAACATTTATTCATCGAAACCCAAAAAACCTTCTCGACCGTTCATACTTGTGTTTTGGCGGGAAACTGCGCAGGTCGCGAAAACGCGACGGGTCACGAAATCGTGACATAGTTTGATGTCGTACGTCTTTCGTCACTTACACCTATGAAAATGCTCCCTGTCACTTTTTCACTGACTCGTCGGCTTCATTTCTTCCATCGCTAGCTCAATCCCGCGAAAACAGCACATGTAGCGATATCGCTACGCATTTTGGTCTTTGGCTCTGTCCTCCGTTCTTAACTTGCGAAAATAAAACATGCAGCGCATCGCTGCACATTTCGGGCTCCTTGTACGGTCTTGTTGATGGGCCGCAAAAATGCTACAGCTTTTTCCTCTTAAGACCTTTTCAAAAAATGCAGCGCATCGCTGTCATTCTTACCCCTTGGACTCTCTTCAACAATCGGTCATCGCAAAAATGCTACGACTTTGATCCTTGCTTGGTGTGTTCCCTTTTAAGAGCGCAACGAATCGCTGCAACCTTTGAAATCTGGAGCCTTTGAAACCGCCATCTCAACAAACATACAGCGCATCGCTGCAAGTTTTCCTTTGGACTCCCTACTCCGCCAACCGCCACGATTCTGAGACGTCAGCGCATCGCTGCACTTTTTCGGGTTAAGTCATCGGCTGAGTTTTTGGTTGCGATTCGCTGACAATTTTTGGACTGTTCCTCTTTTGCTTCCTCAAACCCATGAAAATGGAACACGTCACGATATCGTGACGGTTCCGCCAAAGCTGCATGCGTTGACTGCGTTGACCGCGATTTCGGAACATGTCAGCGAATCGCTGCAGTTTCTGGACTTAGTTATTTGTTGCTCCTTTTTTGCTCAAAACCGCATCAAAGCCAAAATCAAAGTTAGATTTGCAACAATTTACACGTTAGTACTTCAATAAAAATCAATGTGGCAAAAATGCCAACATTCTTGGCGGCTCGCGGGGTATACAGCTCGCTGTATGCAAGAACCCAGGCCTGAATCCATTGGGCACAGAGTCATATTAGATCATAAAGTTGGCCGCTGTGGTGCATATCTCAGGGGACTGCTGCAATGATCTTCTGCTAAAAAAGCTGGAACTGGAAGAACCTGCATATAACGGATTATGAAATGCGACAAATGGAATGCGATAGTGGAGTGAGCTCCTACGATTGCGCAAGCGGTGACTGCAATGGAATGATGATTATGATGGGATGACGGAGTGAGCAAGTGATGTAGTAGACATAGCAACAGAATGCTACTATACTACCATCTGCAATGGATGGAATGAAAGTGAATGAACGGATGGAATGGAAATGGAAGTATGAAGGCTGTGAACTAAAATGAGCTAGACTGCAAATTAAATACGTAACAGGACAGAACCTAGAGGAAAGGGAAAAGAAGGAATGGAAACAATGAGAATGGGAAAAAGAAACAACAGCTGTGGCTCCTTTTTTTTTTATGTTTCACTGTGGAAGAAAAAGAAGAAAGAAAGAAGAGGATGAAGAAAGGAAAGAGGGGAAAAAGGAAGGGAAAAGAAGAATTTCCTGGAAAGCCAACGACTGCTGGGAAAAAAACAAAAGAAAAACAAGCATCTACGGCTCGCAGGCAACAAGAGCCGAGATGAATAAAAAAACAATACTTTTTTTTTTTCTTCTCTTTCTATTTTTTTTTTTTTAAATACTATATACAATAGTTCACGACATGATTGGCATGTCGCCACCAGAAACCCGGTCTCAAGGATTTATCCGGTAAATCTACAATGTCCCGACCAGATTTGATCATACTTAAGTCGGTCCTTGAAATTGGGCTGGCTTCTTCTTGAAGTTCTCCATGTTTCAGACACTAGCAAGTTATCATGCTGTATACCAGTATCAACACAATTTACAAATAATGCAGAAAATAAACCCCACCATCTTGAAGAGTTCTTTGAGTGTGGACTGAGAACAGGTTCCTCCAACTCCTGGATCCGATCATAGGAATTGTCCAGCAACAGTTCTTTCTTCAGGATCTCTTCAGACTCTACCTGTTGATCTGACATATTTAACAGGTTCTGACTAAATGCTTGTGTGTCGTGCACAGCTATGCCTTCTTGGTGCTCAGGTTCTGCCACTTGAGTCTGTTCTTCTTCTTCGCTTATATCCTCTGGATCCATCTCCTTATGAAAACTGCAAGCAACCATATTGTTCATTGTCGATCCTTGGATTTGGATGAGATCTGTCCCTTGAGCTCCACACAACTGCATCTCAGGTTTCTGCTCAGTATACGAGATCTGGCATGAAAAATACTACGCGGGATGGATAGGAGCAGCAACTACCGAAGAAAGTGATGGAGTTTCTCCCCACGGTAATTTTCCTGATAAGAGCAAGAGTTGTTCCGCTCGCACTGCTTCCTCAAAGATTTACGGGAACCTTTGTTCACCTGATTGCAGCAAGAGGAGACCTATGTCAGAGTGGAAAGCTCGAACATAGAAGAGGTGGGCTTGGGTGGGTGATGGTCGGATATTTTTTGGAATTCTCTTCTAGCTTCTCAAGAATCGAACATTGAAGTTCGTGATGCTCTCTTGAGGTGCTCGCTTGATGTACATTAAAAACTGATAGAGATCCAAAGAACTGTAAAAGGGATCTTTGTTAAATCTTATGATTAATGCTCCCGCTAGATCATCCCATGAACTAATGCTTTGACGCCTGAGCAGTCTGTACCACTGCAATGCCCTTCCTTCCAAAGACTGAACCAGAAGTCTGATCATGATATCCTCGTGATTTATGACATGGATCATTGACAAAGTAGCAATATCTTCAACATGTGCCAGAGCCATGCCTTCGGTACCATCATATTTTTCCAGGGCCTTCAGGGCACCTTTGGGAATTTCATGCCTGATTTGGAGATTCAGAGGGCCAAGATCATCCCATCTAAGAAAAACCCTCGTCTTTGTGGCAGTGGTCTGTGGGATCACAGCTATCGCCATTAAGTCAGAGTCGCCAAATGAACATTCTTTTAACTTGAAAAATGCAGGCGTCCACGATCAAAAAATTTGGATCTTCAACTCAGCAAAGTTGCCAGATGAACTTACAAATCTCCGCTATGAGGCCAAGACAGCTCATCAAAATCTTGAGACCTCCGGGTGTTAAACAATAAAACTTATGGATCTTTTGAGACAGAAGAAGTCTGTCCCACCGGGCGTGCCAAAAACTGTTGGCACCGGTGGGTTTATCACTTTGGAAAATTATGCTTATCCCACCGATTATGAATTCTTGGAGACAAAACTTGTCTGTCCCACCGGGCGTGCCAAAAATTTTTGGTCATGAATCTGCCATAGGAAAGGATTTTTACAAGTGCGCCCTAGACCCGACCAACATTGAAAGGCTGGAAGCAAGAAATGGCTCCCAGACCAATCTCCAGAGTGGGCTGGTTCCCTTTACTAATCTAAATTTCTGTTTGAAGATAAGGGTTGCTGGAAAGAAATTAAAAGTTGCAGAAAGAAATGGAAATATGGCCGCAGGCCGGAGTTATGGGATCGGAAGACAACAGCAGAAAACTTAAAAAAAATGTAGCAACAGCAAGCAATAGAAGATATTAACTCAACTCTCACACAACTGTATGCAGAAAATCTCTCCAATATTACACTCCAGGAATCATATCCTTACTAGCAGAATTCAAATCCAATATGCAGAATTTGAACGTAACAGCACCTAAGGGATATAAATTCTATCAGAAATGCAAAAGAAACAGAAAAGACAATCACCCAGACAGCTGCTTGAGAAATCTGAAGCCAATACTTTATTCTCGCAAATGCACTTCCGATTTTTAGCAAAAACTTCCAACCCTTTGCAATGAAGTTTACATTGGTTTTTATAGAGGGCCGTCCTCTTTGCAGCATTTAATACTTGCTACCAAGTTTCTTGTGATCTAAAAATATACCTTGGAAATCCGCAACACGATCCCCTTAATTGCAGTGTTATGGAAGCAAAAAATTAAATACAATGAGACAATCGCGGTCACATTCATTAAATTCGTTTTTCAAACATGTGCATGCAATTGTTAAATCAATCCACGAACAGCAACTTCGAACCAATAAACCCTTTAATTTTGGTGGCCTGGGCACTCTTCGACCTTAACCGCATCGAAAATCCACAAAGCATTTAATTCGGGGCAGCATTTAATCATCGAAACCCAAAAAACCTTCTCGGCCGTTCATACTTGTGTTTTGGCGGGAAACTGCGTAGGTCGCGAAAACGCGACGGGTCACGAAATCGTGACATAGTTTGATGCCGTATGTCTTTCGTCACTTACACCTATGAAAATGCTCCCTGTCGCTCTTTCGCTGACTTGTCGGCTTCATTTCTTCCATCGCTAGCTCAATCCCGCGAAAACAGCACATGTAGCGATATCGCTACGCATTTTGGTCTTTGGCTCTGTCCTCCGTTCTTAACTTGCAAAAATAAAACATGCAGCGCATCGCTGCACATTTCGGGCTCCTTGTACGGTCTTGTTGATGGGCCGCAAAAATGCTACAGCTTTTGCCTCTTAAGACCTTTTCAAAAAATGCAGCGCATCGCTGTCATTCTTACCCCTTGGAATCTCTTCAACAATCGGTCGTCGCGAAAATGCTATGACTTTGATCCTTGCTTGGTGTGTTCCCTTTTAACAGCGCAGTGAATCGTTGCAACCTTTGAACTCTGGAGCCTTTGAAACCGCCATCTCAACAAACATACAGCGCATCGCTGCAAGTTTTCCTTTGGACTCCCTACTTCGCCAACCGTCGCGATTCTGAGACGTCAGCGCATCGTTGCACTTTTTCGGGTTAAGTCATCGGCTAAGTTTTTGGTCGCGATTCGCTGAAAATTTTTGGATTGTTCCTCGTTTGCTTCCTCAAACCCGTGAAAATGGAACACATCGCGATATCGCGACGGTTCCGCCAAAGCTGCATGCGTTGACCGCATTGACCGCAATTTCGGAACATGTCAGCGAATCGCTACAGTTTCTGGACTTAGTTATTTGTTGCTCCTTTTTTGCTCAAAACCGCATCAAAGCCAAAATCAAAGTTAGATTTGCAACAATTTACACGTTAGTACTTCAATCAAAATCAATGTGGCAAAAATGCCAACAACACCCTAAGAAGTGAACATGTATTTTGCATTAAAATTTGACCCAAGGTTATGCATAAGGGATCAAACCTGAAATGTACTTGTAAAAAATTGGCAAATCCATTTTGAAACCCTGGTGAATCCTGGCCAACTTCATGTAGGAGGAAATGGTGAATTACCTTATTTTTCACTAAAAATTATAAAACCTTGGTGAATTTGATAGTTTTGGTTATATTGGATGGAAAAATGGTTCGACCATGAATCGGGTGGAAAACTCCATCCGACTACGATCTGGGTGGAAAACACCATCCGACTACGGGCTGGGTGAAAAATAAGGTTTGATTAATGGATCAGGTGAAAAACAAGGTCTGGCTAAAGGATCAGTTAAAAAAAAAGGTTTGGGTAATGGACCGGGTGGAATACAAGGACTAGTTAATGACCCGAGTGAAAAACAAGGTCCGACTCATGGATCGGGTGAAAAACATGGTCCTACTAATAGACGGATGAAAAACAAGGTTCGGGGTGACGATTTGGGTGGAATAACTAGTATGGTTAAAGGACTAGGTGTAAAACAAGGTCCAGGTAATGGACCAGGTGGAATACAAGGACTGGATAATGACTTGAGTGAAAAACAAGATTTAGATCATATATTGGGTGAAAAACATGGTCTGACTCACGGATCGGATAAAAACAAAGTTTGACTAATAGATTAGGTAAAAAATGTGGTTAAGAGTAATGATCTGGGTGGAATAGCAGGTCTAGTTAATAGATCGAGGAAAAAATAAGGTTTGGGTAATGGACCAGGTGGAATACAGGGTCCAATTAACGAATTGGATGTAAAACAAGGTTCGACTCATGAATCGAGTGTAAACAGGGTTCTACTAATGGATCGGGTGAAAAACAAGATCTAGCTAACATATTGGGTGAAAAAAATGTTTGGGTTATGGATCGGGTGAAAAACAAGATCTAGCTAACATATTGGGTGAAAAAAAGGGTTTGGGTTATGGATCGGGTGGAATATAAGGTCCAATTTACGGATTGGGTGAAAAACATGATGTGACTAATTGATCGGGTAAAAAATAGGGTTCGACTAATGGACTGGGTGAAAAATAAGGTTCAACTAATAGATCGGGTGAAAAATAATGTCTGTCACTGGACCAGTGTTTACTTTTCCATGTGTCACGTGATTGGTCAGCCTCATTGCATGCCAAATAACATTCTAGTATGTGTCCACATCTGGTCATTTCTATCTATAAATAGACACCGACAATCATTTTTTCAATTTTATTTTTGCTATTGCACTCAAACCCTCCCTGATCGACTATCACCCTGCACCCTTTTGAAGTAGATTTGTAGTCATTATTTTCAATGTCACATTTCAAGACAAACAAGCACATTCTATGAACTATCATTGACGATCACGACCACGATGTGCAATAGTAAATCTGACAATTCAGAATAAACAACTGTCATTCACAATCACATCTTCTGACATCCAAAGACTGATAAATATTTCACACAAGGTTTTCCTATCGTTTCTCTAAAGTTTTCTTTGTATCAGCATGATAAAGAGTACTTGGAGGAGAAATACGATCTCCCATCAAAATTGGTGGAAGGTATAATTCTCGTCAATTGATTCTATTATTGTTCAAAATTTAACATTTTTTATTTTCCATCTAATTTGTTTTTGGTGTAGCTTCCGCGACTAAGTCTAAAAGAGGCTTAACAAACAACTCTATTGAAAATCAAGATCTGAAGGCCATTATTGAGTTCTTCCAAGCAAGACTATTTTTACTTGGAAGAACGAAACTTCCGTTATGGGCATTGGAATATATCATTCATTGCCTTGAATGCATGTAGTTTGACTGGTGCACATACATTTCAAAATGCATCAGAATAGAGTTGCACAATATCCAAAAGAAGAAAATCAATATGGCGGCCATGGTTAATTTTATTTTAGCTCTTTTTTATGAAAGTTTTCATGATTTGAAAAATGTTGATGTACCAATTGTAGTGCATCCAACACTATTGAGCATGGGTATGACACCAGAGGAGTTGAGGGTAAGTCCATGTTTCACAACCATTTTTTATATATATTTTAGCTCTATTTTCATTTTTAATTTTTATTTGCACCTAAATGCAGTGTAAGGTAGCGATAAAAATAAAACAGGATGATGGCATAAGGGATCACATGCATGAGGCACGTGGTGATTCAAAAGATAATTCATTAGAATCATCACCAATGGTGAGGCTACATAATTGTACACGACAAAATCCTCCTAGATCTTCTTCTCTTTCACTTGTATTTGCATAAAATGTGCAATATGAATCAAGTCAGATCAAACCTCCTACACATGAGTTTCTCTTTCAATATTTTATTTGTATATTTGTTACATAAAATTATAATAAGTTTTATTAAATATTTTCATATATTTTTAGAATTGCACACCACCCCCATATGCAATATTGTACATGAGGTCCAATCATCGTTAGGTAAATCATTGTCTCTTTACTTGAAATTAATGTATATTTTTGTATTTGTCATTTTTTTTAAATTTTGGTAAGTTCTTATTTAATTGTTTTCAGGCGGCTCTCAAGAACGATCAATGAGAAGCCAGGACCAACATATCATGAGGCCACCACCACAAAAACAGTAACCACAGGTGCAACAAATGAGAGGCCAGATCAATATTACGCATGGAAGGGTAAAAACACTTCTTCAACTGAGATCGTAGGGGAATTTCCCCTATTTTTCATTTAACACAAGTTTCGTACCAGAGGTATCATTATAAATGATGATATTAGATAATATTATTCTTGATGAAGATTACTTGTTGTAGGGAAAAATTATGGGCTTTCAGGAAATAGATGTGCTTCAATATCCACATACAGAAGCACAAAAAACAACCCATCAACTGAGCAAATATTATCACCTTCTACTAGGGAAACCCACTCTCATCCTCAATTCGAGGATGAGAAAGTTAATTTTGATGTAAAATATTCAATGTGTGATGGTTTTGAAGAAACCATCCAAGACAGGGTGCTTGAAGATTTAAAAGTTATGAAAGTTATGAAAACTAGGAAATGTGGGTGAAATTCCTTATAAAGGAAATAAATGCCCGTTATAAAAAATTTTCTAGAAGGGAGTCAATTTTTTATCTGGTTGAGAACAAACTAGAGAAGCTTAGTGGTCTACTAAATCCATCCACATCAGGATCAGTGAAGTCTAGGACTTCATTCGATGATGAATTTTTAACCATTATGTTGAATAGAATTGAGAACATCAATGTTGAAGCCCAAGCATACTATAACCAATGGGCTTCCAATAAGAAAAAAGTTGAAGTTGTTGAGGCTGCAAGAGATGTGGTCGAGGTGAGAATTTAGCTGCATATGTTTTGTTTAAATTTTGTCATATAACTCTACTAACTTATGTTTTTTTTCTTTTTGCATTTAAATTTTAAAATTTTGAATTACAAATTCAGGGCATGCAAGTTAATATAGAGGCTGCAAAGAAATTTTTGGAAACTACAATAATAATGTAGAAGACAACACAAGAAAAAATTAGGGATAATAAATTTTTAAGAAAATATATCAAAGATAAACTAAATATGGATCTGTATCTCGTGCTAACAAAAGGAGAAAAATCCTCTTTTAACAGTATTTGAAAATCCTGCCCAAGAGGAAGGTGCATTGTTGGGGAATTTTAACAAAGTAGAAGAAGGTTTAATGAGATTTAGAGCATTACCAGCACATGGTGTACACAAAGGAGAAAAAGCAGTCAAAGAGGCAACTCTAGGAGAATCCTCGACAACAAACCCCCAATCTCAGGTTTAGGTTGAATTGTTTACAAGTTGACTACATATTTTGTTGTATTTTAGTCAACAATTAAATACCATGTAATATATTTTGAATCAATCTATGAAAAATACATTTACTAATTTTGTGTCCTTTTTCATTTAATGGTTGTTTCTATTTATAATATTTTGTTGCTTTTTTCATCTATGACGATACAATTATATATACTATATTAATCTCAAACAAAAAATAAATATTACTATATTAAGCAACATAAGAACTCTGGCAATACAATAATATTCATACATTAAAAAATTACAAATGAATTCATGTTTATCAATGTTGTGAAATCATTGAAAAATTAAAATTTAGAATCTGAAACAAACACTTCTCAGCTTGTCCAGAACTCTAGCAATATGAAAGTAGTTAAAACCATTTCAAAAACAACAATACTCATACATTTATCATTATATGAAAGTAGTTAAAACCATTTCAAAAACATTAACAATATTCATATATTTACAATACTATTATATGAAAGCAATTAAAACCATTTAAAAAAAATTAACAATACTATTATATGAAAGTAGTTAAAACCATTTCCAAAACAATAAATTTATTTTTTTGGTAGGTGGTAGAATTTAAATTAAATGTATTTTATCTGGTGCCCAAAACTAGAAACATAAGCATATGATGAAAATACGTAGGAAAGACCAAAACAGGGTGCCTACACCATAGCCGTTCCATGAACCAGACCAGAGAAGAAACAAACCCACATAGGGGTTGCTTATTAGAAAAAATAAGATCGAAAGAGGGAGCCCACGTAGGGGCTAATGAGAACATAAAGCAAAAACAAAACAATACCGACATAGGGGTTAAAAAATTAATACCAAAATTCCCACTCAAGGGACCAGAGTTCGAAAGACAAAATAAACCGACTCTAATCATCAACAATATCTTCAACTATAGAGCTCTTTTGGCCATGATTCTTGACCAAAAATTTTAGGGAGGTGTTGATGTTATCCATGCCACTAGTGATGCTACTGAGGATGGTGTTGTGGATATCTCAAGGTCGGTTGTGCATTTCCAAGTTGACAGCAACATCATTTAGAACATTTTGAGGGAAATTTTGGTGCCAGATGGACAAATTTTTGTGACTAACCTTAACATTGACAAGCAAATCAATGAAATTGTTAGCTTCCCAAAACACATGGTAGGTTATAGTATTGCTAAAATTTTGCATCGAGACCTTAGATTCCTGAATAATAGTGTGCACATTCCATGAAGGAATTTTGTCACTGATGATAGAGCTTGTAACATTCATGGAATCACCTTCAATTTATAACTTTTCTGTATAATCTCTGAGAACTTCTAACCCTCTCCATAAAGCATGAGCTTCAACATAGTGGTTAGTTTGGACACCTAAAAACTTAGCAAAGGCCACTATGAGTCATCCATTGTGATCCCTGACCAAACCTCCAACACCCACTACACCCGAATTTCCTTTAGAAGCACCATCATAGTTAAGTTTAAGCCATCCTACATGAGGAGGTGACTAGTGAGCACCAATTCTGGTATGGGGAGTAGGAGTAGAGCTGGGACTGTGGGGAATACTGAGGGAACAAAAAAGAGTGGACTCAAGGGCAAAAATCAGGTGGTTTGGAGCAAGGGAAAATCTTAGAATTTTTAATAGCAAAGGTGATGGCTTTGTTGGCAACAGAGATAGAGTGCCTAAGGGTATTTGAAAAGATTCTACTATTTATTTTGAGCCATATTTGCCACAAGATATGATGGAGATAAAAACTTCCACAAAGAAGATAGCCTAGAATTTTTGAAAGGCATGGGCCACTAGGAGAAAAAAAGAGTCAGGCATTTGGGCTAGGCCTAGGAGATGTGAAAGGTGGGCATGATATAATCCATGGCAGAGTGGAAGAAAGAACATTTCATAAAAATGTGATCGATATATTCCCAGTCAACTAAACAAAGATGACATTTATTAGGAATAACCATCCCTCTCTTCATGAGATTATCAGTAGTGAGGATCTTGTTTTGGATGGCCAACCAAGAAAAATAGCAACTTTAGGTATGAGGTGTTTAAGCCAAACTAAATTGAAAGGAATGTGAGAATTTTGGGGATTGAAAGTCAATAGATGAGCAAATTTGACAGAAAAAGGACCAAAGTTAGTTTCTTTCCAGAAAGGGGTATCATGAGACATACCAGATGGAATTACAGTTACCCTCAACAAAGTTGACAATTCTATGATAGTATTTGAAATTTGGGCATCAACATTTGCAATGTGGAGCTCTTTCCATATTTAGGGTTGGATTGAAGAGTCTATGAAGTCAGCCACCTTTCTGCCCATGAGTGTATACAATAAAGGCTGCACCACTGAGACTCCATTGTTCTCACTAAGCACCTGATCAAATATCCACCTATCTGTTCAAAAATTTATCCTCTTTCCTGTTCCAAGCTACCATCTAGTTCCCCTTTGTATAAGAAGTCTGGTTTGGAGGGTTGATTTCCAAAAAGTAGACCCAACTTTAGGAATATTTTCATCCATAAAATTCTAGGTGTGAGTGTATTTATTATTGATGATTTAGACCCTTTCAATATTGCATTTGGTAAACACCTTCCAAGCCTACTTTGCCAAAAGTGCCATGTTCATATTACTAATTATTCTAAAACCCAACCCTCCCTGACTTTTGGGCAAACAAACCTTTTCCTAGCTAACCAAATGAAAAAAAATTATCCTCTAGACCTTCCCAAAGGAATCTCTTCTGAATCTATTCAATTTTGTTATAAATAGAAATTTGGGCTATAAATACTGACATAAAATAAATAGGAATACTTTTAAGATAGGCCATAATGAGAGTGGCTTTGGTTGCTTGAGACAAGAGGACCCTTTTCCAACCTGCAAGCTTTTTATTGATTCTTTCAATAAAATTGCTCCACATAGACTCTTTGGGGCAACTAGTGAATAAGGTAAGCCCTAAATAGACAATGGGAAGCTCAGATATGACACATTGAAGAATACAAGCAATCTTGACCTATCTAGATAGGGGGTATTGAGAAAGAAAATTTTACTCGTGGCATAGTTTATATTTTGCCCTATAGCCTCTTCGTAGAGATCTAAAATTCCTTTAATCACCTTTGCTTTCCAAACTAAAGCATGGGTGTCTAAGATAGTGTCATCTACAAAATGTTGGTGAGAAAGGGGTCTCATGTTAGAAGTAGCTTGAATACCAGAAATTATGCCATCCGAGCAAGCAACTTTGAGAGCTCTTCCAAGGGATTTAACAAGAATAATAAAGAGAATAGGGGACATGGTATCCCCCTTCCTAAGCCCTCTGTTGCTTGGGAAGTAACCTGCTGTAGACCATTGACTAAAAATAAGAACCAAGGGCTAGAATGCAACATTGAATAAGTTTGATCCAATATTTATGGAAACCAAACTTGAGAAGGACAACAAGCAGGAAATCTTGATTGACCCTATCAAAATATTTATTCATATCAGTTTTAAGGACCAGAGCAACTTTTTTGTTGTTGGTGACAGAATGGAGGACTTCATACAAAGTTATGATACCATCAATAATAGATCTTCCTTTAATTGAACTGCCTTGATAGGGATCTATGATTTGGGGAAGAAATTCGTTTCACTTTGAATGCCATAGCTTTTTTTAGGATTTTATAAATCACATTCCACAAAATGATGGGTCTAAAATCTACCATAGATTTGCACACAAGCCCTTTAGAAATAAAAGCTATGAAAGTAGAATTAATACCTCTAGGGATGGATTTTGCATGTTGGAGTTCAATGATGGCCTTGCACACATCTTGCTCAATAATGTCCCAAAAGGTCTAAAAAAATTGGGGGGAGAAACCATCAGGCCCAGGGGCTTTATCAGGGTATATAGTAAATAAAGCTTGCTTGATCTCATACGAAGAAAGAGGCTTGATGAGCAAGGAATTCATATCTGGATTGACCAGGGTAGGAATGTGATTGAGTAACTGATTCTTGGCCTAGTCAAAATTTTGGGGATGGGTTCCCAAGATATATTTAAAAAAAGAAAAGGCTTCATCTTGAATTTCAAAAATATCCCTGGTAGTGGAGTCATCACCTCTGGTCAATTCCTTGATTTTGTTGAACTTCTATGTATGAGGGTGGAAGCGTGAAAAATTTAGTATTTGAATCACCTTCCTTGAGCCAAAGGAATCTAGATTTTTCCCTCCAGAACATCTCTTATTTACCCAAAATGTTATGATACTCTGGTAAAATTTGTTTCTCCTCGAGTTTTATTTGATCACTCAATTGTCCATTCTATATTTGTTGTTCAATGCTTTTAGTTTATCCATAATCTATTTTTTACTTTCAAAAATATTGCCGAAAACTTCCTTGTTCCATATTTTGAGGTTTTCTTTGACAACCTTGAGTTTATGAGAAACTTGATTAATGAAAGACCCAAAAAAATCCTACTTCCACCAATCGGAGATTCGATCACAAAGATCAGGTTGTTGCATCCACATTGCTTTGAATCTAAAGGGAATCTTGAAATTGGGGTCTTTGTCAGCTTCAAACAAAAGTGGACAATGATCAGAGCCAAATATCAAGAGATAAATGAGATTAGCATCACCCATAATAGGAATAGCCTCTTAAGAAAGAAAAAAATTATCAATTTTAACTTGGATATGTTGATCCCCAATTCTCTTGTTGCTCCATGTGTATTTTTCTCCTTTAATTTGAATGTCCATTAATTCACTATCAATTACAAAATTATGAAAATCTTCAATGCTTTTGGATGGAGTGATATTTCCCCCTTGCTTATCTAAGGGGAAAAGGGGGAAGTTAAAATATTTGGCAAGGATATACAAAATATTTTTAAAAGTATTCCTCGTGTATCTCAAAGTATCCCATAAGATATTTCTCTTGGTTGGATTATTAGGGGCATAAACATTGGATAAAAACCATGAATAATTTTTGTCTTTGTAGTAGAAAAAAATGCTCAGAACTTTGTTTGACGAAGATATAATTATACCTTAAACTTTACTAGAATTCGATAGATAAATTAATCCCGTTGAAGTGCCTTGAGCAGGGCTCAAAATTGAAATCACTATTCCTCCAAATAGATTTAGCAATTTTTTGGATTTTATTTTGGTCAATATTTGTTTCTTGCATAATCATGATAGTGGCCTATATTGCTTCCTCAAAGTGCATGTAAGCCTCTGCTTGACAACACTATTTAGTTCTCTCACATTCCATGAGAGGATCCTCATTTAGAAATTTTGAAAACATTTTTGCCTCCCTTTGAATATTGTAAGGGAGGTTTAGGCCTTTTTGATTCATATTTCTCCTGACTAAAAAGGTCTTGAAAAAGAGTCTTTTTAATACCATTGGCAATTTTATTATCCATTTCTTTCTTTTTTTGGTCATTTATGGAAGGTCTTCCTTTTTTTCTCACTATCGACATCCACAGAGGCTTTCTTGTAACTTTTGGTGTTGATAGGGTTGAACTCAGGTTTGGTTGAGTTAGGGTTACAACTTTCAAAGTTGGTATTGACAGGAGTGGGACTACAAATTTCAATATGCCCTTCAGGGGTAGGTAGAGGTTCAGAATGAATATGGGAAGGTCCATATCTGGATGGGGAGTGAATTTCCCCTTGGATAGTAGTGATGGGTCTAAGGGGTATAGACTCATGCAATAGGGTCTCGTCAAAGGGAGTAGACTTAGAAATAATTTTTTAGCTAATAAACCAAATTTGTTAGGGAAAGCAAAGGGAGAGCTAAACTTAGCTTGATCGTCCACCAGATCTGAAATTGTAACTTGCTTCCCTTTAAGCATAGCCAAACTTGGATTTATTTTTTGATAATATCTAGTGTGGTTTTGCTTTCCTTGGAACCTATCACCTGGATGCCAACCATTTCTTTAGATAGTTTGAGAGACGAGCATTGAGCTTTGAGGTGACCTTGATTTTGGAACTCAACATATAAAGCAGACTTATTCTCATATTCAATAGCCTAGCATCTATGATATGCACCATAGACTAGGTTAATACGAGTAGGCAATTGATAATCCAAATTTGCATTAACACAGATTCTTGCATGAAGCGTCATGATTTCACGACAAGAATGAGGATGACGTAAGCAAAAGTTTGAAGTGTCGCGATTTCACGACAAGAACGATGGCAAAGCTACCAAAGGCCAAAATGGTCGTGATTTCATGACAACAAGGATATGAAGGTGTACGACTACAAAAAGGGTCACGATATCGTGACATGGTTGTGTTTCGCGGCAACAGTTACTAAAAGGTGACAGAGGTGGCAGTAGCGGTTGAGGCCGACAAGTTGAATCGAGGTCGATGATTTTTAGGGTTTTGAAGCCGACATTTTCTAGGGTTTTACAGTGGACGTTTTTTTAAGGTTTTGAAGCCGACATTGTCAAGGGTTTTACAGCGGACGTTTTTAGGGTTTTGAAGCTGACATTTGCTAGGGTTTTACAATGGACATTTTTAGGGTTTTGAAGCTGACTTTTTCTAGGGTTTTATAGTGGACGTTTTTAGGGTTTGTAGCCGACAATCACCAGGTTTAAGCAGCCAAAAAATTCTAGGGTTTGAAGTCGACATCATTAGGGTTTGTAGTTGACATCCTAGGGTTACAGCCAACTATGATTTAAGAATTGTTCTTGAAGATTTCTTTTATAAAAGGAGGGCTAATTGAAGATGGAAGGTGACTTGTGCGAAGATAAGGTGTGTATGCAAAATTTGTAGTGCACAGAGAGTGAGTCATTTCGATTTGAGCTAAGGCCGAAGCGATATTTCTTTAGTGACGAAGTGAAGAGTGCATATCGAATCTTCGAGAATTAAGAGCGCGATGTGCAGAGGGTGTGTTTCAAGTCCGAAGTAATAATGCGTAGACTACAGAAGTGATCGATCTTCTAATTGTAGCAGAGAGTGCGAAGAAGTACATAGAAGCGGTCGGATAGTGTGAATCATGTTGCGTAGAAGCAGCAGAATGCAAAAAAATAGCAGACTATGAGAAATGAGGTGAAAGTTTTATTTTTTATTGTCTTCCAAGTTGTAACTTGGCACAAGGGGTTGGTACCTCTTTCCAGTAGGTGCTGGTAAATTAGGAGTCGATGCTCCATTCTACCTGAAACAGATAAAGCAAAGGGGTTGGTGCTCCTTCCAGTTGGTGTTGGTAAAAGATATTGTAAAGTTGTAGCTTTGCATTGGCTAGATTTGGATGGTAGTCCAAGCAGTCATTTTGAGGAGTAGCCACATTGGTGAACCTCGTTAAATTACTATGTTGTGTGATATGCTTTCTTACTGCATTTTGATATTTCTTTTATCAGTTTAAACTGCTGCTGGATTTAAAACTATATGTTTTAGAATTTTTAAAGATCACACTGATTCACCCCCCCTCTCAGTGTCATTGTGATTACAGCAATTGGTATCAGAGCAAGGTTCCTAAGCAATCTTAAACAGCTAAGGTGATCTTGGAAGTTACGCAATGGCAAGTGGTGAAGGTTTCTCCTCGAACAAAGCACCATTGTTTGATGGGACTAACTATGCATTCTGGAAAATTAGAATGCAGACATATCTTAGTGCTTTTGGTTTTGACATATGGGGTGCAATAGTTAATGGTTACAAAGCTCCTGCCACCGCTCCAACAGACACTTCTGGTAAAAAGGCATTTGAATATGATTCAAAAGTAAAAAATGCTATCATGTGTGGACTAGTGGACAATGAGCTAGTCAAGGTCATAAATTGTGAATTAGCAAAAGATATATGGGATAAACTAGAGAACATCCATGAAGGAGATGATAGGATCAAGGAGGCCAAGCTTCAAGCACATCGAGCTCAATACGAATCTTTAAAGATGGAAAATGATGAGAACATAGAGACCTTTATGCAAAGAGTCAATGGGATCACCAATTCAATCAGAGGTCTCGACGAAGAATTAACCGATGTCGTTATCGTGAAAAAGGTATTAAGATCGCTCCCTCCTAGATTTGATTCTAAAGTCTCCGCCATAGAAGAAGCCAAAGATCTAAATAGTTTTAGTATGGATGAGATGCATGGTTCTTTGACTGCTTTTGAAATGAGAATAGGAAGGTCTAATCCCACAGACAGAGAATCAGCTTTCAAAGCCCTAAAAGGCAAAAGCACAAAACAAGAGTCTAAAGAGGAGGATGCTTCAGATGAAATGGAAGCAAATTTTGTCAGAAAGCTGAGAAAAGAAAAAAGAAAATACAAAGGAAAGCTACATTTTAAATGTTTCAATTGTGGAGGCATTGGACACTTTGCTATCAAATGTCCTCTCAATGACAAGAACAAAGGTGAAGAAACTCAGCATCAAGAAAGAAGTGAATGGAGGAAGAAAACAAACTTCGAAAAGGCAATTTCAAAAAGAAAAGCTTTATCTCCCGAAATGTAGAATCTTCAGAGGACAGTTCTAGTGAAGACTCTGAAGAAGGAACAGGCGAGGCTCTCTTTATGGTGTTTGAAGTAGAAGAATTAGAAGAGGCAGAAAACACACAAAAGAGAGAAGGAATGAACTCTGAAGTTGATTTAGAAGGTGAGCTGGTTTCTGCTCTTATGGAATGGAAATATGAGAAAAGAAAGAATAAAAAATTGTTAAGGAAGCTTGAGGATGCAAATGAAATTATAGCCAGTCTAAAAACACAGACAGAGGAGTATAAGAAAATGTTCGAAGATCTTGAAGTACAGGTAACCATGACGATAGATTACTGTTGCAAATTGGAAGAAGAAAATGTTAGTCTTCGAATACAGATACAAGAGCTGGATCGAAAAATTAGCTATCATTTAAAACGTGATGAAAGTTCGATGAAGTCGGACAAAATCCTAAGTGATCAAAGACCCACAGGTATCAAATTCGGTCCGGGCTTTACCGAAGGAGAATCATCAAATGGACCAAAGGCAAGCAATGTTGAATGTGAAAAAAGTAAAGACAAGAAACAGGCTATTGAAAGAAAAACAAATCAGGCAAAAGAAAGCAGTAATGCCAATCCTGAAATAGGAACTGACAATGACGGTTTTACCAAGGTCACACATCAAAAGAAAAGAAGATCCAAGGCTCCTGCAACAACTTGGAAAAAACCATCTTTCAGGTTCAATCATTATTTCTATGGTTTCTGTTTTAAATGTAATGGTTATGGGCATAAAATTGTGGACTGCAAGTACAATATAGGTCCTAGAAGTTTCACTAGTAGAAATGCTTTTGCTCCTCTAATGAGTTATGCATTAGAATGCTTTAATTGTCACAACTTTGGGCATATTGCTAGAAACTGTCACAGTATTTTTGTTTCAAATCAATCTCAGAAAAGAAGAATTCAACCGTATAGGGAAAAACAAAATAGAATTTCTTCTGAAGGATATGTGCAAGATTTTGAAAAGGGGAAATCCAAGCTAGAACCCAACACCACAGTTAAAACAGAATGGAAACAAAAAGAACATCCCAGGAAAGAACATGAATCTTTAATAGTGCAGACAACTTTTAGAGCTCAGAATAAATGTGTACCGTGGATCCTTGATAGTGGGTGCTCAAGTCATATGACAAGTGATAAAAAAAAATTTGAAAAACTACAGAAATATGAGGGTGGCTCTGTGAAGTTTGGAAATAATGATGGAGCCAAAATTATAGGAAAAGGGTCTCTCAAAATTAGTGAAGGGAAAATCAAGTCAGAAGAAGTTTTATTTGTGGATGGTTTAAAACATAACCTGTTAAGTGTTAGTCAAATCTATGATAAAGGTCATGAAGTAGTCTTCAAGAAGCAGGGTTGTGAAGTCAAAAAAATAAATAGTGGAAAATTGATAGCAATCGGTTCAAGGACGTCTGGTAATCTGTACACACTCTCAAAAACTTTAGAAGGTACGTGTTTTATTGGACAAGAAGAAGAGAACTGGTTGTGGCATAAGAGGCTTGGACACATAAGTTTTGATAATTTGGTGAAAATCAGCTCTAAACAAGCAGTGAGAGATATTCCAACCATTAAGAAACCTTCAAACAATGTTTGTGCTTCATGTTAGAAGGGAAAGCAAACCAGAGTGTCATTCAAAACAAAAGAGTACCACACTAGCAGGCCTTTAGAACTTATTCATACTGACCTATGTGGACCCATGAGAACTCAAAGCATAAACGACGACAAATACTTTATGTTGTGTATTGATGATTATTCTAGAATGACATGGATATTCTTCCTAAAATATAAAACATAACCTTTTGAAATGTTTAGAACCTTCAAACAGCTAGTTGAGAATGAAACAGGAAAAAGGATTAAATGCTTGCGATCATATAGAGGAGGAGAATTCATTTCGAATGAATTTATAGAATACTATGAAAAATATGGTATCAGGAGACAATATTCAGCGAGCCAGAACTCCTCAGCAGAATGGTGTAGTAGAGAGAAAGAACAGAACTATACAAGAAATGGCATGCACCATGCTGGCAGAAAACAAAATAGCAGATAGATTCTGGAAAGAAGCAGTTCACACAACAATATACATTCAAAACAGATACATGTTAAGAACTCATGAATGCAAAACACCTTATGAGTTGTGGTTTGGTAGAAAAGCAACAACAAAACATCTCAAAGTATTTGGCTATAAGTGCTACATCAGAAAAACTGATGACAACCTTGGGAAGTTTGAAGATAGAGCAGATGAAGGTGTTTTTGTTGGTTATTCTCCAAATAGCAAAGCTTACAAATGCTACAACAAGAGAATCAAGAAAATTGTGGACAGTGCAGATGTTAAATTCGATGAAAGGAGGAAACAAATAGTTAACTTTCAAGAAAACTACCCAATCTACGAAGAAGTCATTGAAGGAGATTAGGTGCATGGAACAGAAAATACGTCTACGGTTGATGCAGATAATTTATTCGATGACTCAGAGGTGCAAGAAAACAAAAAATTCAAAACAGGCAGCTGGCAAAAAAATCATCCTAGCGACCAAATAATTGGAGATCCCACAACTGGCATTCAGACAAGAAAGAAAGTAATAAGTAATTACTCTCTTTTATCCAGCATTGAGCCCAAAAACATAGATGAAGCAAGCAAAGATGATAGCTAGATGAAGGCAATAAATGAAGAGTTGGATCAGATTGAAAAGAATAGAACTTGGGAATTAGTACCCAGACCTGCAAATAAGAATATAATCGGCACCAGATGGATATTTTGGAACAAATTAAATGAAGACGGATAGGTCATTAGGAATAAAGCAAGACTGGTTTGTAAAGGGTATGCACAGGTCGAAGGCATTGATTTTGAAGAGACTTTTGCACCAGTGGCCAGATTAGAAGCAATTAGAATGTTTCTGGCCTTAGCAGTCCACAAGAACTTTAGAGTTTATCAGATGGATGTAAAATCTGCTTTTTTAAATGGAAAACTTGAAGAAGAGGTCTATATTGAACAACCAGATGGCTTTCAAATTAGTGAAGATCCTAACCTTGTCTGCAAATTAAAGAAAGCACTGTATGGATTAAAACAAGCACCACGGGCATGGTATGCAAGGCTAGATAATTATCTTTCTCAATAGGGATTCAAGAAAGGATTAGTGGATAGTAATCTGTATGTAAAAATAGAAGGTGGGCATCTCATTGTTCTAGTTGTCTACGTAGATGATATCATATTTGGCAGCAACAAAGATGAATCTTGTAAAGACTTAGCAAATAAGATGTAGAATGAATTTGAAATGTCTATGATTGGTGAAATGTCTTACTTTCTTGGGCTAAAAGTTAATCAAAATGAGAAAGGCATATTCATTTCACAAATTAAGTATGTAAAAGAAATGTTAAAGAGGTTCACTATGGAGGACTGTAAGCCGGTAAGCACTCCCATGACAACAGGCTGCAAGTTGAGTAAAGAAGACAAATCTCCACCTGTAGATCAAACCATGTATAGATCAATGATAGGAAGCTTACTATATTTAATAGCAACCAGACCTGATATTCTGTAGGCAGTTTGCATGGTAGCTAGATTTCAGGCCAGTCCTAAAGAGACTCATGTGATAGCAGTTAAAAGGATTTTTCGGTATCTCAAGGGCACCATTGAGTATGGGTTGTGGTATCCAAAAGGCAAAGACTTCACTCTTATATCATATTCAAATGCAGATTGGGCTTGATGTGTTGATGACAGAAAGAGTACCAGTGGAGGTGCATTCTATTTGGGGGACAGATTGGTTGCATGGCACAGTAAGAAGCAAGAGTCAGTTTCTTTATCTACAGCTGAGGCAGAATATATTGCAGCAGCAACATGTTGCACACAAGTCTTGTGGATGAAACAAACTTTGAAAGATCTAGGTATTAATTTCAGTGAAGCAATATCAGAAAAGTGTGATAACACTAGTGCAATTAACATCTCTAAGAATCCAGTAATGCACTCACGAACAAAACACATTGCTATAAGGTATAATTTCTTGAAGGAGAAAGTTGCAGAAGGAGAAGTTAAATTGGACTATGTCCCAACTACAGAACAAGTAGCAGATATTTTTACAAACCTTTTCCCAAGGAAGTATTTGAGTACCTTCGAAGAAAATTAGGAGTAGTCATACTTCCTACGAAGTGACTAGCTACAGTGATCACTTTCTCAGGGGGAGCATTTGAGTATTTGACTATTCTTTTGCTCATGATCATAATTTGTGCCACATGCAACAAATTGTGCCTGAGAAGTGTGAGGATGGACTCGGGGGGAGTTTGCAGCAGCCCTTTGGTATTATTGACAAAGGGGGAGAAGAGGTACAAGAATGTACACAGTGTTGCCAACAATTCCAAAGGGGGAGATTGTTGAGCAAGGTGTTGCAAGAAGTTTGTCATTGTTGTCAACACGAGCAGTTAGATCCAATGATGCAGTGGACAGACAGTGTAGGAGTCATTCAGATGCAGAAGATAGAAAAAAATCGAAGAAAAAGTCAAGTGAGAAAATTATCGCGATATCGCGACATGTTTTTTGTCGTGATTTCACGACAAGTCGGAGGAGAGAGAAGGCGCATTCGAAAATGTCACGATTTCATGACAAGTCGGAGGAGAGAGAAGGCACATTCGAAAATTTCACGATTTCGCGACAAGTCGGAGGAGAGAGAAGGCGCAGTTGAAAATGTCACGATTTCGTGACAAGTCGTAGGAGAGAGAAGGCACAGTTGAAAATGTCACTATTTCACGACAAGTCAGAAGAGAGAGAAGGCGCAAGGCAAACTGTCACGATTTCGTGACATGTCGGAGGCCAAGAAGCTAAGTCGAGTAACTGTAGCGATTTTGCTACATGTTGAATTTTCACTGGCAAAAGCTGGGAGAAAGTGTTAAGAGAAAAAGATGTAGCGATTTCGCTACGAGTCAAAAGTGCTCAAAACATAGGTGTAACGATTTTGCTACAAGTTGAAAAAGCACAACTCAAAGGTGTAGCAAGTTCGCTACGTGTCAAATTGCACAAAACAAAGGTGTAGCAATTTCTCTACAAGTTGAAAAAGCACAAACAAGAAGGTGTAGCGATTTCGCTACAAGTCCATAAATGCACAATGTGAAGGTGTAGCGATTTCACTACCAGTCAAAAGATCAGAACTCAAATTTGAAGCAAGTCGAAAGCACAAGGCACAAAGGTGTAGCGATTTCGCTACCGCATGAAGCAAGAATTGTACGAAGGCCGAAAGCGTCGCGATTTTGCGACAAAGCTGAGGATGACGTCAGCAAAATTGAAAGTGTCATGATTTTGTGACAGGGTGAAAGAAAAGACACTGGAAGCCGAAAGCGTCGTGATTTCGTGACAAAGCTGAGGATGACGTTAGCAAAATTGAAAGTGTCGTGATTTTGTGACAAGGTGAAATAAAAGCCGCTGGAAGCCGGAAGCATCACGATTTCGTGACAAGAATGAGGATGACGTAAGCAAAAGTTTGAAGTGTCGCGATTTCGCGACAAGAACGATGGCAAAGCTACCAAAGGCCAAAATGGTTACGATTTCACGACAGCAAAGATATGAAGGTGTATGGCTACAAAAAGGGTCACGATATCGCGACATGGTTGTGTTTTGCGGCAACAGTTACTAAAAGGTGACAGAGGTGGCAGTAGCGGTTGAGGTCGACAAGTTGAATCGAGGCTGACGATTTTTAGGGTTTTGAAGTCGACATTTTCTAGGGTTTTACAACGAACATTTTTTTAAGGTTTTGAAGACAACATTGTCAAGGGTTTTACAACAGACGTTTTTAGGGTTTTGAAGCTGACATTTGTTAGGGTTTTACAACGAACATTTTTAGGGTTTTGAAGCTGACATTTACTAGGGTTTTATAGCGAACATTTTTAGGGTTTGTAGCCGAAAATCACTAGGTTTAAGCAGCCAAAAAATTATAGGGTTTGAAGTCGACATCATTAGGGTTTGCAGCCGACGTCCTAGGGTTACAGCCGATTATGATTTAAGAATTGTTCTTGAAGATTTCTTCTATAAAAGGAGGGCTAATTGAAGATGGAAGGTGACTTGTGCGAAGATAAGGTGTGTATGCAAAATTTGCAGTGCGTAGAGAGTGAGTCATTTCAATTTGAGCTAAGGCCGAAGCGATATTTCTTTAGTGACGAAGTGAAGAGTGCATATCGAATCTTCGATAATTACGAGAACGATGTGCAGAGGGTGTGTTTCAAGTCTGAAGTAATAATGCGCAGACTGCAGAAGTGATCGATCTTCTGATTGCAGCAGAGAGTGCGAAGAAGTACAGAGAAGCGATCGGATAGTGCGAATCGTGTTGTGCAGAAGCAGCAGAATGCAGAAAAATAGCAAACTATGAGAAATGAGGTGAAAGTTTTATTCTGTAATCTTTATTATTGTCTTCCAAGTTGTAGCTTGGCACAAGGGGTTGGTGCATCTTTCCAGTAGGTGTTGGTAAATTAGGAGTCGGTGCTCCATTCTGCCTAAAACAGATAAAGCAAAGGGGTTGGTGCTCCTTCCAGTTGGTGCTGGTAAAAGATATTGTAAAGTTGTAGCTTTGCATTGGCTGGATTTGGATGGTAGTCCAAGCAGTCATTTTGAGGAGTAGCCACATTGGTGAACATCTTTAAATTACTGTGTTGTGTGTCATGCTTTCTTACTGCATTTTGATATTTCTTTTATCAGTTTAAACTGCTGCTGGATTTAAAACTATATGTTTTAGAATTTTTAAAGATCACACTGATTCACCCCCCCTCTCAGTGTCATTGTGATTACAACAATGTGATTCCAAGCTTTAGTGACATGATCTATAGCTACTTATTCTTCGATGCATTTGGTAATATCATGCAAGATGTCTTCATTCCAGAATTGGATAGGAAGATCTGGAAGACAAACCCATATAGGAGCATAGTTAATCCTTTGAGTTTTCAGATTGAAATATTCACCCCACTTCCACAAAAAAAGACTTTTTTGACCATAAAACCAAGGCCTGCCTATGAGAATTCTTGAGACATCATCTTGGCTATTTAGGAAAAAAAAAAACTTGAGATAGGGAAACTAGATCCATGTTACCTAGGGTTCTCCACTTAGAAAATGCCCACCACCATATGGACTCCATGTCAGGTCTGCCTCCAATAAATTTCCCAAGCAAAGTATGGGACTCAATAAAAATATATTCAGTCATGGTATCATCAGTGATAACCAAATCTTCATCGTTGGAAAGTAAGGTGTTGATATTGCTTTTATTAGAAATAAATTTCTCTTACACTTTCACTTTCTTAGCAAAAGTGAGCAAGGGGGAAGCAAAATCTTTGGGGACCCAACTTTGTTTGTTAGGGAAGGTTTCGCATTCCCTGAACACCCTATACCATCTAGTTCTAAATCGAGGTATGATTTCTCATCATCGCATACATCACCTATCTCTGATGAGTTATAAGGGGCAATTCTGCCTATAAAAATTTGAAAAATCATATTCCCACCTTCCCTTTGCTCCCTTGAAGTCGTCCGAATGCCTAAAACCCCTCATTCGCTTGCCATAAATCTAGAATATATTTTTTTGGATGTTGAATAGTAAACTATTAATCTAGCTTAGAATAGTAAACTATAAATCAAAACAAAAAATTTATCATTAAATTCAAATTTAACAATATCATGAAATAATATTGTGAAATCTAATAAATCTGAAACAATATTGTGAAATATGATATCAAATGAATTCAAATTTATTAATGTTGTGAAATACTAAAAAAATCACAATTTAGGTTGCTGAAACAAACACTTCTCATCTTGTCTAGAATCACTATTAAGCATAGTGGATATCCATGTCTCCACCATATGATCATTGAAATCATCATTATCCTCCTTATAATTTGTATTCATTATACCCCTTCTGGCTACAAGGGAATTCTAGTATGTCAATGCTCTATCATAGGGAATTTTTTTTAGCTGATACAAAGACACATAAATTCTTAAGCACTTTTCTAAATTTTTATCTAGCCTATTGCAGAGCTTAGATTTAACAAAATATAGTGCACTGAGAACCATTTCATCTTCCACATATCTCAAAATCATTACTTGACATAATTCATATAAGGAAAAGTATTTACTAATTGTATCTTGTAAGACACTACTTGGGTACAATTTTTGCCATAAATGTGTAATGGAACCATTTTCATGGATGTTACTCAAAAGTGAAATTTTCTCAACCATTGTTATTCCAAAATTGATGAATATTATTTTAAAATATCTTTGTTGAGTATACCTTTAATTTCAACACCATTGACTTCCACACTTTTACTGAAATGCTTAATAAGTATGATCATATATTTAATAAACAACTCATGTGTAGCATTGTATTCAATACAAGGATCCCAACATATTGGGTTCACCACACCCATGGTCTCAAGCAACTAATCTCTTTGAAACTATTGTCTTATCTCACTTGTCAATGGTTTTGTTATTTTTAACAATTTTGTCTTAGTATTGTGTAAAACAAATTCAAATCTATTATGTTACAGGAATTTTTTCAACAATATCCGTAACTATACTTGATTATATTTCAAAAAAATAAAGAGGTATCATGTTTCCATGAACATTAATAAAAATATGATCTTTTTTGTCAAACTTCATAAAGCTTTTTGTATCATTCACATTTGTCAATGTATTCCAACTATCAAACAAGGGATCTGTAAAATCTCCTTTGGAAATATATAACCTATCAATAATCATACATATATTTTTTCTCATCCTCATAAAATTAACAATATAGATGGATCTCTATGGTGCAAGTTTAATCAATCTATTCATTTCTTGTAACATTGGAAGAATACCACATAACGTTAAAAGGGTTTCGAAGTCAGTCAAATGGAACAATAAATATTTTGCCTTATGAACTACCTTATGATTTACGTACATAAACCCTATTAATGATTAATATTCTGTAAAAATTATGTGCAAGTTGATACAATGACATCCACCTTGTATTCACATCTTTTAACACTTTTTTCCTTCTGTAACTCCTAGTTCAAACTATTGAAACTATGCAAACCTTTTTGGGTTGCAAGAAAAATAAGAATGTATTTCATGAATAAGGTCTTCCACTCTCGCAACATTTTAAAAAGTGCTCATGATTTTATATGCAAGACTCACTTTATGAGCCATGCAATGAATGGGTATCATATATGGGACAATTGAGGTTTGGAGTCGAACACAAAAACCATTCATGTACCCTTGCATTATAGTAGCACCATCAGCTCCAACGAATATTAAATTTATGGTTATATCTATATCATTCATTTTTGTAATACCCTTTAAACTAGTCAAAACAACATTATAGATATTTTTTGCATTTGAAATTTCCATCATCTTATGTAATTCTAGCAAACTAGGTCGCCTTACATGATTTTGAAATGTGTACAGATGCATGCAAATCTAGGATGTGTTTTCCACAATCATCACCTCATCAATAGAAAGTGAAATAAATATGAAAAGTTTTACTTTCTCCCACAGGTCATCCTTTTAAACTAATGATAGACATTTTACTATTTTCCAACTACTTCGATCTGACCAATGGGAACTAAGAAGGTTTTGCACATCAGAAAGTTGAAACATGTGCTTATAATCAATAAAATTGGACATGGGTCTACCCTTTTTGAAAATACTATATACAACAACAAACTGCAAACTTTTTAAAGCTAAAGTGGTCGTATGAATTTTATGAAATTGGGCTTCAATCGTTCCACCTTTATCAACAAGAGATTTTTGTTGCTTTACGTGATTGTCATATTCTATTACATATTTGACATGCATACATTTTGATGCATCCTTGCACCTAACCTCTTTATTAATTTTACCATCACTCCCTGTAACTTTTACATAAGTTTTGCCAACATGTTTTTCTATTGTATCTATCTTATTTTGCAGCTTGTGATCCTTACCTAGTTTCCAACTACAAATTTTGCATCTACATACTTTTTGATCGACTTGGTTGTCCTTAGTCAAGACAGACTCTATAAAGGGAATTTTTTTTATCCATTAATTCTTAAATGCCCTTCCAATAACCCAGTTAGATACCTTTCTATTTTTAGTAATTTTTCTTGAATATTCATAAGAAGTTTGTAATGTATTTGATTTATCACTTTCATTTTCAACTAACATATTATTTTGAGGAATATATTCAAGTGTTTATTGGATGTCATTGTTAAAATAATTTTTATTAGAAAACATCTCTTGGTGAGGAATATCTTCAAGTGGAGGCATATCAGGGTCAACAGGGTATTTTGCATAGTAGCATACAATAATATTCTTTATCATTTTTGGATTTAACAAAAAAAATTTACAAATAGAAATATGATTCATATCATCATGCAATATGGCCAGAGGCACATACTGTGAATTAACTATTTGAGGAAGAAAGCATTATTTAAAATAATCATGGAATATACAACTAATTGTTTAGTAGTCAAAATTAATTTGTACCTTGAATTTGCACAGATGTCGATGGCTTGTTGGATTTCAACATATGGCTAAAATAATTCAGGATACTATTTTCAGTAGAATATTTGGCCCCCTTCTTTGCATTGCCAGTAGGTGACATTTTACTTATAAAGAAAATAATATTTTAATTTAGAAAAGTAAAAAAATGTTGAAGAGATATTGCTTCTGTGAGACCTCAAGATAATATTATAATTAGAATAAATAGGGTATAAAATGCATACTTGTTTCTAGATATGCTTAATTGTGATTTTTTCAGTTTATGCCACTACTTTATTTTTTGGAGATAGCTCTTGTAACTAATAAGAGCTTAAAATTAATCAATATACAAATTCAAATCAATGTAAGAAAAACTTGTGTATGTGAAATATAATCAAAGATACAAATGTGGTAAAATATAAGATTTTGGTACAAAATGGATAAAAAACAGAGAATCACAATATCTTTAGAGAAACAGGGCATCACAATGTCATTGGAGAACCAACACATTTATCTATTTATAATATTATAATAGAAATGTAGATCTTAATAGAAACAAAGAATCAAAGAGTTTTAATAGAAAGAGAGAAAATAGGGTAAAACATGGAGAACAAGGCAAAATAAAGAAAAACATAGGAAAAAAACATTGATTTATTTTCAATAAATGATTAAAAAATAGTAAAACAAAACTCACAATTAGATGACAGAAAAATAGATCTTATTACTACAACTACTTCAACTCATATTCTATAAAAATAAAAAAAAACACAAGATTACATATTCACAATGTCTTAAGAGAAATATAGAACTTGGTGCAGAAAAAGATCTAGTAGTCTGTCCAGGTACAAAACAATGTTTGATTATCGATTCTTGTGGAAAAAGAGGTTCGACGATCGGTTCGGGTGGAAAAATATGTTCGACAATTGATCTTGGTGGAAAAAAAGGTTCGACGATCGATCTAGGTGGAAAAAGAGGTCTAACGATCAGCTCAAGTGGAAAAAGATGCTCGACGGTTAGTTTGGGTAGAAAAAGAGGTTCGGTAGTTAGTCTGGTGGAGGACTAGATCCAACAGTCTGTTTGGATCAAAAACAGTGTCTGACTATCGATCCAGGTAGAGAAGGAGGTCCGACTATCGGTCCAAGTGGAAAAGAAAGTTCGACTATCAGTTCAAGTGGAAAAAAGGTTTGACAGTTGGTCTTAGATGTAGAATAAGGTTTGACAACCTTTTCGGGTGCATAATAGAGTCCAACTGTTGATTGGGTGCAAATACTGGTTCGATTTTGGTCCAAGTAGATTTTTGATCCAGATCGACTGGTTTTTGCACATGGTTGAAATTTGATGGAATTCTACAACATGTCAAATATTTTAGTTCGTATTTTCACTTGGAAGGTTTTACTTTTCCCTGTGGCTGCTTGATTTTCTAATAGTTTGAATGTTTTAAATAAAAAAGTATTGTTGATGTGTTAATTATATATAGTGGTATAGTTGGTGAATTTGGTGGGATAAGTTAAAAATTTAAAAATTTTAGGTGAAAAGGTCCACGATTTAGGCAGGAGAGTTGGTGAATTTAAAAAAATCTGTAATACTATTATCAATCCACAACTGACCAGCACAAAAAAAAACTGTCTTAGAAATTTTGGGCGAATTAACCAATGTCCACGGTCCCCCCAAATCGCTAATTTGCATTTTCAATTAATGCTAATATTCACCCAATTTGTGAATATTCATTGTTGTGCATAACCCTGATTTGACCTCTTGTGGAATATTTAGAAGAATATTCCCTTTTCATATTTCAAAATTTCAAAAAGATAAGGAAAGGACAATTTTTTTAATGTAATTAAACAAGTACCTAGAGAAAAATAGGAAAAAGTGCTAAATTAGGACTCCTCTAAAATTTTACAAAGAATTTGAAATTTTTATGGCTCATCCACATCCATCATGATTTGTCCTACATAACCTTGGATGTAACTTATCAAGGCATCCTCTCTTGCCAATGTAGTCAAAAGTTTTTCGGACCATTTTGGCAACTTTTTTAAGCAACTCAACATTTTTTCCATGCACAAAAATCTACCCATGACTTCTTTGGGATACAAGGTTTACCAATAATTATTCAACCTCTTCTTTCCTTCTTCAACAATAATGTAAACTTTCCTATCATCTATGGTAAATCTAAAAAGAAAATGAAGAAAAAAGAAATAGATTTTTTTGATAAATTCATAAGAAACAAATGAAGTTTTCAAATAAGATCAAATATCTCAATTTGATGGTTAGGATATCCATATGATAAAGAAAAAATAAACAAAGAATGGATTGAATGTCAAGAGAGATAAGAGGAACCTATTGATGAATATTTCCCTTGGGATAAATATGTTATAATCTAGTGAAATCATTGCAATCCAAGTCCACCTAAGGTTTTGGTAAGCAAATCTTAAAAAGAAAATGATGGTGACACAATTTTCAATAATTGTTTCCAAAAAGTATTGCTCCTTAGAAGTGTTGTAAAAGATAGATTACTAAAAACAAGCAATCGAGTAACGTAGATTCATACCCACTTTAATACCATATTAATTTTTTATTATATTTTCTAGAAATAAATCACAAAAAGCAGATTCATACCCACTTTAATACCATATTAATTTTTTATTATATTTTCTAGAAATAAATCACAAAAAATTATACGGATGATATAGAGGTTATCTATAAACATCAAAATAAACTTACTAAAGGAATATATCTACACTCTAATCAATAAACAAATGGTTGGTAGAAAGGGCTATAAATACCTAGTTACAAGAGATCTTTGGGTAAACGCTAAGGAACTAACCTATAGGTTAAATATTATTATTAAAAAAATAGTAATAATAATATTATATCCGAACGATTCAGACTTTGGCTCTTCTTTAGTAGTTCCAAGGTTCAAACTAGAGTGTGGGTGAGTGTGAGTAGATGGGTGTGTGTATAGTTGTGTGTTTGGCCCCTATTGATAAGCACAACTCTCACCCTTATCAGAGGTCATGGTTGGGATGGGGATGCCCAACTTTGAGCATCGATTGTAGGGGTTTCTCACATTAACCTCAAAATTAAAATATTATAAAGTTTTACTAAAAATTTACCTATATAAAATGTACAAGAGTTAAAAAGATTTCACAATAGTCACAAGGGACAGTGCAATGGTTTGGGCTGTGGCTATTCTTCGGGAGGTCCAAGGTTCAAACCGTGGCGTAGGCGAGTGTGTGAGGGGTGGGTGTGTGTTAAATTCCCTATTGATAAGCATAGCTCTCGACTTTAGGAGGGGTCATGGTTGGGGGGAGCCTGCTCAATCCTATGCATTGGTCGTAGAGGTTTCTCACACTAACCCAAAAAAAAATCACAATAAATATAATATAAAAATTAGGCATGACCTCAAGTAAAATTAAATACCATATATTCTAACAATCTTATGCACTAAAAGATATAAATTTAAAAAAATAATAAAAAAACACTTACCAATATACATCATTTAAGAGCCAATTTATTAATATTTCAATATTATATTAATAAATTTTCACAGATAAATTGTGAAAAATGAACATCATAAATTTATATGGATAATTTAAAATAAATTACTTACATATTTTAAAAATAAATATTTTTTTCAAAATAAAAAAATATATATTATAAAGATAGACATATTTTTCTTTTTATTTTGTATTGATAAATAAAAAGGGGTTGAAGGGCTCCGACCCTTTACACAGAGCTCAAAAGATGTACAAGAAAAAACAAGAGAAGATCATACAAATGAAAGATAGCCCTATCTTAGTAAAACAAACAAACCTTGTCTAAACATGATGATAGAGAAGCTGAAATAATATTCCTCCCACTATCCTTCTATTTAACATGGCTGATATACTGCTCAATGCTTTACATAACTGATAAAGAAAGTGTTGACAATAATGTAAGTTAATGTGCTTCTGCTTTGCTCTGCCCTCTTTATTTGCTGGCTTCATTATCAGTTTTTATAACCTCTTCCAACTTTATGGGGGCATATGACCAGACCTTGAAATTCTCATATTTAACTGCCATATTCGCCATTTTATCAACACCTTTGTTTCCCTCTCTTTAAATATGTTTAACTTGACTCTCTTCTAGGTTTTCCAAGATAGTCCTCGCATCTGTAATTATTTGGAAAATGCTAGAATTATTTAACTTCCCTTTTTGAAGGGAAGTTATAATATTCTTGGAATCCCCCTTAAGAACAATTCTCCTAAAACCCAAATTCACTGCAATTCAGAGTCATGTAAGCATTGCCCTTGCTTTCGTTTGGTGATTTGTGGTAATTCCTAGATCTTCAGCGTATGCAGCCACTACCTGACCTCATATGCAACCACTACCTGAACTCTGTCATTTCTAATGAGGCCCCCACCACCAACATGACCCGAGTTAGCTTTTGCAGCTCCATCAAAGTTAATTTTTACCCAGTCTTTGTGGGGGTGTTCCCATCTAGTATCTAGTCTCACCTTATTGATTTTTAGTTAATTTTTATCTAGTCTTTGTGGGGACATTCCCATCTAGTATCTAGTCTCACCTTATTGATTTTTTCCACATTTAAGATGTCTTTTTCTCTAGAGAGGAACATTGCAAGATTTTCCTAGCCAACAACTTATTTAATACAGTCATCCAATAAGATTGTTTTTATCTTCGCATAAACTCCAATTATTTCTTTGGTTTAATTTTTGAACACTACTTTCTTTCCAAAAATAAACATATGTTTTCAATATATATTTATTTATTTTATTTTAAAAATAAATATATATTTATTTTAAAAATTAAAATTAAACATGAAAAAATATCTTTAATTTAAATATTAACATTGTAATGGTTTTATTAGTCTTTCAGTATGATGAATTTATTAACAACTGTTACCAGAATTATAAAAAAGAAATGTTATTTTATTTATTTTATATCTTTTAAATTTAAAATATGGTTTATTTAAGTATGGATAGGAGGTCAACACCGTAAATTTAATGGACTCAACGCTCAATTTAGACTACTACAGGAACCCTAGGTTTGCCCAATGTCTCGGTAAGCTGCAAACATTCATTATGCTAGTTTTTGTATGTTTTGCTTGGCCATCCCAGCCATGGAGCTCGTCCCCTTCCATCATGTAGCTCACATAGATTCCTTTCCTATGGATGAGATGGCACTATAGGTGAGATGACCGCTGACTCCATGGCTTCCACTGCCCGGTATTCTCCATCGACGACGATAGAAACAAAAACGATGACGGCGACTTATGCGAGCCACGATTATATGTACGTATGTACGCGTGGGTTAAAGGTAGACGCCTATCCTCTGCCTTTAAATTCCTTGGACATAGCGTCTCTCCTGAGACCAAAGAAGCAATGGATTCAGAAATCGTTACAGACGCGTTCCCCTTCTTCAGAATCTTCAGAGATGGAAGAGTTGTCCGCTTCCTGGGCACTGAAACCGTCTCGCCTTCACTGCACGGAACAGTGGCCTCCAAAGACATCAAATTGGATGCTGAAGCAGGCCTCTTTGTGCGTCTCTATCTTCCCACCCTCCACAACAATGCCCAAAAAGTCCCGGTGGTCGTATATATCCATGGAGGGGGCTTCGCTATCGAGTCAGCATCTTCTCCCACATATCACAACTACTTGAATCTCTTGGCGGAAGAGGCGAACGTGGCGTGTGTGTCGGTGGAGTACAGACTGGCTCCTGAACATCGCCTCCCTGCGGCCTACGACGACTGTTTCGCCGCTCTCCAGTGGCTCTCCCGCCAAGCACAAGCACAACAAAGCCCTCCTGAGGGCGAAGATGAGGGGTTCCAGGCGGACGAGTGGCTTCTCCGCCACGCAGATTTCTCAAGGTGCTTTTTGGGAGGTGACAGTGCGGGGGCAAACATTGTCCATGAGATGGGGATTCGCGCCGGCGAAGACGGGAGGGATTGGGGTCCCCTGGGGTTTGGAGGGGCTATTCTAATTCACCCCTTCTTTTGTGCGGAAGAAGCCATCGGTAGCGAATTAAGCCCCGAAGCAGAGGCGCGTAAGAAAAGGAGAGATGGTATGTTGGCGGCATGCCTTCCGGTGGGAGAAGACGGAGACTATCCGCCCTTGAATCCCGTAGGGCCGCGTTCTCCCAGTCTGGCGAAGCTTGTGTTTCCGCGGCTTCTTGTGATTGTCGCTGGCAAGGACGGCCTCAAGGATGGAGGTTTTTTATACTACGAAGCGGTCATCAAGGCCGGCAAAGTTGCACATCTAATGATCGCAGAGGAGGAAACGCACGTCTTTCATCTGAAAGATCTTCGGTGCGCCAATGCGACGCAGATGATGAAACGGATATCCGACTTTATTCACTCGATTCCCTCTTCCTCTTCCGACTGAATCGATCAATCTCGCAAGTCATGGTCTGTTTATGTTATCGTCGAATTGTGGTTTGAGCGTCAGCCATAGGCGAATCTTTACCATACTTCATTTCCATACTTGTTTGTAGCGGCAGAGGCGTGCCAAGACTACTTTGTCGATAAGACGAAGCGAATGAAGAAGACGTTAGATCTTAAGCATAGTCGTCCGTTGAGCAGTGTGGTGTCCTTAGCTTGGAAGCAAAGATGAGCCTCTATTTTTAAATCATGTCAATACCTCCTCTTCTTATATTAAATATCAATTTTGGTTTCTCTTATCGAAAAATAATTCGTTTATGTCTTAATTATTTTTATATTATACTTTTACTTTTATTTTGAAAGCTGAACACTCTTTCCATTTTTCCATTTGTGTGTTAGGGAAAATAATAAATAATAGAATTTATTATGGGCAGCAACATTAATATTATTTTTAATACTATTTTGGGTAAATGTTTTTGGTGGAAAAAACATGGCTCATGAGAATGAATTTCATTTTGAGATTTCTTTATTTTGATAACTAACAGCCCGTTGCCCATTCACAATGAACATTAAAATTACATTATAAGAATTCTTTTTATACGTCAGGGTCATGTCCACAAGGGGAAGAAGGGATGACGATAAGTGAAAGGAGTATTTAGACTAGTATTTGTGAAAACGATATAGACGAATCTAGAGGAGTTTTAATCGATTCTTCATTACTTTGGGTTTGTTGATAATTAATTAGCAAGGTATGCATAACTTATTCTTTTCAACTCTTAAACTAAGAAGAAGGAGTTACTCTTTAAATGGCTTTCTAACTTGCTTCTCTAAGAAAATTCAAGAGAAAATGGATATCGATGATAATTTCTCTGGGAAAAAGTGTCCTCTCTGTTATAGAAAATTGTATGCCTGTTACAATGAAGTTGTATGATACCTTAATTTTTGTTCTTATTGGTTTTGTGATAAATATTTTTTAACCAGTTATTTAAGACGAGCATTTACAAAGATGTGCTATTTAAGAGTTTAAACTTTTCATTTGTATGAAAAGTTATTGAAATGCACTTTTGATTTTCATTTAAATATGCAAACTTGATTATCTTTATAACCTAAATATAGGTTCAAGAAACAGCGACTATTATTATAGTTTTTTTATAATTTTGATAAAGTTTGGTAAGGTTTTGATGTTAATATTGATTAAGTCTTGATAAAGTTTAAGCATTAATGTTGAACTAGTTAAATCTACTCTTTGAATATAGGGGTTGATATTTTGAAATCAATGAAAAACAAAGTTTTTAGGACAAAAATAATAGAACAGGGGGTTGGTGGAGTGCTTATCCAATTGCAATTTAGATAACCTCTAACCTAGAAACTTTAGCTAAGAATCTTAGAGGAAAGAAAAATATTGATTATGCTTAGGATGATCCACCTTCTCACTTTTCAAAATAAGGTACTGCATTTTTATTATAATGAGATTGAGTGCATAAAGGACATTATCTTTTATATTTTTGGAATGTTTTTTTTATCGTTGTTGCAACAAAAATAATTGCTATAACCTAACTAATGTATCAAAAGGGGATTGCTTGGAGTTATTATAGGTATTTGTTGTACTCCTATTTGATGTCCCCAGAAGGGATGGTATATCTTGTTTTCTATGATTTTAAAGTTTTAATAACTTCAAACGAATACATATTTTTATGATTCCAAAGGAACATATGAAGTTATATACCCTATTTTTATGACTTCAAAGAATGCATAAACTTTGTATATCCTATTTTTATGACTTCATAGAAATGCATATTTTAATGACTCAAAAGAAAAGCATTAAGTTGTATGTCCTATTTCTCCAAAGGATGCATAAAATTTGTATACCTTATTTTTTTGACTCCAAGGGATGCATGAAGTTTGTGTACATTGTTATGATGTCTCCATAGGCATGAGTGAAGTTATTATTTTATTTTGAAGGTTCCAAAGGAATACCTTGAGGTTCATATATCAAAATATTTTTTACCTGTTGTTATGCATGATAGCTTTGGTTCTTTTTTATCAATTGTATGAACACTAAGAAGTATAATATAACTCAAATTTATCACACTTGGATTTGATTGAAACATGACATAAGCTCAATTTGATTGTATTAAATAATGTGTTGGGGAACCTTCTACTATTGCATTGATGCTTAACTTGAGTTGTAGTTTTCCCTCAATTGTTGTCCTTAAAATCTAAAAACTTATCTTACTAGTTATTAGCATATATAACTCTCTTTAAGGTTGGTTTTTGTTACCTCAAAATGCTACTGCACCTGATTCACTTATACCTCAAAGTACTTGTAGGATGTGATCATGATGTTGTACTTGTGTAAAACTACAACACTAGGTATCAAGGTGATGATATAATTGCCTTGTTTAAGACTTGTAGTGCATACGTATCTTATTGAATGACAAACTTTAATGCTTGTTGTGTTAAAATTATGACAGTTGGTGATCTAACCTAGAAATCAGGGTTGAGGTATAAATTCTCAAAGCACTAAATATGACACTAGGAATTAGAATGATTGAAGCCCCGTTATGGTACTTAACAAATCTTTAATTGTCCTTGTGTTTTTAGGTAATTTTCAAGTCTAGTTCTTATAAATTAATTTATAACTCTTATGATGGATAGTATTATTTTTTTGAATGCATTCATGGTAAGGTCTAATGATAGGACTATTACATTAGTTTCTCAAAACTAAAATTATTCTAAAAATTAATCCATATCACCTAACTAGAAGTAAATCCTCTACTTCATAAATTAAATTATCAGTTATGAACAAGTATGTTGATGTCAACTGATATTAACATGAAATAAGATGAACATAAAGGATAGTAAACCTATCTTGATGATATGACTAATAAAATTAACCTATGCAATGGTATTTTTTATTATGTTGGAGGAAGGGATTTTTGAAAGGGTCCCACATTTTTTACATTGTCATAAACAAAAACATAATACTTTGATACAAAGTCCAAAATGTGACATAAAGCGAGTCACCAATTTGAAAATACAACCCACAACCTATATCAACTTATACTAGAGAAAATCAGCTTAGTCAAGGACTAATGAAATTGTTGCTTGAGCATATGTCGAAGCATGGTGATAAGGTGGAAATGAACAACCTGGGTCTACTTGGGAATCAAATTGAAGTGGATAATAAGCATATTTCTTTTGAGAAGTTTGAGAGAAAGGAGCCCAAAACTTTGTTCTCGATATCTTCAGATCGTTTGACTAAAGAAGACAAGGATTCCCCTATGAAGTATAAGGAAGAAACTCCTAAATAACTAGTGGTGAAGGTTGAGAATTAGAAGACCCTTAAAGGAAAGGAGAAATATACAAGGAACTCAAAATATATAAAGTTAAAAGTGGTTAAAGAAGATAAAACCATGCAAGTAATCCTATATTATGAGAATTCTAGAGAATTAGGCCCAACTCTTCAAAAGAAACTGAAGAACAAAGCTAAAATTCCTACTAGAAAAGAGAAATAACTGATGAGGACTCTAGATCTTCAGAAACATTTGTAAAATGCTATGAAGACAACAAATGATCTTCTTAGTTCTCTAAGCAGGTCTAATAAAATGTTTACCATTTATGTTGAAGAAATCACTTGGATGATAATTTCAAGAATAATCAAACTAATTCAAAAGAGGGAGTGGATCAATATGATGTTAAAGATTGATTTTTTGGGATGCTTGGGTTCCTTTGCTTCATCCCTCTTTTTTTTATCCTTTTTTTTCTTATGGGCTAGGCCCCTTTTTATTTCGATTTGGTGTTGTCCCTGAGTTTAGTTAGGACTACCCTTGTGGTCGAGGTTGTAAATATGTCAAAATTTTGGGGATCCTTTCAAAACTTATTTTTTTCCATATAATACAAAAATATACTTAACAACTGAAACGCATCACTAAGACAAACACTTAACAACAATTTATTTTACATTCTCTACTATCTTGCATTTGTGAATCCATTTTCCTAATACTTATATCAAATAATTGCATTTTGAAATTTATTATTTCTAATTTCCATAATATCTTGTGGGAAAGTGTCTTCCAAGATTACATATGCTTCATTCTGAATTTTCCAATTGGCTATCCAATATGCAACCATGTTTCCTTCTTGGTAAATATGTACAATTTGCACATTTTTCAAATTCCTAATTTGTAGTCTAACTTTAAATCATATCATTTATATCCCAACTTGAATCTTGATTATCCTTGATCAAGTTGATAATGTTTAAAGAATATCCTTCTATGATGATATTTTTAACTCTAATTCTAAGAACAAAGCTCTAGTTTTAATAAAATGATTAGATTGAATTTCAATATTATCAGCATACAATAATACCACTTCTTTTTCATTCTAGAAAATACTACCAATACCTGCTATACCTAAATTCCCTTTTGAAGCACCATCAAAATTTAATTATAACTAACCATGTGATGGAGACTCCTATTTTGTTTGAAGTATTTTAAGATGGAAGAAATTAATAACTAATTATTACAAGAATTCAACCCCCAACTATTTGCGATAAATTTTTCACCATCATCTTCCCATGAGTCCTTGAAATTGATTATCAAGATGTTCTCGTTCACAACATTGCAGATCATGATCATTGTAGACATCACATATTTCTTGTATCCTTTCATTCTTTCCAGACACCCCACATAAAGTGAGGTAAACAAAATTTCTATAAATTACTCAATATTTTGCTCCAGAAAGGTGATTCCCAACTTAAGTATAGATCAACAGTAGAATTTGACAAGACCCATGTCATAAATTTTTGTCAAGGATATTGTTAAACACATCATTTAAAAATGAACATAAAAAATGCCATACCTCCTCCCAATCCCTTTCACATAATGAGCATTTGTTAGGGATTTACATACCTCTCTTAAGCAAATTGTCCATTGTGAGAACTTTATTTTAAACCATAGGTCAAGAGAAGAAGGCCATACCAATCCTACATCTTACAAGAGAAAGCACCTAGATTATATAGAGTGCTTCCCATATTTCATACATTTCCAAACTATAGAATCCTCTAGTCTACCTTGATTTAGAAAATATACCTACACCATTCTATCCAGTTTCCTTACTGCTTGTATTTTCAATCTTCCATATTAACCCCTCTTGTAGAAGAGGTTTAGTTTTTTGAATATTATTCTAGAAGAAAGATCCTTTTAGTACATTCTCTTATACAAATAAATTATTTTTATTTATCATATACTTTATTTTCAAGATCTGAATCCATCCTAATTTTTTGTCTATAACTATTTTCTACCCTTGCTTTCTCATGACAACTTTATTCATTTGTTTCAATTTCCTGAAACCTAGGGCTCCCACCTCCTTTCTAGAACATACCTTATCCCAAGCAGCATGAGTTGTTTTTTTCTTCTCCTCAATTCCAGTCCATAGGAAGTTGCTTTGAATTTGTTCAATTTTTTTCCAAATTTTCCTAGGTATTTTAAAAATGGAAATAAAGTATATTAAAATGCGTTGGGGAGTAAATTTGACCAATTGAGCCTTACCTACTTGGCTAAGAAATGTACCCTTCCAACCTATAAATATTTTAAAAAATATTTCAACTACCAGTTTCCATATCTCCTCTTTCACTCTACCACTAAAAAGAGGTATTCCAAGGTAGGTAGCAAGAAAATTTCCAATCTCACAACCAAAGATCCTTGCAATTATGTTTTATATTAAAATGCTATTATTGATAATAAAACCTTACTTTTGAGAAAATTCACCCTTTATATAGCAAAATTCTCATAAATACCCAAGATGTTCTTGATTACCTTTGCTTGGGTAGTGGAGGATTTTGTGACAATAATTGTATCATCTAAAAACTATTGATGTGAAACTAGATTTAAAGTTAAAGCTGACTTAATTCCATCCAATTTTTCTTCTCTAGTAGCAGCTAAAATTATTCTTCCTAAGGCTTCAACCATAATTATAAAAAAATAAGGAGATGATGGGTCTCCTTGTCTTAACCCCCTCATACTCTTAAAATAACTAGTTGCAACCCCATTAATAATTACTAAGAATGACTACACTCCATTGCATGGTTAGAATTCAAAAAGCTATGAGGTGGAAAAATGGTAGGTGATAGCAACAACAGTTCTTACTGAGTGAATAGTCCTTAGAAATTTGAATTGTTAGGAGGTAGAAAATCAAGCAGTAAGCCAGGCAGAATTCTAGCAAAGATGTAAATATCGGTGATGAAAATTTGGATGACCCTAAATTAGGCTCTCCCGATGGACTGGATGGTGGTTTGGAGGTCACAGGTGTTGGTGGGGTTGCATCAAATCCATCCTAAAACCCTTTTTTACCTCTTTTGCAGAGATAATTCAAAATAAAGTAGTTTATTTTTTGACCAGTATTCTCCAAGACTTTGCTCCTATATCGATTTTGAGTAAGGAAGTAATTAATCCTTTAGAGTTCATGACACCTCTAATTTTTCAAGAATCCTTGTACTTGGTGGGAAAGATTGTTGGCTTATGACTAGATATCAAGTCCATTCACAGATGGACATTCTCCAAGTGGCATCACATTGGCAATATGGACCTGGTAGATCTTCCCAAGGGCTTCTTCCTCATCTGGTTAAACAACTCTCAAGACATTAGCTAAATCCTCACTACTGGACCCTAGTTTTTGATCGAAGGAGCCTATTCATATGAAGGTAGGGGGAAGTTTTCAATCTTGAGACATGGATATTTGGTTGTATAGAGCACTATAAGCCAAATGAGAAGTCATTTTCCAAATGAGGTATGGATGCTCACTAGTGACTTCAATACCCCCCTTTATCCATATGAAAAGAGAGGAGGGGTTCCCATTTCTCCAAGATGTTTTGAAGACTTTGCTAAATTTTTTGATGGAAATGAATTGATGGACATTCACCTCAAAGGAGTAAAATTTACTTGGAGCAACAGAAGAGTGGGTAATCAATTGATTCAAATGAGACTTGACATGTTTCTTCTATCCAAGGAAGTAGTTTAGTTTTTTTTTTATGCTACACTCCATTCCCTTCCAAAAATTGGGTTCGATCATAGCCCTTTGATCATGGAAAGTCAAAATTTAGTTCTCCCTTTTAAAACACCTTTTATATTTGAATCTATGTCGCTTCAACATGAGGATATAAAAAATGATGTGACTAAATGGTGGAAAAAAAGGTTTCCAAGCTCACCCATAACCTAAATTGCCAAAAAGCTCCACTTCATTAAGCTTAATATAAAGGTGTGGAACAAAGAAGTGTTTGGAAATATTTTTGAATGCAAACAGTGAATCATAGACTAATTAAAATATATGAAAATCAGATTTAGAATGGAGAGCTGGGTCTTGAGCTCAAAATTAGGGAAAAATAACTTCTAATAGAATATCATAATATCTTGGTCAAAGAAGAGGTTTTTTGGAGATAAAAATCTAGAGTGCTATGGTTGAAAGAAGAATATTCTAACACTAAATACTTCCATGCCTCAACTCTCAGGCACAAGAGTGCCAATAAAATTAGAGCATTATTAAGGAATGATGGACAGGCACTACCAATATTCATGAAATCAGGTCAGAAGCAATTAATCATTTTGAAAATATCTTGGGACCATGCCCACCTTGCACTCCCCAAGCTCACAATGCTCTCATCCAGAACATTCCCTATATCATTTCCTAGGAGTTCAATGAGAAGCTTTTAAAAGAATTCACTCATGAAGAGATCAAAGAAGCCATGTGTCCATGTCTCCTGATAAAGACCTAGGACCAGGTGGGTTTCCTCCTTGGTTCTTTCAATATTTTTGGGATATTGCTGGTTAAGACATATCTGAAGCTATAAGATATTCAAAGGACCAAGTCATTGCCTAGAGATATTAATTCTACCTTCATTGCCCTCATATCCAAAACCTATAATTGTAAATCCATCCTTGAATTTAGACCTATCAGTTTGTGTAATGTTTTTTACAAACTTCTATCTAAAGTTATTACAAATAGACTCAAATAAGCCCTTTCGTCCATCATAGATCCTTGTCAAGGGAGATTTATATAGGTTAGGCTCATAACTGATGGAATTATCACTATCCATGAGCTCCTTCACTCAGTGTATAAAAGCAAAAAAGTTGGCCTTTTCCTGAAACTTGACATGAATGAAGCTTTTGATAGAGTGTCTTGGAACTTTCTCTTCGTTGCACTTGTCAAATTTGGTTTCCATGAGGATTGGATTGCTTTAATTAGGGAATTCATAACCTTTGCTTGGTTCTCGATTATCGTCAATGGTTATGCTACTGATTATTTAAAAAGTTTCAAAGGCCTTAGCTAGGGGGATACCCTATCTCCTTTCCTTTTAATCATCCTTGTTGAATCCCTTGGTAGATTCCTTAAGGCTGCTTGCTCCTTAGGTATCACACCTTCTTTAGTTTCTAGGCTAGTCTCCTACCAATAATTCATTGATAATACCATCTTGGAAACATTATCCTCCATCTCTAAATCCAAGGTTATCAAAACCATTCTCAATTACTATGAAAAAGCCACTGGTCAGAAGGTCAATTTCCAAAAAAGTAAAATCATTTTTTTGAACAATCCCATTTGCAAACAACTCAAAATAGCCAAAATTTTAGGATGTACCATCTCCAGCATCCCATACACCTATCTGGACCATCCTTTTTTCCATGGAAATTCATCAAAAAATTTGTGGAACAATGTCTTAGATAGGATACTCAAAAACTTATTAGTTGGAAAAGGACTATTTTAAGTCAGGCAACTAAAGCCTCTTTGGTTTAGGCATTCCTCCAGAGCATACCAGTCTTCTTTATGTCTATTTTAAGAGTTCCAACATCCATTTACTAGAATATTGAACAAATCCAAAAGAAGTTCTTATGGTCCAGAAATGAGAATCGTAACAAATTCCATTTAGTGGCGTGGGATAGGGTCTGTGCCAAGAAAATTCAAGGAGGTCTTTGATTGTGAAAAGAGCACATAATGAACATGGCTTTAATAGCAAAGCAAGGATGGAGGATAGTCAAATATGTTCAAGTTTCTTGGGTTGACATCATCAAAGAAAAATATCTTTAGAAAAATGATTTTCTTGATGATCATCCACTTCCTAATGGGTCATGGTTTTGGAACTTTGTTATCCAAACTAGAGATATCATTAGAGAAGGGATAAGATGAAGACTTGGCTATGGAAGTTGCATTAAATTTTGGTAATATCCATGGCTAAAATATTACCCTATCATCAATGATCAAATTCTAGCCATTCTTAAATCGATCACTGACCAAATATCTGACAACAAGGTCTATAATTTTATTTCTCAAAATACCTAGTGTCATAAGTGGAAAATCATACCTAATCATAATATCAATTACAACCAAAAGTGTGCTATTAGGTATCTGGAAAACCTCCTTAGAGTGTATGTTATTCCCAATAATCACTCCAAAGACATTCCCATTTGGAAGCCTTGTGAATATGGCCAATTCATAGTCAAAACTACCTATTATATCTAGGATTCATCATCGATGTCTTGGGCCCCTATCAATCTCATCTGGCTAAAAAAATTGATTCCTAAGATTAGGATTTTTTTGTAGTTTTTCACCCAAAACAAGATCCTAACTATTGACAATCTTATCATTAGGGGATTGCCTATTCAAAACCAATACCTCCTCTACAATTCCAACTAGGAGTCTATCTTCCACCTATTTTTGGGGTGCCCTTTCTCCTTGTTAGTCTTGTATTCCATCTTTGAGCTGGTCAACATTGCTTGGGTTCTTCCATCGTCTATCAATATTATATATGAACAATGGACCAACCCTTTCCTTAACTCTTAGCTCAACACTCTATGGGAATTCTACTTACCCCATTATTTTTGGTAAATATAACTTGAACGAAACAACAAGAAGTTTTTTGATGCCTCCAAGGACCCCCATTCCATTTTTATCTATATTTATTAACTATACATCTAAAAATTCCTAGATCATTTCTTCTCAATCCACTCCTAGAGTTGGTCTTGAGGCTCGACTATATGCTCACTTTAATTTTTCTAGTAATCGACCCGAGCCTCACACTCCTCAAGTTGACAGATCCACCATTGTTTGGACCCCTCCACCCATTGGATGGGTGAAGTTCAACTTCAATGGCATAGCAAAAGGAAATTCTAAGAAGGTAGGTAGTGGAGGCATCATAGGAAAATTATCTTAGCCTTTGCAAAAAATATTGATGTTTAGTCAAACAATGTAATCAAAGAAAGAGCTCTTTATCAAGGTCTGACTATCTTGAAAGGGCTATGAATTGATCATCTTATTATTGAAGGTGACTCTTTGAAAATCATCAATTACCTTAAAGGAGTTCACAACCCAACCTAGAACATCTACAATATCATTGGTGAATGCAAAAGACTCATCAGGATATACTCAAATATCATCATTCAACATGTGTATAGAGAAGGGAACAAGACCACTGATTTGCTTCCAAATCGAGGTGTTTCAGAAGAGTCTCGATCTGAATAGTGATGATGAAATTTGCTTCTTATGATGATTTTTCAAGTCCAACAAAACATAGATACTTTTCCAGCATGTGATTAAAGTGGCCAAAATAATTAATTTCGAAAAGGATAAAAATAGTAAAGCTACAAAGATAGCCAAGTTCCTTCTATTTTTGCATTCTTTGTGCATTGTATTTGGGGTTTATTGGGCCCTTTTGATTTTGGGTCCTTTTTGTTTTCGTTGTCTTCTTTGGTTTGGTTTGTTTCTCCCTTTGGAGGTTTTTGGGATGTTCCTATTGTTGTTCTATTTGTTTTTATGGTTATGTGGGGGATCTCAATTGGGTCTCCTCATTTCTCGCTTTGTAAAAGGTTCAAGGTCCCTTTCAAAAACCTTTTCATAAATCAAAAAAGAAATTACTATGAACATTGATTTTATGATACATTCCTTGATTAAAGCAATCCAATCAACATGAAAACCAAATATCTCTAAAACTTTGACTAAAAAACCCATGACACTCTATCATATGCTTTATTTATATATAGCTTCAACAAAATCCTTGCTTCTTTACTTCTTTCAATTGAAATAATGACTTCATAAATGGTTATAATACCATCCAATACCTCTCTACCCATCACAAAACCCTATTGTTACATATAAATTATAAAGGGTAACACATACTTGAGTTTATTAGCAATTAATTTTGTAATAATCTTGTATAATGTATTACAAAGGCTCATCGGTCTATAATATTTAAAAGCTTTAGCACCTACACTTTTGAAATTAGAATAATAAAAGTAGAGTTGACATCCCTTGGTATAAAATTGGATAATTGAACCTCCATAACTTCTCTTATAACATCAAACCCAACAATCCTCCAAAATATTTTAAAAAAATGCAGCCTGAAAATCATATGGACCTAGAGCCTTCTCCCCACACATATCAAACACTGTTATTTTAATATCTTATTCTTTGAAAAACTAAGCAAGTAATCATTGTGTTGACCTGTAACAAGAGAAGGAATATTCTAGAGTAGTAAATTCATTGCTTCTTCATCTATCATCTTCTCTCTTCTAATCAAATCTATGAAGAATTTAACTGCCTCATCTCTAACTTCAAGGATATTATCAATAACTTTGTCTTTATCTCTAATAATTTCCTTAATATTATTACAAATTATATACTTAAGATCTAAAATATGAAACAAATTCATTTTTCGATCACCTTATTTAAGCCATAAAACTCTAATTTCTATTTCCAAAAAATCTCATCACTATCTAGTATGTTATGATAATCTGATAGCAATTATGTTTATTTTTTATCGAATATCAACAAATAGATTCCCATTGTTAATAGATACATCAATATCCATATAATATTGTTTTAATTCATTCTTCTTAACAAATAGATTTCCAAAAACATTCCTATTCCATATTTTGAGGTTTTGTTTATGGACCTTAGTTTCTTTGCAACCTATGAGATTATGGGCCCCAAAAAGTCTTTTTTTCTTTTCTATATCGTCATGTCTTAGCCACATAAATTCAAACCTAAATGGACTTTTAAATATCCTTGTTCCTATTTCTATTTTCCAAACTAAAGTATTATGATCAGATCCAATCTTTGGTAGAGCTGAAAGTATAGAATCCTCAAATGTAAGGAACCCTTCATTCGAAATCAAAAAATGATCCAATATTATTTGGATAAGTTGATTACCAATTATTCTGTTACTCCATGTAAATATGATACCTTTTAATTCCACATCCATCAATTTATTGATATTCATATATATTTCAAAATCTATCATGACATCAAAAAATAAAGAATTACCTCCCATTTTGTTAGAAGGAAAAAATGGAGAATTAAAGTCCCTAGCTAAAATCCAAGGAGTATTTTACAAAGCTTTCCTAATATTAGTTAACTCTTGTCATTTTTATCTTATTCCTACAACTGTATTTGGTGCATAAACTGTAGTTAAAATCCAACTATATTTCATATAAATAAAATAGAAAAAATGAGATAAATATTTTTGCTATTTTTATACTGTTCCTTCCACTTTATTTGGAATCCATAAATACATTAGACATCCTAAAGCCACATTAGCATGACTGGATGTAAACTCCACTTCTTTCCAAATATTTTACTTTATAATTTCACAATTCTATTCTCTTCTTAGTTTCCTGTAGAGCTAAAATGCATGGTTTTGTCTCTTTTCTCAGTGAAAACACCAATAGATATTTTAAAGGGGTATTGAGGCCACTCACAATCCAATAAATAACCTTTTTTTCTTAGATCTAACATGTTGTATTTTCCTGCTTAGATTAATAACAGATTGGGTTCCATTAGCCACATCAACTATTGTTTCTCTCTACATTATTATTGACTTCAAAGGTCTTCTTGTGTTTGAATCCACTCCAACATCAATCCCACCCTTTATACTATTCCTAGTTATATTTTTTGGAGTAGGGCTTATACTTCCTTTTTATTGAAGTATACTTTTGGCCAATTCCCATATTATCTAGTTTCAAATTCTCTTTTCCTTCCATGTTATTGTGTACATCTAGTTATTTTTCAATAGATTAATTATTTTCATTTACCCCTTTTCCACATTTATCTACACTATCCTCATCAACATTTAAAATTTCCAAAGGCTAAAAGGAACTCTTAGTTAAAATTGTATTCCTAGTATTACTGAAATTAGAATCAAGTTGACTTACTATTGAGCAAGGAGCATCAACAGTATTGTCATTGTTGTCAACACAATCAGACAGATCGATTGATGCAGTGGACAGGAGTTAAGAGGTTCTTCAGAGAATGTACAGTGCAGTAAAATGCTTATGAGGATGTTTCTGATGTTTGGGTAAAGTTGTTACAGGTTGTCCAAGAAGACCGAAGTGACCCATATGCAAAAGAGAAGCAAAAAGGCAAAGGGAAAAAAGTGTTGCGATATTGCGACATGTTGCATTTTCATGGCCAACAGAGAAGAGAAAATGCAAGGAGAAAAAGCATCGCGATATCGTGACATGTTGCATTTTCGCGGCCAGAAGAGAAGAGAAAATGCAAGGAGAAAAACTGTCATGATTTCACGACATGTAGCATTTTCGTGGTCAAAAGCGAAGAGAGTGAGCAAGAAAGAAAAATTGTCGTGATATCGTGACATGTTGAGAAGAAAGCAAAACTGTCGCGATTTCGCAACATGTTCGGAGAGAAAGCGCAAGTAAGCAAAACTGTCGCGATTTCGTGACATGTTCGGAGAGAAAGTGCAAGTAAGAAAAATTGTCACGATTTTGTGACATGATCGAAGAGAAAGCGCAAGCATGCAAAACTGTCGCAATTTCGTGACATGTTGGAAGAAAGAATGGCAAGTAGAAAAATTGTCGTGATTTCGTGACATATTGCAAAAGAGACTATATGAAAGAAAAAGTGTCACGATTTCACGACATACTGTAGAAGAGAGATTCCGAAAGAAAAGGTGTCGTGATTTCACGACATATTGTAGGAGAGAGAGTCCAAAAGAAAAAGTGTCACGATTTCGTGACATATTGCAGGAGAGAGAGTTCGAAAGAAAAAGTGTCGCTATTTCGCGACATATTGCAGGAAGGAGAGTTCGAAAGAAAAAGTGTCATGATTTCGTGACATATTGCAAGAGAGATTGTACGAAAGAAAAAGTGTCACGATTTCGTGACATGTTGTAGGAGAGAGATTCCGAAAGAAAAAGTGTCACGATTTGCGACATATTGCAAGAGAGAGATTCCAAGAGAAAAAGTGTCGTGATATCATGACATGTCGAGTTTTCATGACTCGAAGGCAAGAGAAAGAGCTAAGGAGAAAAAGTGTCACAATATCGCGACATGTCGGGTTTTTGTGACCCGAAGGCAAGAGAAAGAGCTAAGGAGAAAAAGTGTCACGATATCGTGACATGTCGGGTTTTCACGAACCGAAGGCAAGAGAAAGAGCAAAGGAGAGAAAGTGTCACGATTTCATGACATGTCACATTTTCGTGACTTAAGGAGGAGAGAGAAAGTAAGAAGGCAGAAGTGTCGTGATATCACGACAAAAGTAAAGAGGAAGAGTACAGAGGCGAAAGTGTCGTGATATTGTGACATGTGTTTTCGTGGGTTGAAGCCAAGAAGAGTAGCAAGGAGGTGAAAGTGTCGTGATATCGCGACATGTGTTTTCGCGGGTTGAAGCCAAGAAGAGTAGCAAGGAGGCAAAAGTGTCACGATATCGCGACATGTTATGTTTTCACGGGTTGAAGCCAAGAAGAGTAGCAAGGAGGCGAAAGTGTCACGATATCACGACATGTGTTTTTGCGGTTTGAAGCCAAGAATCACGACATGTGTTTTCATGGGTTGAATCCAAGAAGAGTAGTAAGGAGGCAAAAGTGTCGCGATATTGTGACATGTGTTTTCATGGGTTGAAGCCAAGAAGAGTAGCAAGGAGGTGAAAGTGTCACGATATCACGACATGTTGTGTTTTTACGGGCGAAAGTCGAGAAGAGGACAAAGAGGCAGAAGTGTCACGATTTCGCGACAGGTCACTTTGGAGTGAGCTAAGAAGAGAACCTAACCGAAATAAGATATGTGACAGTTAACTGAAGTTCTATGGCAGTTATAGGGTCCGTTATAGAAGAAAAACATGCAACTAAAATAAGAAGAGTTAACTGAAGTTATACGGTAGTTACAGGTGCAATTGCAGAAGAAAATCATGCAGCTAAAATAAGAAGAGTTAACTAAAGTCAGTACATCAGTTACAGGTGCAGTTATAAAGAAAAATCATGCAGCTAAAATAAGAACAGTGAACTAAAGTCAGAACGATAGTTACAAGGCCAGTTACGGAGTGTAATCATCGAGCGATGGTTAAACTGAAAGTCATCAGTCGAAGACCAAACAAGAGCCGTAACTATTAATAGGATGCATGAGAGAATACTGTGAGATGAAGGAGTTACATATAGAAGTTTCTATTAATAAGCTGCATGTGAAAATATGGAAGTTAAAAATAGAATCAAAACTTTGTTATAAAAGGAGGTCTGCATGGAGAATTAAAGTGCTATCGAAAGTGGGTGAAAGTGCTGCAAAAAGAGGGTTGGAAGAGAGTCGTAAGAGAGCGTTAGGCAGATCCATGAGAGCCGTAAGAATGCAGTAAGAAGCACAGCAAGAGGGTTGTAAGAGGGTTGTAAAAGTGCAGTAAGCAGAGCCTTAAGTGTGTGTGATGTTTTGGTGAATAGTGAGAGAGGTTGGGTTAGCAATAGACCAGTCAGGGTCTTGTATAAAGTAGAGGCATTTTTATGTCAATCTTATAGTTTCAAAATTGCAGTCCAAGTTGGTGCTTGGAATTAGGGGTTGGTGCTCCTTTCTGTTGGTGCAGATAAATTAGGGGTTGGTGCTCCTTTCTGTTGGTGTAGATAAATTAGGGGTTGGTGCTCCTTTCTATTGGTGTAGATAAATCAGGGGTTGGTGCTCCTTCCAGTGGGTGCTGGTAAATTGATTGTAAAATTGATATTTTGCAAAGGTTGGATTTGGATGGGAGTCCAAACAGTCAATTTTTGAGGAGTAGCCAAAACTGGTGAACCTCGGTACATCTTGTGTTGTGTGATGCTCTCTTGTTATATTTGCTTTATGTGGTTTTAAGTTTTCATTTTTTTGGCTTTAAGAGTTGAAGTTTTTAAGTTTTAAAGAGCCACACTGATTCACCCCCCCTCTCAGTGTCATTGTGAAACTAACAATTGGTATCAGAGCCAAGTTCCTGAACAAAGCTTAACCAGCTAGGGTGATCTTGGATTAGTACGCAATGGTAGGTGGTGAAGGCTTCTCATCAAACAAAGCACCATTGTTGGACAAAACTAATTACATATTTTGGAAACTTAGGATGTAGACATATCTTTGTGCTTTGGGATACGACATTTGGGATTTAGTAGATAGTGGATACACAATACCCACCACTCCTCCAACCGATGCTACCGATAAGAAACTATTTGAGAATAACTCTAAAGCAAAGAATGCTATCATGTGCGGTTTAATGGACAACGAACTGATAAAGATTATGAGTTGTAAAACGGTAAAAGACATATGGGACAAACTAAAGAGCATTCATGAAGGAGACGACAAGATCAAGGAGGCCAAGTTACAAATGCATCGATCTCAGTTCGAAGCATTAAAGATGAATGACGATGAGAACATAGAGTCATATATGCTGAGAGTTAATGGAATCATTAATGCGATTAGAGGACTCGGTGAGGAAATGGAAGATGCTATCATCGTGAAAAAGGTACTAAGATCTCTTCCCCAAAGATTTGATTCTAAAGTTTCAGCAATAGAAGAAGCTAAAGATCTAAATACTTTTAGTATGGATGAGATGCATGGTTCTTTGACTGCATATGAGATGAGAATAGGAAAAACTAAACCCACAGACATAGAAGCTGCTTTTAAAGCACATAAAAATATAAAAGCAAAACAAGAATCCGAGGAAGAAGAGACATCAGATGAAACGAAAGCAAACTTTGTTCAAAAACTAAAAATGGGAAAAGGAAAATACAGAGGAAAGTTACCGTTTAAATGTTTCAATTGTGGAGGCATTGGGCATCTTGCAACTAAATGTCCACTTAATGAAAAGAACATAAGTGATGAAGGATCGCACCAAGAAAGAAGTGACTGGAAGAACAAAACAAATTTTAGAAAAGGCAACTTCAAGAAGAATAGTTTCATCTCCAAGAATGTCAGTTCATCAGAAGACAGTTGCAGTGAGGATTCCGAAGAGGAAACAGGTGAAGTTCTTTATATGGCACTCAAAGAAGAAAAAATAGAAAAAGAACAAGTATGTGATGAAAACCTAGAGGTTGAAGTAGATCTAGAAGGTGATTTGATCGCTGCACTTGAAGAGTTGGGTTTAGAAAGGAAAAAGAACAAAAGACTGTCCAAGAATTTGGAAGAATATGGGGATAATATTGAAGATCTCTTCTTACAAATTCATAAAGCCAAGAAAATAGAAGAAGCCTTGAAGTCACAGATCAATGAGAAAGATATTGTTTGTTGCAAACAAGAAGAGGAGATTATGTTGTTGAGGAAACAACTAGAAGAGGCCAATACAAATCTCAAATTTGAGAAGAGCACAGAGCTGCTAGATAAAATGATAAGGCAACAAAGAAGCCCCATGTGTAAGCTTGGTCTTGGATTTGAAGCTAAAGAACCTTAATCTTCTAAACCTACAAAGAAGAAGAAATCCACTGTTGAAGGATCAAAGCAAGAAAAGCTTGAAGCTGAATCCTCAAAAGGAAGAAAATCTCAAAGGAGATCTACAACAAAGCAACCACAACAAAAGAGGTTCTATCACTCTCACTTTATTCATAATAATGCTTTTAATGGCAATTGTTTTAGATGCAACCATTATGGTCACAAGGCAATTTATTGTGGATTGAATAATAGATCAAAGAGTTATGCTGATAGAAATACTTATGTTATTCCAGTTGAACACCATGTGCAATGTTTTAAATGTAATGGTCATGGGCACATAGAAAGGTCTTGTCCAAGAACTTTTGTATCTAATCTAAGGCAAGACAATAGATTTCATCAGACGCAAATAATGCAACACAGACAGGGAAGAAATCATGTGCATCAAAGAAAGGAAAATAATCATCCATCAAGGATGTACAAGAGACAACCACCCAAGAGAAATGTTCAAGTTCACGAAAAGGTTCAAAATAGGGATGCAGTTGAAAACCTTCAACCTAAGTTCAAGAAATATTGGAGAAAGAAAGAAGAGAGGAAATCGTGTCTCCTTGGACTGAAGGAGATTACTCCTCTATTGCACTAAGCAGCTCCAGGTAGCACATCCTCAGGGGGAGCAATGTTAAAGTTTTATTTTAATGCTCCTATGTATTTGTGTGGTTATCTGAGGATGAAAAGAAAGTAGTCGAGGAGTTGTCGTATAGTTGTCAAAATGTGTTTCGGTTCATGTAGATGTGTGTGGAGAGAGTATCAAATTGATGTGCTTTAGAAAAACAACATGGTGAAAAACAAGGTTTACGATGCAGTAGTTGATAGGTGTTATCTGAGATAGAACACGCAGCACAGGTCGTCGTGTCATGAAAGCATAAATTGGTAGGTGCTAGTTTTGAAGCCTGTAACATTCCCAATCTACAGATAAAATATAATCCGTGTTGTAAGTATGTCTCAATTCATCTACCAATATCGAGGGAGGACTATGGTAAAGCTCTTCATGATTGTTATGAAAATTATTGCCAACATGTAGGCGGGAAGGCGTGAGTTTCTTAACCAAAAAAAAACAACTCATCATTTGGTTTAAGACAACATTATGGTGGTTGATTTTTGAAATATCGTTGGAGGGAAAATAAGTATTTGTGGTTTCCTTTTCGAAAGTGGTTGGTTGAATGCATCAAGGTTTTCTGAATTGAGAGTTGTGTTTAAACCTTGTGTTATAAGCATAGTGGTTGAAGCCCATTGGTTGTGAAAGAACTTGAGTTAGAAAAGAACATGAGTATCATTATTATGTGATATTTGTGGTTGAGCATTGTTGGAAATATTCAAGTTATGTGTGAAGTGTTTTTTAAAGTTCTATGAAATAAATTATTCCATCACTCATTGTTGAGTTCATTTTGAGTACTACTTGAGCATGATTGATTGAGCCATTGAGAAGGCCTTTGGGAAATATTTGAGGACAGTGTTGGAATAGATTTGGGCTAGTTCTTGGTGAGATTGCTAGAGCAGATTCTGTGTGAGCCTATTGAGCAGGTTCTTAGTAAGCCTATTGACAGAGTACAGAGAGACAGAGTCTTCTATAATATAACAATTGGAGAGAGGTCCACCAGTCAGTAGAGGATACCTTCACAATTTGTTTATCCTTTTTGCTCATGTTTGTAATTTTTGCTAACTGTAATAATTTGTGCCTGAGAATGTTGTGCATGGACTTAGGGGGAGTCTACAACAGCCCTTTGGTATTATTGTCAAAGGGGGAGAAGAATTATAGGAAATTGCACATGTGTTGCCAACAATTCCAAAGGGGGAGATTGTTGAGCAAGGTGCAGCAATAGTATTGTCATTGTTGTCAACACAGTCAGACAGATCGGTTGATGCAGTGGATAGGAGTTAAGAGGTTCTTCAGAGAATGTACAGTGTAGTAAAATGCTTATGAGGATGTTTCTGATGTTTGGGTGAAGTTGTTACAGGCTGTCCAAGAAGACCGAAGTGACCCATATGCAAAAGAGAAGCAAAAAAGCAAAGGGAAAAAAGTGTCGCAATATCGCGACATGTTGCATTTTCACGGCCAGTAGAGAAGAGAAAATGCAAGGAGAAAAAGCGTTGCGATATCGTGACATGTTGCATTTTCGCGGCTAGAAGAGAAGAGAAAATGCAAGGAGAAAAACTGTCACGATTTCGTGACATGTAGCATTTTCGTGATCCAAAGCGAAGAGAGTGAGCAAGAAAGAAAAACTATCATGATATCATGACATGTTGAGAAGAAAGCAAAACTGTCGCGATTTCGTGACATGTTTGGAGAGAAAGCGCAAGCAAGCAAAACTATCGTGATTTTGCGACATGTTCGGAGAGAAAGCGCAAGCAAGCAAAACTGTCATGATTTCATGACATGTTCGGAGAGAAAGCGCAAGCAAGCAAAACTATCACAATTTCGTGACATGTTGGAAGAAAGAATGGCAAGTAGAAAAAGTGTCATGATTTCGTGACATATTGCAAAAGAGACTGTACGGAAGAAAAAGTGTCACGATTTCACGACATACTGTAGAAGAGAGAGTCCGAAAGAAAAAGTGTCACGATTTCGTGACATATTGCAGGAGAGAGAGTCCGAAAGAAAAAGTGTCGCGATTTCGTGACATATTGTAGGAGAGAGATTCCGAAAGAAAAAGTGTCATGATTTTGTGACATATTGCAGGAAGGATAGTCCGAAAGAAAAAGTGTCGTGATTTCGTGACATATTGCAAGAGAGATTGTACAAAAGAAAAAGTGTCACGATTTCATGACATGTTGCAGGAGAGAGAGTCCGAAAGAAAAAGTGTCACAATTTCATGACATATTGCAAGAGAGAGAGTCCAGGAGAAAAAGTGTCGCGATATCATGACATGTCGGGTTTTCGTGACCCGAAGGCAAGAGAAAGAGCTAAGGAGAAAAAGTGTCACGATATCGTGACATGTCGGGTTTTCGTGACCCGAAGGCAAGAGAAAGAGCTAAGGAGAAAAAGTGTCGCGATATCACGACATGTCAGGTTTTGCAAACCGAAGGCAAGAGAAAGAGCAAAGGAGAGAAAGTGTCATGATTTCGTGACATGTCGCATTTTCGTGACTAAAGGAGGAGAGAGAAAGTAAGAAGGCAAAAGTGTCACGATATCGCGACAAAAGTAAAGAAGAAGAGTACGGAGGCGAAAGTGTCGTGATATCGTGACATGTTGTGTTTTCACGGGTTGAAGCCAAGAAGAGTAGCAAGGAGGCAAAAGTGTCGCGATATCATGACATGTTGTGTTTTCACGGGTTGAAGCCAAGAAGAGTAGCAAGGAGGCAAAAGTGTCGTGATATCACGACATGTTGTGTTTTGCGGGTTGAAGCCAAGAAGAGTAGCAAGGAGGTGAAAGTGTCATGATATCGCGACATGTTGTGTTTTCGTGGGTTGAATCCAAGAAGAGTAGCAAGGAGGTGAAAGTGTCACGATATCGCGACATGTTGTGTTTTCGCGGGTTGAAGCCAAGAAGAGTAGCAAGGAGGCGAAAGTGTCATGATATCGTGACATGTTGTGTTTTCATGAGTTGAAGCCAAGAAGAGTAGAAAGGAGGCGAAAGTGTCACGATATCATGACATGTGTTTTCACGGGCGAAAGTCGAGAAGAGGACAAAGAGGTAGAAGTGTCACGATTTCACGATAGGTCACTTTGGTGCGAGCTAAGAAGAGAACCCAACCGAAATAAGATATGTGATAGTTAACTAAAGTTCTATGGCAGTTACAGGGGCCATTGCAGAAGAAAAACATGCAGCTAAAATAAGAAGAGTTAACTGAAGTTATACGACAGTTACAGGTGTAGTTGTAGAAGAAAATCATGCAGCTAAAATAAGAAGAGTTAACTAAAGTCAGTACGTCAGTTACAAGTGTAGTTACAGAGAAAAATCATGCAGCTAAAATAAGAACAGTGAACTAAAGTCAGAACGACAGTTACAAGGCCAGTTACAGAGTGTAATCATCGAGCGGCGGTTAAACTGAAAGTCATCAGTCGAAGACCAAACTTGAGCCGTAACTATTAATAGGATGCATGAAAGAATACTGTGAGATAAAGGAAGTTACATATATAAGTTTCTATTAATAAGCTGCATGTGAAAATATGGAAGTTAAAAATAGAATCAAAATTTTGTTATAAAAGGAGGTCTGCGTGGAGAATTAAAGTGTTGCTGAAAGTGAGTGAAAGTGCTACAATAAGAGGGTTGGAAGAGAGTTGTAAGAGAGCATTAGGCAGAGCTATGAGAGTTGTAAGAATGTAGTAAGAAGCGCAGCAAGAGGGTTGTAAAAGTGTAGTAAGCATAGCCTTAAGTGTGTGTGATGTTTTGGTGAATAGTGAGAGAGGTTGGGTTAGCAATAGACCAGTCAGGGTCTTGTATAAAGCAGAGGCATTTTTATGTCAATCTTATAGCTTCAAAATTGCAGTCCAAGTTGGTGCTTGGAATCAGGGATTGGTGCTCCTTTCTTTTGGTGCAAATAAATTAGGGGTTGGTGCTCTTTTCTGTTGGTGCAGATAAATTAGGGGCTTGGTGCTCCTTTCTATTGGTGCAGATAAATTAGGGGTTGGTGCTCCTTTCTGTTGGTGTAGATAAATATGGGGTTGGTGCTCCTTATAGTGGGTGCTGGTAAATTGATTGTAAAATTGATATTTTGCAAAGGCTGGATTTGGATGGGAGTCCAAACAGTCAATTTTTGAGGAGTAGCCAAAACTAGTGAACCTCGGTACATCTTGTGTTGTGTGATGCTCTCTTGTTATATTTTCTTTATGTGGTTTTAAGTTTTCATTGTTTTGGCTTTAAGATTTGAAGTTTTTATGTTTTAAAGAGCCACACTGATTCACCCCCCCTCTCAGTGTCATTGTGAAACTAACACTTACCTTGTATAGGTCTTCAACAATCTTACCTTATTCATATGTGGAATTTTCCAAAGTATCTTTTTCTTGAATATCCTTTGAATCAGTAGTCCTTTGTTCCTTCACATCAAAATCTTCATAATTAATTTCTTCCTTACTTTATTTCTTTTTCCAAATCTTCTGATAATGCTTTCTCATAATTTTATTAGATAAAAATCTTCCAAGATGTCCAAATTTGTTACAGATGTTACACTTGGTTGGCACATTTTCATATTGTATTGTTTGTAGCTATTTGGTCAAATTTTGAAATAAGCTCAAACAAATTTGGAATAACCCTTTCTAGATTAGTATTAACACAAAACCTAGCATAAATTAGCCTTGATCTTGCCACTATTGTAGGATCTACCATAATGATCCAGCCAAAATCTCTTACGATTTCTTTGGAAACCTCCTCCTACCAAAATTGCAATGATAGTCCTAGTAACCTGACCCAAATCAATGCTTTTAGAATATATTGACTATAAGGATCAAATTTTAGAGTCCAATACTCTAGAAAAAAACCCTTCCTCCAAAAAAACCAAGGTCCTCTTCACAATATTTGATCAATATCCTTTGCATAGTTTAATATTACCAAGAATTTATTTTTGGTAGGGTTGCAATTTCCATATGCTCTGAGGGCTTCCATTTTTCATTGGCCCATTTTTGAATCATATCTAGATCTAGTCTCACACCCAAAAAATTCTCTAGTAAATAGAGAATCCCTTGTGCAACACCTATTTCTACCAATTCATATAGTATTACCAACTTTCCTTCCTCCATTGTTAGGTTAAAAATCTTGAATTGCTTCCTTTGATTTTCTTTAACTGCATTAAGCCACAATTTTACCCCTAAATAAAAAATTTGGTGCTGGAAGTTCTTTTCCTCTTCCCTATTTCTTTCTTCATCATCGTGCCCAACTCAAGAAGGTTGTTGTAGACTTGGATTTGATGTGTCTACTATATTGATGCCTCCAAAAATTAGTTCCTCTCCACCATCAAAGTTGTGCTCCATATCACACACCAAACTACGCTCCATTTCTAAAACATAAACTTGAAATATTAATGTAAAATTTTTTGTTCAATTCTTGTTATACCTAGATTAACCTTGACCTCCTTTATCTTATTTGAGTTAAAACTCTTGGTTAGAGAGAAACATCCAAATATGCTCTTAGGTGGCTGATAGTGTCATCCTATCTGGGTATACCACTATCTAGAGGGAAGCTATAAGATATTTTTTGATACCCACTTGGATGTCATGACTATATAGGAATTCAAAATTAGGACCGCTCAAATGGAGGGAGTTGTTTGCAATCACCAATGCACCACCCTTGTGTGTATAAAACTCTTGGTTAGATAGAAACCTATAGAGCTACTTTTAGGTGGCTTATTATGCCATCCCATATAGGTATAACACTATCTAGAGGGAAGCCATGTGGAATTTTTGTTTATGTTTGCAAAGATAGCATAAGGTGTGGTTCAAACATTGGACCTCTCATTCATCTCAGGGCCATGTCTTGAAAAACAACTACACTTCGAAGATGCACAAGGGGTGGTTCAAACACTATATCTCATATTTATTTATTTTTGGGCCATGTCCCAAAAACCAACTACACAAAACTCTTAGTTAGAGAGAAACCTCCAAAGCCACTCTTAGGTGGTCGATAGTGTCATCCCATCTAGGTATACCACTATCTAGAGGAAATCCATATTGTATTTTTTGATATCTACTTGAATGTATTTTCTATATAGATATTCAAACTCGAGACCTCTCAAATGGAGGGAGTTGTTCACAGTCACCAAGGAGTTACCCTTATGGAAAAATATTGGTTAGAGAGAAACCTCTATAGCCACTCTTAGGTGGATGATAGTGCTATCTCATTTGGGTATACCACTATCTAAAGGAAATCCACATGAATTTTTTTGATACCCACTCGAATATCACATTTGTATAAGGATTCAAACTCAAGACTTCTCAAATGGATGGATTTATTTGCAATAACCAATGTGCCACCCTTGCAAGTTTAAAACCTTTATGGGTGAAAGGAAACCCACTACTTGAACCTTGGGGCCTATTTACAGTCCCATATAGGTATACCTCTAACGCCTACATAGTGGATTTTTATGTGTTTGAAAAGACAACATAGGGGGTGGTTCAGACATTGGACCTCTCGTTCATCTTAGGGCCATGTTTCAAAAACCAATTGTACTTATGAAGGCACATAGGGGGCAGTTCAAACACTGGACCTCCCATTCATCTCGAGGCCATGCCTAAAAATACAATTGCTCTATGAAGGCAAAAAAAACCTTATGGGTGAAAGGAAACCCACTACTTCAACCTTAGGTCTTGTCACCAGTCCCATTTGGGTATAACCCTAAGGCCTTCATAGTGGATTTTTTGTGTCCATAAAGATAACATAGGGGGAGTTCAAAATTTGGACCTCCCGTTCATCTTGGGTCATATCCAAAAAATCAACTACACTTGCAAAGGTTCACAAGGGGTGGTTCAAACACTAGATCTCCCATTCATCTTAGGACCATGTCCTAAAAACCAACTGTACTATAGAGGCAGAAAAAAATCTTGGTTAGAGAGAAACCTCTAGAGCTACTCTTAGGTGGATGATAGTGTCATCCCATGTAGGTATACCACTATCTAGAGGGAAGCCATAGAAATTTTTTGATACTTGCTCGAATATCATGTATGTATGGGGATTTAGACTTGGGACCTCTCAAATGGAGGGAGTTGTTTGCAATCACCAACATGCCACCCTTGTGGGTTATGCAATGGTGTTTTTTAAATATATATAAAATAAATTTTCCTTCAAGCTATAGTAAGCCTTATAATAGGTGTTTTGGTGAGATGGAGATAAAGTACTCTACACTTACCTTGATGATTTAACTAATAAAATTAACCTAAGTATGATATTTTTTTAACATTAACAAAATAAATTATTTTCCTTCGAGCCATAGTAAGCCATAGAATAGGTGTTATGGTGAGATAGAGTGAAAATATTTATAGAACCAAGGGTACATGGGTTAGTTAAATTATTCTTTAATGTAGTTACCTACCGACCACTGAATCCATGGCTTCCATTGCCTAGTATTCTCCATCGATGACAGAATATAAGTGATGACAATGACTTATGTGAGCCATAGTTGTATGTACATATGTATACATGGGTTAAAGCTAGATGCCTATCCTTTGTCTTTGCATTCCTTGGATATAACATGTCTCCTAAGACCAAAGGGTAAATGGATTCATAAATAATTATAGACAGTGTATTCCCCTTTGTAAGAATATTTAAATATGGAATGGTTATCTACTTCATAGGAACTGACACCATCTTGCCTTCATTAGAGGGACCAATGGCCTCCAAAGACGTCATATTGGGTCTTGAAGTATGCCTCGTTGTGTGTGTCTATCTTCCCACCCTCAACAACAATACCAAAAAATTCATGATGGTTGTATACATCCATGTAGGGGTTTCGTGATTAAATCAACATCTTCTCCCACATATCACAATTATTTGAATCTCGTGTTGAAAGAGGCCAACATGATCTACGTTGGAGTATAGGAAAATTCTTAAGCATCATCTCCCTATGGCCTATGATGACCATTTTTTCACTCTTTAGTGGCTCTCTCACCAAGAACAAGCACAACAAATACAACCTAAGTTCAAAGGTGAGGGATTCCAAGAAGAGTAATGGCTTCTCCACTAGATAGATTTCTTAAGGTGCTTTTTGGTGAGTGATAGTGTGTTGGCAAAAATTATCCATGAGATGGGAATTCATGCCAAGGAATATGGGAGGAATTGGAGTCCCCTAGGGTTTATAGGGGCTATTATTATTCAACTCTTATTTTATGAGGAAGAAACCCTTAGTAGCAAATTAAGCCTCAAAGTAGAGGCGTTTAAGAAATTTGGAGATGCCTTATTGATAGAATGCCTTACATTGGAAGAATAAAATGACTATAAACCTTTTAATCCCATAGGTACACATTCTCCTAGTCTGGTGAATCTTGTGTATATGTGTCTTCTTGTGATTGCCATTGGTAAGGACAACCTCAAGGATCAAGGTATTTTATACTAAAAAGCAATCATCAAGGCCAAAAAAGTTGCACATCTCATGATCATAGAGGAGGAAATACATGTCTTTCATCTAAGATATCTTCATTATGCCAATGTGGCATAGAAGGTGAAACAAATATCTGACTTTATTCACTCAATTCCTTCTTCCTCTTTTGATTAAATCGATCAATATTGTATATCATGGTTTGAGCATCGATGATAGGTGAATATTTACCATACTTCATGTCCATATTTGTTTAGTAATTAAAGAATAATGTTTTCCTTTTTGCACACAAAAATAATGAGACAAGTCATATGTTTCTTTGCCTAGATTTCTAGCTAGCATTAGCACTAGATATGACAAAGTGAGTGAAAAAGATGTTAGATCTTAAGCATAAACATTAATTCAACATAATAGTGTCCTTAGATTAGAAATAGAGATGATCCTCTATGTTTGAAATCATCTTAATACCTCTTCTTCTTATATTAAATATTAATGTTTTAATATTTTAGTCTATGTCAATTAGTCATATATCTCTGGTTTTTATGAAGGAGAATCAAAGTTAGAATCATGAGGAGGGTGGTCAATATGACAAAGCAAATAATATCCAATATAATAGTGTATCCAAAGTTAGAATATCTAGTGTGATAGTGCAAAGAATATCTAGTATGATATTGTAGAGAATATTCAGTCTGATGGTGTCGAGAATATCTAGTGTGATAGTGCTGAGAATATCTAGTATAACAATTAGTTGTTAGTAGTCCATCAAAAAGCCACAAAAAAATAAAAAAATCCAAAATTTACCATTTTGATAGAGATCTTGATGTGAACCTCTTTTCGAGTTAATCATTTTCAAACCTAACTCCAACCCAATTTTGGAATCCTACATTTTAAAATTTTTCAATTTATGGTATAGTCCACTTTGATCCTCTCATTGAACCATAGGTTTTGATATATAACTTTGATGAACCTTTTTTGAGACCCTCAAGTGGCTAAAATGACTAGTGGTATTAGAACTACTCTAGCTAGAGTAGTCAAGCAAACAAGTGAAACAAATTAAAGCTTCTTAGTCAAAAACCCCTCTAAGAATTATCCAAATTAGATAATACCCAAGCTGGACTTTCTACAATTTGATGGTGATGATCCAACTTGTTGCTTGTATTGGGCTAAAAAATATTTTTCTCTTCATGCTATTTCCCACAATCAGAAGCTTAAAATTGCATCTTTGAACCAATAATATGAAGTAATCTAGTGGTTCTAATGGTTAGAGAATATGAAATTGAGTCTCACTTGGCTTGAATTTGAATGTGAATTACTTATTTTTTTGGACCCAATAAGTATGAATATTTTATAGGATCCCTCACCAAGTTAAGAGAGACAATATTTGTTTGTGTTTAATAGACAATTATAAAACCTAGCGAATTGCACTAAGGTATTAGGTGCAAAGTTTTTTCAAAATTATTTTATTAGTAGATTAAAGGAAGATATACACACAAAGGTGAAATGTTTTCTAGCTATACAACATGATGGTAGCTATAGGATTGACTAGGCTTACTGAGGATAAATTCGTAGAACAAAGATAAAATTTTAAACTACCATAGGCTTGAACCCCATTTTCATCCTAGAAATAACCAAACTCAAGAAACAAATCACCCTAGGTTAAACATCTCACCTGTGAAGAAATGGATGAATGTTGGCCATATGGCCTATGTTACAATTGTGATGACAAATATTCTCTAGGCCACAAGGGTGTACAATAGAATTTATATTTATTGTATGTGGGAGAACCTTCCACCAAGGAACCACATGATGATGGGAAGGGTCAAATAGAGGTAGATCAACATGAAAATCCTAAACTAACAAAGGAACCACAATCCAAACTTTTAGTACATGCATTAGCTAGGATTTCTGTGACCCAAAACATGAAGGGGTGAGTTTTTTTAAAAGCTAATAACTTGTCATACTCATTGATTTTGGTAGTACCCACACTTTTATTGGTGCTCGAGTGGCTAGAAAAATAATTTTTTACATCTATATTTGTAATTAATTTAAGGTTAAAGGTTGCCAATGGGGGTACTTTATTATGTAAGAAAAATTACAAAAATATAAAAGTTACAATGTATGACTACAACCTTAGGATGGACATGTTTACCCTTCCTTTAGGGTGTTGCAAAATTATAGTGGAAACTTAGTGGCTTTACACCCTAGGCTTGATATTATATAACTTTGCTAAGCTATGGATGCAATTCATAGACTATGGAAGGAAATACACTCTTAGAGATATTATTGTAGGTCCTACCTAACTCATCAACTCACATCATATGAAAAAACTTCTAAAAAAGTTATCTTAGAGAGTGGTGACACAATTGTTTTCCCTACAAGCCCTAAATATTGATGATATAGTTATATCAGTTGAATTACAAGACATTATGGATAAGCATACCCTTGTATTTGGAGATCCATAAACATTACCATCATGATGCTTCTAGAATGATGTCATTGAGCTTGTTCTAGGAAGATTAATATTGAACATTCATCCCTACCAATACCTACATATGCAAAATACTAAAAATAAGAATATGATACAAGATTTATTAGTGATATGGGTCATTTGATTAAGTATCAACCTATATTTTCCCCAATATATTTGGTTTATAACAAATATGGGTCTTAGTGGTTATGTGTAGATTTATGAAAACTTGGCAAAATTACAATCAAGAATTTTTTTTCCATTCCTATCATTGATGAGTTATTAAATGAACTCCAAAGTGCTCTCCTATTCTCAAATTTTGGATAAATTCATTCTCATGGTGGTGGATTGGCTTCCTAAGTATGATCATTTCTATCATCTAGGTCATCCTTACAAGGCCTTAGCTATTTCCCAAATATTCCTTGATTCTATTTTTTGCCTTCATGGCATGCTCATCCATTATATCCAATCATGATCCCATATTCACTAGTCATTTTTGGTGAGAATGGTTCAATATGGATGGGACACAACTCAAGATGAACTCGACATACCATCTGTAGACCAATGGACAAGCTAAAAATATTAATAAGGACTTAGAGAATTATCTATGTTGCTTTGCATCTGAGCAATTAACTCATTGGGTCAAATAACTTCCTTTGTCCAAGTGGTGGTATAATACTTCTTATCACTCCTCTACTAAGATAATATTGTATGAAGAAATTTATGAACAAACACTGCCATCACTCTTGTCATACATTTTGGATAGTTTTGAGGTTGAAGCAGTGTATTATACTCTCATGGAATGTGCACAACTACTTTGAAATCTCAAAGATAATTTGATCATGGTACAATATTGTATGCAACAAGTAGATAAAAATCATTATGAGCATAGCTTTAACATTGAGGACATGATTTTCCTATGTATATAACCCCATAAGTAGTTATCACTAAAACTCTATGGTAGTTAAAAGTTAAAACCAAAATTCTATGGACCATATAAATTGCTCTAGGAAGTTGGCCCCATGGCCTTCAGTTATAATTACTTCCTTATTATATGATACATTATGTTTCCATGTCTCATATTTAAAAAAAAATACTTGGAAACCATATACATTTCTAGTCCACACTACCCTAGTTGGATGAGGAAGGCTTGATCATCTTAGAACCTGAGAATATTCTAGACTAGTATACATGCACACATTGCAACCCCAATCTCACAAATGTCCTAGTATAGTGGCATGGAATGTATCTAGAAGATGCTACCTGGGAGTTGCTCCATCAACTACAATATCAATTTACTCACATTAATCTTTGAGGAGGAAACTTCTTAAAAATGGAAGGCATGTTAAGACCCTATCTTAACACAATTGTTATTATGTACCTGCCTAATATCAGTGTTATATTTACACCATGGGAGTCTAGTGTGCTTGGGACCATTATGATATAACCTTTACTTTTATTGAAAATAGGAGTTATTGGCTTGAGTCCCCTCTTTCATGCAGTATGACCCTTGAGCATTAGGGTTAGGGTAAATAAGATTTTATATCAATACTTGAGTTTAGAGTAGAAGACATCATATTTTATCATTTTGTATCAGAGATTTATTTCTAAGGAGGTTGCCTCCTCAAATAGGCCTACAATATTTGTTCCACTTCATTAATCTAATTTTTTTGTTTTCATTCAGTTATATTTTTGAGCACTTCCATTACTTTCATTTTTGTGATCATTTAGTTAAATTCCAATTCGATATCATTTCCATTAATTCCTACATTACTACTTCAGTTATGCTAATTTTTATATGAAGGTTCCTAGTATAATAATTCCTACACAAACATTTCCTACAACAACATGTATCAACCCATCCTCTCTAGCCAAAGTAGCATAAAAATTGTTGGATCATTCTAACAAATTTTCTAGTGGCTCATAGGTATGAACTAAAGAAAAAATGTTTTTTAATAGAAAACCATAAAAGAAAAAAAGGTTTATAAAAACCCTCAAAAAACTCAATCCATAATTTTATAGTAGAAACACATGTTCATCAACTAGGACTTTGCAAAATAATCCATTATAAAATAATTATTTCAACAAAAATGGATTTGATTCCAAAAATATATATGAATAACTTGTTAATGATTTTTTTTTGTGGGTCAATCAATTGAGGTGGTATAGATATCCCAACAATCTAATATCTAATGAGGATTATTTTGTGAAACACTAAAAAATTGGTAGTCATACAATTGCTTCCACAAATTTGCTTCTAGAAAAATTGACATGGTTTTTAAGATAGATAGAATATCATATATCAAAATTTGAGGTCAAGAAATGAATATTAACACCACTCTAATAATATGTCATCTTTGTTGGTATATTTAGGAATAAATGAAATAAAAAATTAATTAGAAAAGAAAATTAAATCTCATTTAAGCACAAAATATGCCCTTGACATCAAATAATCTCCACAAAAATAATGAATCATCTCCAACAAATAAGAAAATAGTTGTACATAAGGTGTATGGACACCTAAATTACAAGTTACATTAGGTAAAGGTTAAAGAAATGAGATTAAGGATAATAATAAAATATTATAAGAAAGTTGTCTAATAAATGGTGTGCATAGGCCTATAGTGCAATATACAAGTCAAAATAATACAAGGTTGGTCTTGGCCTTAAGTGAATATTAACACCACATATTTCAATAGGGAAAGGATTTTATTAATATCTTATCTCCCCATTGGCCAAAAATGATAGTGTATAATGTAATTAGATTTACAAACATATGGGCTAAAATTGTATAATATAAGTCATATTTTAATATACTAGCCTATGGTATGATTATAATATTTTTAAGGTTAAATTTAGCATTAATTAACCACTAATTTTTATTGGTTAATAGTTATATAATTAAATATAATCTATTGAGGTATTTATACACATTTAAATTGATCCATTACATATCTTTATCTTGGTCAATAGTGTTGGGAGCATAACAACATCCTTTCATATTTGTGTAATTGTTGTTTATTTTCACTCTTTATTTTATTTTTCTAATATGGTTGAGTAATCCTTCTAATTCTAACAAATTATTATAAATTCCAACAATTATTCCTTTGTTTGATAAAAGAAAGAAGAGGAAGCTTAAGACCTAGTTTTGGATGGAATGAAATATTTTTTTGATGGTTAGAATGTTGGAAATTTTGAGTCCATAAAGTTGTCATTGATGTCAAGGCATGAAGTTGTCATTGATGCCAAGAAGTGAACTACCATTGATGCCAAAAGGTCAACAAGGAGCAATGCAAGAGGTTGATGAGCTCCATAATGTTTATTTCTATATATTATGTGGAGCATGATTTTAAAGGTTTTTATTAAAACCTATGATGGCAAAAATAAATGGTTTTTATTTAAAACCAATGGATAGACCTAAATATATTAAATAAATTATAATTAATTGTAATAATTTTATTATATATTAATTTTTAAGTTAATTTAATTAACCTATGATTATTAAATTAATTATAATAATAATTATTAATTTATTATAATATATTTTAATTTACCCTAAGGTTAGGGTTGCAAGGCAAATCAATATGCGCCAACATTTAATTTCAAGGTGGCATAATGGTATAAAAACCACATGCCTTAATGACATTTAATCATCCTTTGTTCGAATGAAATAAAGAGGCTAGCATGTAATTTGATGTGATTCATGCGAGGAAGAAGACAAAGCTTTTTGTCTTGAGCACCAACGAAGGAATAAATTCGGCATGGACTAAAACCTCATATCCACCCAATAGCATGACCTAGTGGCAAGTGATCGAGGGCTAAGGCGTTGGACACGGAAAGACCTATGATTGATTCTTGATGGTGGTTTTTTTAGCGTGTTTTGTTTGGGTGCTGAAGGAAGTAGTGTGTGATCATTTTAGGCTTAGACACCAAAAATAAGGGTAAAGAGCACGTGGTGCTCTTTGCTCCCAAAGTGAGTGCCTAGTGCACGCGACAACCAAGTCCATGGCTAGTGCACAAGGGAAGGTGACATTGTGAGTTTGAGTCTCACCAAGGCAAAGGTAATAAATTTTTAATATATTTTGTTATTCCTAAGGTTTTTTTTATTTTTTTAAGCGAAAAATCCCTTGGGGAGCCGCCTTGGTCTGAGAGACCACGAACAGGGGGTTCTACATCATCAAAGTCACCCGAGGGTTGCACCTAACCCTGCCCGCACCAACATTATCAATTGGATTTTAGATACCCAAATCAGCTTTTTGGTAGGGTGGGGATTTGAACCTGGGACCTCCCTTGGGGGATTGCCCTCTCCTCTCCAAATCACCTTCAACACTTGGGTTGCCTAAGGTTTTGACATAAGGTCCTAGGGAGTTAAAAGAGGTAGATAAAAAGTATTCCTAATTGGTCATTATTTTGGTTAATTGGAGGAATAAGGAGTTAGCTTTATTTTTAATAAAGTATTTTTGACATATTGGCTTATTGGAGAAATAAGTGGATTAGAGTGTTGGTTAAATTTTAAGAGGACTAAAACAATATTAAAACTTCAGAAAATACATCATCATCAGGAATGAGTGAGCTGAGGTTTAGCGGGTGCGACGGGAGTGAGGGTTTGAATTTTTTGGGTAGAATCTCAGCCAAGGCGGTAGAGGTAGAGCAGGTATGGAAGGGGCGGGTGGGAACCTCGAGCATGGATCAAGCGAGGATCCAGAGGAAGGCGGTCAGGCTATGGTAGATTTGGAGGCGGGCATCACGCGGGGGCCCGACCCTCCTCAGAAAGACCCCGACAAAAAAGATACGAAGGACAATGCGGGGCCCAAGAAGTGGCTGTCTTTTGCTGAGACTCTTAGAGGAAAAAGAAAGGAGGTTCTCTCTCTTTCGCCCCTAGTTCCAGTAAATAATAAAATTTTGGCCCCGACAAGTTCCATGAGCCCTTTTCTTTCAATGGAAGAATTCTCCCTGGTAGGCAAGTTTTTGGGAGGTAGGCCGGACATGGAGACTATCAGGGCTTGGGCGATGGGTAAATGGTGACCGGTAGGCAGCTTGGAGTTGGTAGCTCTAACTCGAGGGTTCTTCATTATCCATTTTAACAATATGGAGGATGCTAACCACATTTTAATAGGAGGTCCTTGGTTTTTGGGCAAAAGGAGCCTTTTTCTCAGACGATGGGGTGAAGATTTTGACCCTGAAAAGCAAAATATTAACATTGCCCCTATTTGGGTTCGTCTCTCGAGTCTACCTACCCAGTTCTTCAATGAATATTGGTTGCAGGGCATAGCCAGAACTATAGGGGACCTGATCTCCATTGACCATGCGACCTTGGCCAGGACAAGGATGACTCATGCACGAATCTACGTAAATGCTAATTTGGATAATGAATTGCCAAGGTTTGTGGAGCTAGAGTATGGAGAATACTATCAAAAATAGCCGATAGAATATGAGAACAGACCGAAATTCTATGTAGAATGCAAAAATCAAGGACATCTATGCAATCAGTGCCCTAACCTAGCAATGAATAGAGAAAAGTAGAAGCAGGGAATGCTAGACAGAGGAAATTTGAGGAGTTTCCCTAGCAGAGGTGATTTCAATCAGGCAAACTATGTCTACCAAAAAATAAAAGAGAGGGTGTAGGGTCCCAACAAGACAAAGGAAAACAATAGGTTGTTGGCAACCAAAATACTCAAGTAAGTTCCAATCCTCTAGTTTCAAATAAATTTTCAATTCTATCCAATATGGGAGTAGGAGGATTATCGAAAGACATGGAAGCCCAGAACCTTCAGGCTAACCTTTATGACTCTCTAGAATCCCCATCCAAGTCAAGATCCTCAAACCCTAATGCTAAAATTACTATAAGCCCCATGGGCATCACAAAGCCAAACCCTAATGCCCGATCTCTAGAATCCCCATCCAAGTCAGGATCCTTAAACCCCAATGCTAAAAATACTTCAAGCCCAATGGGCATCCCAAAGCCAAACCCTAATGTTGAAGAACTTAGGAAGAAAGTTGAGGCATTGGAAAATAAAAAATCTCATCTCCCTAACATCATCACTAGGAGCCAGGTGAATCCTACTGAGGGGTCATCCCATAGACCAGGGGAATACAGGAAAAAAGGAGAATATTTGGATGTAGGGGTGGAGATATGTGAAACTCTTTAGACTGAGGAATATGGTAGTCTAGTTCTACAACAAATTGCCTCCCCCAGTTTAGTCCTAAACAAACCAGGAGCACTGTGAAGTCTCCTATAGATTTTGGCAGTGAAAAAAGAAGAGGGAGAATATCAAATGTTGAGCATCAAAAAATTAAAACTGATAATGACATTGCCAATGGAAAATAGAGAACCTTGTTTCAACAGGTTATTCCAGGTTCTGAAGACAACAAATTAGGAAAACCCCCTCAAGGGAGGGGGAGAGGAAGAAATCCCAAACAATCTAAATGAAGTTCCTCTCATGGAACGTGAGAGGCCTCAATGGCCTGCCCAAACACAGGGAAGTCAGTGCAATAAGAAATCAAGTGAATCCAACTATTATCATGTTGCAAGAAACAAAAACTGATGAGATTCAATCAAAAAAGTAGCAAAAAAATCTGGAATCAAGGGGAGATGGTTTGCAAATCAGCCAGAGGAGCGTCTGGAGGCCTTATGACTTTGTGGGATCCCCGGATAGTAGAAGGCACCATTATTCAGAAATATGATAGGGTTCTTAGTGTTTTATTTAAGGAAATAAACAACAACAGGTCATGGATCCTTTCAAATATTTATGCCCCGACTTCAATTCAAGGGAGAGCTCTACTATGGGAGTACTTAGGCAATCTGAGTGAAATCTTCCATAATGTCCCCTAGATTCTGGCTGGGGATTTTAACACTCCTCTTTACCCTTCAGACAAAATGGGTGGAAATGGACCACCTATCAAGAGCATGGATGAGTTCAATGACTTTGTGAACTCCAACATGTTGATGGATGTAAAACTTAGAGGAGCAAATTATACCTAGAGCAATCGACGGATAGGGTGTCATCTCATTCAAGAAAGGCTTGACAGGTTTTTCTATCAAAGGAGGCTACAACTCTGTTCGGTGATTCTACCCTGCAAGCCCTTCCTAAAATTACCTCTGATCATAATCCCATTTTTTTGGAGATCCCTAACTCTCTATCCTTCAAGAAACCTTTCATATTTCAATCTATGTGGATCAAACATTCCAATTTTAGAGATAACTTAATTCAGTGGTGGCAACAACCTGTCAGGGGTAGTGCAACTTTTAAACTTGCTAGAAAATTAAAGTTTGTTAAGGAAAAGCTTCAAACTTGGAACAAAGAGGTCTTTGGGAACCTCTTTGAAAATAAAAAATAGGTTGTTGAAATTTTGAAGATAATTGATCAGAGGATTCAACATGGTGATGTTGATGAAACTACTAGGCAGGAGGAACGGACAAAACTAGCAGAGTTTCATAACATTTTGGCCTGTGAGGAAATCTATTGGAGGAAAAAATCAAGGGCTCTTTGGTTGAAATATGGAGATTCAAATTCCAAGTTTTTTCACGTCACCACGCTTAGAAACAGAAGCAATAACAAGATAATTTTTTTTTAAAAAGTAGATGGTTCTATTACTCAGGACTTAACAAAAATCAGAAAGGAGGCAATAACTTATTTCAATTCTATCCTTGGTCAAGAATCATAGTGCAATGAGGAGGCCAAAGATATTCTCTTGCAATCCATTCCTAGCATAATAAATGAGGATATAAACCTTAAGCTTCTAGCTCCCTTTTCTGATGAGGAAATTAAGGAAGCCTTGTTTAGCATGGAGCCAGACAAAGCCCCAGGACCCGATGGCTTTCCCCTCATTTCTATCAAGATTTTTGGGACATCGTAAGTGAGGATGTAATTTCTACTATCAGATAATTCCAAGCAAGCAATCATATCCCAAAAGGTCTCAACTCTACTTTTATTTCTCTAATTCCTAAGAAGCAAACCCCTGAATCTATGGCTGACTTTAGGCCAATCAGTCTATGCAATGTTTCTTACAAGATCCTAACTAAAGCCATTGCAAATAGAATGAGAGATGTTCTACCCCACATCATAGATCCATGCCAGGGAAGCTCTATCTAGGGTAGGTCAATCTTGGATGGAGTTATCACAGTTCATGAAGCTCTACACTCTGCTCATAAGACTAACAGGTCTATTTTTGCCCTCAAGCTTGATATGAACAAAGCATTTGATAGGCTAAATTGGGACTTTCTGATTGTTGTCCTCCTTAAGTTTGGTTTTCACCACCAATGGGTTAATTTGATCAAAGAATGCATTTCTAAAGCATGGTTCTCGATTCTAGTTAATGGAACAACTACTGGTTACTTTCAAAGTCATAGAGGAATTCGTAGGGGGACCCTATCAACCCCATGTTATTCATCATTATGGCAGAAGCTTTAGGCAGAACCATAAAAAATGCTTGTAGTTCAAGGCTAATATCAAGAATCAAGGCAACATCTCTCACTAGGGCTATTTCTCACCAACAATTCATCGATGATACCCTTCTATTGACTAAGGCATCGATGGTTGAGGCCAAAATAATTAAATACATCCTGCAACTCTACGAGGACGTTGCTGGTCAGAAAGTTAATTTTAGTAAAAGCAAGTTATATTTCTTGAACACCCCCATTCAGAGGCAAGGAAGGATTGCAAAAATTTTAGGGTGTGATATAGCAAACCTCCCCACTTCGTATCTTGGTCTCCCTCTTTTCATTGGTTCTCCGAGAGAGTCAATGTGGGACAGGGTTATTGAAAGAATTCAAAAAAACTTGCTAGATGGAAAGGTCATCTTCTATCTCAAGCAGGAAAGTTGACCCTCACTAAGGCCTCTCTTCAGAGCATTCCAGTCTATTTCCTCTCCATTTTCAAAGCCCCTATGAAGGTTTTCTAAAAAATTGAGAAACTCCAAAAATAATTTTTATGGACTGGATCAGAGGAGAAAAAAGGATACACCTTGTAGGATGGACCAAAGTGTGCAGACCCAGGGAAAATGGGGGCTTAGGTCTGAGGAGAATTGCTCATATGAATTTAGCTTTACTAGCTAAGTAGGCATGGCGCCTCATTTCTAGTGAAGAAAATGAATGGACAACTATCATCAAATGAAAGTATCTTCAAAATATGGAATTTCTAAGTGACTCAGTTCCAATCAGAGGTTCTGCTTTTTGGAAAGCAATTCTCAATTGTAAGGAAATCATCAAAAAAGGTTTAAGATGGGTTTTAGGCAATGGTGAGAGGATAAATTGCTAGAATGATAGGTGGGCTAAGGATGAACCACTGACGCAATATCCTAACTTAGCCCGAATCAGAGATATCATGGAAGAACTCATTGGTAGAAAAGTCTTCGATTATATGGTTGAGGACAGAGGTAGAATGAAGTGGAAACAAATAAGGATTCAGGGATTTCAAGTGGAATCAAATGATCTTTGTAACATTCTCGAGCAACAGTTTATCCCCATGAGACCCAAGGAAGATCAAGTGACTTAGGCTCCTACGAAAAATGGGTAGTTCACTATTAAATCAGCTTACAAGCTTCTGCTTGATGACGAGGATTTTGTCCTCCAAAAGGACTTAGTTTGGATAAAAAATTTAATTCCAAAAATTGTAGTCTTTTCATGGTTGGTTATCCAAGGAAGAATTCTAACCATTGATAATATGATGCGTAAAGGTATTTGTATCACTAATCATTGTTATCTATGTAAGGCCAATTGGGAGACCATTTATCACATTTTCCTTGAGTGCCCTTTTTCCTTGACTATCCTAAGTGGGGTTTTTAGGCCTTCAATATTTCTTGGGTTAAACCAACCATCGTACTTGATTTGTTCATCCAGTGGCCTTACCCCTTTTCAAGCCAAAGACTTAGATACATGTGGAAAATTTGTCTCAATCACTATCTTTGGTAGGTGTGGTTAGAAAGGAACCATAGAGTCTTTAATGAGTCTATCCATGATCATCAAACTATCATTGCTAGGATCCTATCCTTTGCCAATGAGAATGTGAACCTTATCCCTTTTGATAGTCGTAAACCTCATCTGTAGGAGACCACGATTGCTCAATATTTAAGCTTAACCTTGTTAGATGAGTCTGTGCCTAGGGTAGTCAACCCCAGAGCCAATGTTAAGTGGTCCCCACCTCCTACGGGTTGGTTTAAGCTTAATTTTGATGGAGCGGCTAAGGACAATCCTGGCAGAGCAGGTGCTGGTGGCATTGTGTGAGATCATAATGGGAATATGATGCTTGCATTTTTTGAATATTTGGGAACAAGGATGAACAACGAAGCTGAAGCTAGAGCTATGTGGAGAGGCCTTCAAATGACTCAAGACTTAGAAGGCAATTTGATCATAGAAGGAGACTCTATGCATGTTATAAATCTCCTCAATAATTGGAAAACACCTCCTTGGAGGATTAAAACAATTGTTGAAGAGGCTAGGATCCTTTTCCAGGGAAGACAAGACAGAAAAGCCCAACATGTCTTTCGAGAAGCTAACAAAGTTGTTGATAAGCTAGCCAATTTGGGTGTCGATGGTGACAGACTTTTCAAATGGGAACACGATGTCCCGAGTGAAGTAGAGGAGCTTATTCAACAAGAATTCCAAGAATGATAGTCAAATTTACCAACAAGGAAGGCACTATAAGTTCGAAGGCTATGAGTATTCCCATATCTTTTTGAAATGGACTCACAATAAAAATTATCCGAGTTATCAGTCTTGGTGGATGCTACTTGGAAATACCACAAAGACTAATGGGGATAGTCACATGTCAGATAACATGGCTCCTAGTCATCTTAGTAATTTGAGGTTGGTTGATAATCATAAGGCAGGAAAGAAATGACAATATAAGACTTCGAACCAGAGCCACGTGGACCACCAGATAGCCACCGCCATAAATCTAGCCAGCAGGTTCACTTCTCCAAGGCTGATTGGCCAAGATGGGATGTGGTCCCAAAGCATGTCATATACGGAAGAAAGCAATTACCAAAGAATTATTAAGAGTAACTATCAATACAGAGCTTGTGGGAGTTTTTTCAGTACTCTGCTATGTGTGTCTACAACTTTTTGTTTCTCCACTATTTCAAGGAAGGGATCCATGTCTATTTCTTTTTTGTAATTATGATGTAGGTGTGTTTTCTTGAGGTATACCCAAAATGTTGTATGGGAAGTTTCTTTTTGATAATAGGCTATGTGCCTTACCGGATGTAATGGCTTTGGCGGCATGTAGATTTTACATATATAGGATCCTTAGTAAGGACATGTTCATCAATAACCCTAGGCTGATTTTTGTAAAAGGTTTTGGGTCAACCTGTAAAACCCGGTATTAATGCTATAGTATCTTATCTACCAAAAAAAAATTTGAGAGGACTTCTTACCATTGAGTTATTTTGAGAAGGTGATTGTATTGAAATTATTTATGGTGTTGGATATTATTTTAAGTTGGAGTTGATAAGGTGTATCAAAAAATTATTTTTATACATGTTATGATGAGTGTTATTTTTAAAGGAAGAAATAAGGCATAAGTTGAGTTGTGATTGTTTTATGTCCAAGAATATTTTTGAGAAAGTATTAGTGATATTGTTGTGTTTAACCATTGAAATTGAAAAGAAGAAAATTGTGATTAAGATAGGTTTTCCAAAGGCACTTCTACATCCAAAAAAAGGTATGGGCATATTCTTCCTAGTGAGTGATTATTGAAAGTTGTGTATGAAAAGTTGGAGTGAAAAGGATTGTTTGGTTTGCATTATTGAGAGTGTTTTGAATTAATGCTTCAAGGTTTTCTAGAATTAAGAGTTGTTGATAAAACCTTGTTTATAAGCATTGTTGTTGAAGTGAGTTGTTGAGTGAAGAACTTGAACTAGGGTTTGGAAAGAACATGAGTATCATTGTTATGTGAGATTGGTTGATAAAGCATTGTTGGAAATATTTGAGTGAGTTATCATATGCTTGGACTAGGGTTTGTGAGCAAGGATTATTTCATTGAGTGATTGGGTGAGTAGAGTTGGTTGAGCCTAGTCAAGTAAATGTGTGAAGTGATTGTTCAAGTTATATGAAACAAATTATTCTATATTATAAATTGTTTTGAGAAAGAGTTTGAGTATTGATGAATGTGAAGCATATTGAGTCTCTAACAATTATCTATATGTTTCTAAGAGAGTGATTGAAAGTGATTGAGTATTGAGGTGAATGTGAAGCATATTGAGTCTCTAAAAATTCTCTATATGTTTCTAGGAGAGTGATTGAAAGTGTTTGAGCATTGTGATGAGTGTAGAGCATATTGAGTCTCTAACAATTCTCTTTATGTTTCTATGAGATTGGACAAGTTCTAGTGTGGACTTGTTGAGCAGATTTGAGGTAAGTCTTTGAGAAGACTTGTGGATAGATTTGGGTAAGCTTTTGTGGAAGCTTACAATACAGATTGAGAGCAGATTTGGATAAGTTCTTGTGAGGACTTATTGAGCATATTGGACAAGTTCTAGAGAGGACTTGAGGACAGATTAGTGTGAGCTTTTTGTGGAAGCTTACAAGGTAGATTTGAGATAAGTCTTTGAGAAGACTTGTGAATAGAGTTGATTGATTGATTTGTTCAAACCTTGAGTTAAGGTTTGGGGCAGATCCAGCAGAGTTGATTTGAGATTGAGTCAAGCTTTGAGTTAAGGCTTGAGGATAGATTTGTGCTAGACCGAAGGACTATGTTTAGTACAGATTCGAGGATAGAGTTTGGTGCATATTTGAGGACAGGTTTGTGCTAGATCAGAGATAGATATTGAGGATAGATTTGTGCTAGATCGAAGGACTATGTTTAGTGTAGATTTGAGATAGATCTTTGGAGGTGATAGAGTTGAGGACATAGGTCTCCAGCAAGAGTAGGGAGGATAGGTGTCTTCTATGGATAGAGTTCCATTTGCTAAGGGTAGTGGAGGCAGAGGTCTTCTAGAGGATCACCAACCAGAGCAGAGTTAGGATATTGGTGTCTCCTATGGATAGAGATCCATAAAATTGATTAGGGGATTGGTGTCTCCTTTGGATAGAGGTCCATAAACATTGTAATAGGGAAAGGATTCCCAAGAGATTGATTGAGAAAATTTTAGTGAAATATTTTCTCCGTGGAGTAGCCCACATTGGGTGAACCACGTAAATTTGGTGTCTCTATTGTGTGTGGTGATTTATGCATTGCTTTGATTATTATTATTGATATTGCTATCTATACATTGCATAATATTGATTGGGAAAGAAAAGTAAAAAGTGGTCTTATATTGTTCACCCCCTCTTAGTATAAGCTTGTGTTCTTCAATTGGTATCAGAGCGGGTTCCTTCGAAAGAGTTTAACAACTTGAAGGAAAAGCTTTCAAGAACATAATGGATTCTAAGAATGTGACCTCAGATAATTCTACACCAATATTTGATGGAAGTGATTATATATATTGGAGTATGAGAATGAAGATTCACTTGATGGCACTTGGCAATGAAATTTGGGAAGCAGTTGAAAATGGATACATACCTCCAGTTGATCCACCTACAGATAAGGAAGGTAAGCTTCTACAACATTACAATTCAAAAGCAATGAATGCAATTTTGAGAGGTTTGCATAGAACAGAGTCCATAAAAGTTATGCACTATCAAGATGCAAAAGGAATTTGGGATAAGTTGCAAAGTATATATGAAGGAGATAAAGGTGTCAAGAAAGCAAAGATACAAAATCTCAAAGGACAATTTGAAGAGTTAAGAATGAAGGATGAGGAAAACATTAGTACTTATCTACTTCGAGTTGATGAGGTTGTTAATGCTATGCAAGGACTTGGACTTAAGGTAGAAGAATCAGATGTTTGTGATAAGGTCTTAAGATCTCTTCCAAAAATATTTAGTGAAAATATTTCTGCTATAGAAGAATCAAAGGATGGTGATTCTTTGACAAGAGATATGTTGCTTGGTATTCTTACAGATTTTGAGTTAAGAACAAAAGAACCTAATCCCTAGAAGGAAGCAGCATTCAAAGCTACTAAGAAGACAAAGGGTAAGAAGTTAGATTCAAGCAATGAGTCATCCAATGATGAAGAAGCTAATTATGGTAGAAGGAATAAGGATTCAAGAAGATCTAGAGATGCAAAATCTGTTAGATGTTTCAATTGTGGAAAGTATGGTCATTATGCAACTGATTGTCAAGAAGCTAAAAATAACAATGATGAAGAAAAATAGGATCACAGGAGCAGGGAATCAGAAAGATACAGGCACCAAAAGAAAAGCAAGGATGGACAAAGCAGACAAGGAAATAAGTTCTTTCAAAGGCAAAAGAGGAGCTACTATGCAGACAAGGCAAGTAAGTACTCAAGTGATAGTGATAATAGTTTCTCAGATAATGATAAAGATGAAGTCCTATTTATGATTGAAGAAAAAGAAGTCAAGAAAAGGTCACCAATAATTCTCAAGTGTTTTAGATGTGGAAATTTTGGTCATCTTGAAGATAGTTGTACAAGGAATGGTTTCAGTTTTAGTGATGATGAATATGAAGATACACTTGAAGGACCAGAAGAGAATATTCTAATGGCTCTAGAGGAAGAAGAAAGTGATCCTATAGAAGACAAGTCAAAATAAAATGAAGATGTTGACAAAGGCAAAAAAATAGAGGAAGAATCAGATAAAGAAGGATATGATCTTAAGGCAGAACTTATTTATGCTCTTGACACAGTAAAGAAGGTAAGAAAGCAAAACTCTAAACTTGAGTTTCAGTTTCAAGAATGCGATGAAGAGAGAAGAAAGCTTATAGAGGATCTAAACAAGTCAATGGCTAAGACAAAGAAGTTCAAGGATAAGTTAGAAGCAAAGGTCTTAGAATGTGAAAGGTTAGAACAAGAAGTAGCTCTACTAAGGGAAGATGTAGAAAAATCCAAGGATAAGCTACACAAGTTTGGAAAGAGCTCAAAAATTGTGGATAAGATGATCAAGGTACAAAGAAGGTCAACAAACAAAATAGGTCTTGGTTTTGAATAGGCTCAAAAGAAACAAGAAGAAGAGTCAACCTCAAGTTCTGAAGAAGAAGGAACTTCAGAAGAAGAAACTTCAGAAGAAGGTGTAAGAGAAAGTGAGACATCTGAGGATGAGTTGGACAATAGAAAGTTCAACAAGGAAAGGAACAATGCACAAAGAAGAAACAGATGGAACAACAATCAGAATAGGTTAAGAGAGACTAAGAGACCAATGAGGTCAAGACAAGGAAATTTCAATGGATGATGTTTCTCATGTCACAGGTTTGGGCACATGGCTTCACAGTGCAGGACACATGAAAGACAAGAAAATGGGAATTTCAGAAACATGTAACTTTTCCATGGGTATTGCTACTCATGTAATCAGTTTGGTCACAAGGCAATGGATTGCAGGGTTCATGACAGAAAAGGATATGGCTTCACTAGGAGAAATCCTAAGACATTTGCACCTCCAAGGAATAATAACATTAAGTGTTATAAGTGCAATAATGATGGACATACAACAAAGTGGTGTAGAGCAGACATTCAGAATCAAGCATGAACAAGAAGAGGAACAAGAACAAAAATATGGATATGAACATGAACGAAAAAGAATAGAATGTGGACATGGACAAGAATAGGAACAAGAATAGTCAAAGGAATCAAAAGGATCAGATAAGAAGAAAAGAGGATAAAGGTAAAGACCAGTGCTTTTTGGGAGTAGAGATACTCCCACCCCATAATTAACCACCTCAAGAGGAGGTGGGGGAGGGGCTAAGCTAAGAAACTCATTCTTAGCCCCGAGCCCCAAAGGTGACCCTTTGCCATTGATGTCAAAGGGGGAGAGATTTGAGTAAGGGGGAGAGATTTGGTATTTGAGAAAGGGGGAGAGATTTGGTTTAAGAAGAGAGCAATTTCCCAAGGGGAGCAGAATAAAAAGTCAAGGAAATGGTAAAAAGTTATTGGGTTGCCATCAATGACAAAGGGGGAGATTGTTGGACATTTTGAGTCCATAAAGTTGTCATTGATGTCAAGGCATGAAGTTGTCATTGATGCCAAGAAGTGAACTACCATTGATGCCAAAAGGTCAACAAGGAGCAATGCAAGAGGTTGATGAGCTCCATAATGTTTATTTCTAAATATTATGTGGAGCATGATTTTAAAGGTTTTTATTAAAACCTATGATGGCAAAAATAAATGGTTTTTATTTAAAACCAATGGATAGACCTAAGGACATTAAATAAATTATAATTAATTGTAATAATTTCATTATATATTAATTTGTAAGTTAATTTAATTAACCTATGGTTATTAAATTAATTATAAGTTAATTATAATAATTTTATTATTAATTAAATTATAATATATTTTAATTTACCCTAAGGTTAGGGTTGCAAGGCAAATCAATATGCGTCGACGTTTAAATTCAAGGTGGCATAATGGTATAAAAACCACATGCCTTAATGGCATTTAATCATCCTTCGTTCGAATGAAATAAAGAGGCCAACGTGTAATTTGATGCGATTCATGCGAGGAAGAAGACAAAGCTTTTTGTCTTGAGCGCCAACGAAGGAATAAATTCGGCATGGGCTAAAACCTCATATCCACCCAGCAGCATGGCCTAGTGGCAAGTGGTCGAGGGCTAAGGCGTTGGATGCGGAAAGACCCATGATCGATTCTCGATGGCGGTTTTTGAGCATGTTTTGCTTGGGCGCTGAAGGAAGCAGCGCGTGATCATTTTGGGCTTAGGCACCAAAAGGAAGGGTAAAGAGCACGTGGTGCTCTTTGCTCCCAAAGTGAGCGCCTAGCGCATGCGGCAGCCAAGGCCGCGGCTAGGGCGCAAGGGGAGGCGGCGTCGTGAGTTCGAGTCTCACCAAGGCAAAGGTAATAAATTTTTAATATATTTTGTGATGCCTAAGGTTTTGACATAAGGTCCTAGGGAGTTAAAAGGGGTAGATAAAAAGTATTTCTAATTGGTCATTATTTTGGTTAATTGGAGGAATAAGGAGTTAGCTTTATTTTTAATAAAGTCTTTTTGACATATTGGCTTATTGGAGAAATAAGTGGATTAAAGTGTTGGTTAAATTTTGAGAGGACTTCTTGCCATTGAGTTATTTTGAGAAGGTGATTGTATTGACATTATTTATGGTGTTGGATATTATTTTAAGTTGGAGTTGATAAGGTGTATCAAAGAAATTATTTTTATGCATGTTATGATGAGTGTTATTTTTAAAGGGAGAAATAAGGCATAAGTTGAGTTGTGATTGTCTTATGTCCAAGGAATATTTTTGAGAAAGTATTGAAGTGATATTGTTGTGTTTAACCATTGAAATTGAAAAGAAGAAAATTGTGATTAAGACAGGTTTTCCAAAGGCACTTCTACATCCAACAAAAGGTATGGGCATATTCTTCCTAGTGAGTGATTGTTGAAAGTTGTGTATGAAAAGTTGGAGTGAAAAGGATTGTTTGGTTTGCATTGTTGAGAGTGTTTTGAATTAATGCTTCAAGGTTTTCTGGAATTAAGAGTTGTTGATAAAACCTTGTCTTATAAGCATTGTTGTTGAAGTGAGTTGTTGAGTGAAGAACTTGAACTAGGGTTTGGAAAGAACATGAGTATCATTGTTATGTGAGATTGGTTGATAAAGCATTGTTGGAAATATTTGAGTGAGTTGTCATATGCTTGGACTAGGGTTTGTGAGCAAGGATTATTTCATTGAGTGATTGGGTGTGTAGAGTTGGTTGAGCCTAGTCAAGTAAATGTGTGAAGTGATTGTTCAAGTTCTGTGAAACAAATTATTCTATATTCTGAATTGTTTTGAGAAAGAGTTTGAGTATTGATGAATGTGAAGCATATTGAGTCTCTAACAATTCTCTATATGTTTCTAAGAGAGTGATTGAAAGTGATTGAGTATTGAGGTGAATGTGAAGCATATTGAGTCTCTAACAATTCTCTATATGTTTCTAGGAGAGTGATTGAAAGTGTTTGAGCATTGTGATGAGTGTAGAGCATATTGAGTCTCTAACAATTCTCTTTATGTTTCTATGAGATTGGACAAGTTCTAGTGTGGACTTGTTGAGCAGATTTGAGGTAAGTCTTTGAGAAGACTTGTGGATAGATTTGGGTAAGCTTTTGTGGAAGCTTACAATACATATTGAGAGCAGATTTGGATAAGTTCTTGCGAGGACTTATTGAGCAGATTGGACAAGTTCTAGAGAGGACTTGAGGATAGATTAGTGTGAGCTTTTTGTGGAAGCTTACAAGGTAGATTTGAGATAAGTCTTTGAGAAGACTTGTGAACAGAGTTGATTGATTGATTTGTTCAAACCTTGAGTTAAGGTTTGGGGTAGATCCAGCAGAGTTGATTTGAGATTGAGTCAAGCTTTGAGTTAAGGCTTGAGGATAGATATTGAGGATAGATTTGTGCTAGACCTAAGGACTATGTTTAGTATAGATTCGAGGATAGATTTTGGTGCAAATTTGAGGACAGGTTTGTGCCAGACCAGAGATAGATATTGAGGATAGATTTGTGCTAGACCGAAGGACTGTGTTTAGTGTAGATTTGAGATAGAGCTTTGGAGGTGATAGAGTTGAGGATAGAGGTCTCCAGCTAGAGCAGGGAGGATAGGTGTCTTCTATGGATAGAGTTCCATTTGCTAAGGGTAGTGGAGGCAGAGGTCTTCTAGAGGATCACCAGCTAGAGCAGAGTTAGGATATTGGTGTCTCCTGTGGATAGAGATCCACGAAATTGATTAGGGGATTGGTGTCTCCTTTGGACAGAGGTCCATAAACATTGTAATAGGGAAAGGATTCCCAAGAGATTGATTGAGAAAATTTTAGTGAAATATTTTCTCCGTGGAGTAGCCCACATTGGGTGAACCACGTAAATTTGGTGTCTCTATTGTGTGTGGTGATTTGTGCATTGCTTTGATTACTGTTGTTGATATTGCTATCTATACATTGCATAATATTGATTGGGAAAGAAAAGTAAAAAGTGGTCTTATACTGTTCACCCCCCTCTCAGTATAAGCTTGTGTTCTTCATAGAAAGGTGTGTTCCTAGCCATAAAGGATAAATTATAATCTATCCCTACATATTTTTGACTTTTAAGATTATTAGAAATCAGAGTATCTAAAATTGATAAAATTCAAAGATATTTTCCTTGAAAAGTATGTTAAGATCCATTTGTTTTCCTCTTTACAAATGGGATAATATTATATAGGAAATAATATTGAAAAAAAAGTTCTTGAAATGATAGATTTATTCATTTGATATTAGGGATAAAAAAATGGAGATTATTTAAATATTGATGCAAAAAAGAGTTGGGAGTCCATATAATAAAATCCTTCTCCAACAATAAATTATTCATTCTATCTATGACCACTTCTTATGATGATAGAGTTTTATGATGGTAACTTCTTATGATGATAATATTTGAGATGACAAGATGAAACTTTCTTGAAATGACAATCTTATAACAAGATGGTTACCTCTTGTGATGGAAGGTTTACAAGAAATAAAAATTTCCTTGCATGATATGGGAACATACAGGATGGTAACACCTTGAGTTGACAACGTCTCTAAATGATAATTAGCTAGAAAATTTCCTTCATGACAATACTTACCATTATGTACCCCAAGGCAACATGTGCCATGAAACACTTCCAAGATGATATTTTCTAGATGTTTCCCCTTAGACGAATCCTAGATTGATAACACTAGTTGAGTCATGTGATGGCAAGACTTAGATGATAATTACACTTCTTCTGGAATAACTCTCTCACTGCTTCATATTGAGCATTATATTCACCTAGACTACTGCAAAATCTTGTCGTCACCTTTAATCCTACATACACTACACTAAACACTCTACAAGATGAAAATTCAAAAATATAATGCATTCACCATTCATAGAACAATTTCATGTTGGAAAGTTAATATCATTGCCGATGTTCCAATAGGTTGTATATTACAATATCTTCCTCATTTTATAAGTAATTGGAAACCTTTATCATGACTTTCTTCCTTTATCTTCCTCTCTTCCTCTCTATGCACATCTCCTTCTCTTCTTCTTCTCTACTCTTATCTTTTTATATACAATGATGGTGGTTACTTGAATGACCACCTGGAATATTTTTCCATAACAATTACATTAACAAACCTTAATATAATGAAAATAAAATCACTTGAATTCTCTCACATCATACAAGTCAGATAAGAGAAAATGTTTTATGAGTGACATATTATAAACATTTTTTAATGTCTATATCTGAGATTCCATATTTAGCAATCTTGGAAGCATCCATCCATGTTGTGTCAACTGCTTAATTCTTCCACTTGACTAGATATTCATAATATATTTTACATCTTCTTTTGGCCACTTTGGAGTCTATCACTATCTCTATTTCATCTTGTTCCTTTTCTGGAAACTACACTATCCAATCTTCTATTTAAAAACAAATTGTGATATCTTCATTATTACTTGGGGATTTGTCATAATAAGGATATAAATCTATCAAATTTAAAAATTGGCAAGATGTATACTCCTAGGAGTTCAATTTCGTATGCATTAGGTACAAACTTATTTAATACCTTACAAGGTCCAATATTTTTTTAATTAGTTTATTAGAAGTGTCTTTCGGGAATATTTCTTTCCGCAAAAGTACCAAAATCAAATTTCCAACTTGGAATTCTTGTGTTTGATGTTTGAGATCTGCATGTTGCTTGTATTTCATGATATTATTTTCCAAATTGGCTTTCACTTCTTGATGTAAATCCTACATGTAATAAATGAAGTCCTTTGCTACTACACTTGGTCTCTATAAATATATTGTACTTCACAACTCATCCACTCCTCTTGGATATATTTCATATACAATTTGGAATGGAATTTTGGATGTACTTCTATTGATTGGATTGTTAAATGTAAATTCTTCCTATGCCAAAAAGAATATCCCATAATTTTGGTTTTTTACCAACCAAGCACCTCAAAAAAATTCTAATGCTCTTGATCAACACATTGGTTTTTCCATCCATTTTTCAGTGATAAGTTGAACTTAAACTCAATTTGGTACCAACTTCTTTCTTAAAGTCTATTAAAAGTGACTTGCAAACTTCACATTGCTATCTAATATAATGTTTTTTTACAAACCATGCAATATTACAAATTATTTAAAAAATAGATCAACAATATGGGTAGCATCATTCATTTTCTTGCAAGGTATGAAATGTGCCATTTTTGAAAATCTATCAACCACAACAAAAATTGAATCATTCACTTTTTGTGTTTGAGTCATTCTAAGGACAAAGTCCATGATGGTATCTTCCCATGGCCTTTCTCATATCAGTAAGGATCCTCAACTAAAATAGTATGAAGAGAGTCTAAAGGAACAGTTAAAAAAAATCTCATCAAATATCACATCTTGTCAATTGATATCCTACCCATCATGATCATACATATGATAATCCTTGGAGATTTGAATACCCCATAAAATTAAATTGATTAGTCTTTAGTTATATATTTTGACAAATATATTTGGGAATATGGGCCCATGCAATGGATTCAAATATACAAGACCATAAGATATCAAACTTATCACCTATCAATATCTCAAGAAAATTCATATCCTAAATTGCTTGATTCAGAGTCCTATTGATGATATGTGTTGCATAAGTTATTTATTTACCCTAAAACTTGGGCTTTATCTACTTGGCCTAAAACATGCATCTATTAATCTCCATAAAAAAATTGTTATTTCACTTAGCCACCCCATTGTGCTATGGGATATAATGGATAGTTCTCTGAAAGATAATACCAAGAAGATTCAAGGAATCTAGAAAAAACTATTACTCATATAGTCACTCCTTTATTTATCCTCAAGCACTTGATCTTCCTCTTAAACTATTCACCACAAGTATTTTAAAGTCCTTCAATTTAATAAAAGCCTTATATTTGGTCCAAATGGGATATGGTATCCCCATTGGTCCACAAATAACACTATGAATTTGTATCCCCAAAATACACCCCTTATAAAAATCACTAGGGAGAGAAATACGAGAAATTCCAATAGCCAATTGATGTTGACTAATGTACCTCAATAAGTCATAGCCAATATTTCCAAGTCTATGATTCCATCATTAAGTACAATCATCTACTTGTGCCAACATAGCCCAAAAAACTTTCTTTCTAGGAGAAGAGGAAGAAGGATTCGAACAATCACCAAGTTTGTATATTTGTATGACTCGTGATAATATTCTAAAGCAATTATCTTGGACCCATCATCAATATGCTTGATCACCTCTTGAACTAACCAAAACTCCATCTTATCCATATGGGTGATGCAATAAATAGATAAAATATTGGGGCTTACAATATATAAAGTACATCAACAAATTAAAAAGAATCATCCTATCCCTGACTACACCCAACCACTTGTAATCATCCCAAATAACCACACACTCTCCATATTACAATGTGTTATAATCATGCAAGATATGGTGATGCTTGGGCATGTGTTGAGTAGCCCCTAAACTTGTAGTCCACTCATCAAAAGAGGTGGATGACGTATATTTTGAATGAACAACTATGCATGCTATGATATTTCTTAATCATGTTTATCCTCACCTTGAGCATATAAGAGAGTAGCATCAACACCCCTTTTTGGATATGTCATCAAGCTTGTTGATATGTATCTAACAAAACTTTACCCTATGCCCTTTTTTCTAATAAAAAGTATAAACATAAAGGGTTTCCCTATGTTCTTTTCATCTTGGTTTAGAGTCTTGTCAACCTCTATATTAATTACTTCCTTTTCATGAGCCTAAATGATAAGAGCACAACTCTTATGAAACTCTCTTTGAGGTTGTTTGTGAAGAAGAAACTTGAAAACATCATCAATATAAGGAAGGAAAATATGGGAAGTAAATTCAAAGCGTATCAAATACAATAGCAATCATCTCATATATCTTAGATATGTTTTTGAATATAATTTTAAAAATCTAATTGTCCTTTCCACTATCATTAGTTCCCTTATCCTTACTATAAACTCCTTTGGCAGTGCAAATAACATATTTTAATTTATTAAACCAATTGATGTACTCATGTATGGTCTTAAAGTTATCCATGTTTAAAGTAGCAAAGCTTTACCTCCAATATATTGAATTATGTAGAGTTAATGCAATCACACAAGTTCTAAATCTTGTTAAACAAGTTTGTGGGATCCAATGTGTTGCTAACATGACTGTTCTAGATCTTATCAACATGAAGAGCTATCACACCAAGCACCTTATCCTTCTTATCCTTAAGTAGCTACTTTGTCTCATTAGAATTAAGTTTTTGAGGGACCTTGTTCCCCTATTTGAGAAATCCATTAATTTAGAGAAAATCTTCAATCTTGATTTTTCAAGTGGCATAATTTATCTTTAAGCAAGACACGAGTTGGTCCATGATTTCCTACTAAAATAAAGTCTCTTGTGTACAATAATAACTAAAAACAATATTACCAATGTAAAGAGACCGAAAACCCATGCAATTCATAAAAGGCTCAAAATGGTTTCATGTGTAAAAATTATAACCCTAAAAAATTTGACCATAAATTCACATAAAATGGTATCAAAATATTTTAAAAATTCAAAAAAATTATTTCTACCTTTAGTCAATGGTAAACTACCAAATGTTGCTAACTAAGAAGTTTAGGGGTGCTAACTGAACACTAATTGGACAAAGAAACAATTAATCATCTACCAATAAGTATCGTTGTTATATGTAAGGAGGTTTCATTAATACGTTGACTATGCAAGCTAGTAGACAATGTACTAACCAACTAGAATGTGCCACATATCACCTTCTAGCACCTTTTAAAATCCATAGTTGGACACATCTATTGATGAATGTGCAAGCATTAGAAAAAATGGTTTGATTAGTTGGAAATGTATGATTGGTCAAACTCTTTTTTATAACTAAAGTTTGACATTCATTCTACCACATTGACCATTATCATGTTGACCATTGTCGCATCATCATTTACCATTTTAGTAGGTATAATGTCAACTAGTACTATATCATTAAGTATGAGACCATCATTGTCAACTGCCATATCATCGGGTATGATATCAATTTGTGCCATGTCAAATATGGTGATGTTATCATACCCCATATCATATAGGATGATAATGTCATGTGCCATGTCAATTGTGGTGATTTCATTATGCAACATGGTAAATAAAATGGTGATCTCATCATGTTTCTCATCTAGAAATGACTGTGAGGTTTAAAACTTGGACCTCTTAGGTCCTAATGATTAAACTTCATCCCTCTAACCATAATTCCATGGTCACTTATGCAATGAAATATGAGAAGTGCTCTCCCCTTAATAGTGTGCCTTAGCACAAGTGTGGAGGTTGCCTTTCACTTAGGTGTGTCAAATATCTCTACATGTCTTTTTGTCCATTTCCTTTATAAACACCCTAAGAAGTGAACATGTATTTTACATTGAATGTTTGACCTCTTTTGAAATATTTAGAAGAATATTCCCTTTTTAGATTTTAATTTTTCAAAAAGACAAGGAAAGGACAATTTTTTTTAATGTAATAAAACAAGTACCTAGAGGAAAAATAGCAAAAAGTGTTAAAATAGGACTCTAAAATTTTACAAAGAATCCGAAATTGTTTATGGGTCATCCACATCTATCGTGATTTTCTCTACATAACCTTAGATGCAACCTATCAAGCCATCCTCTCTTGCCAATGTAGTAAAAAAGTTGTTTGACCATTTTAGCAATTTTGTTTAGCAAATCAAAGGTCTTTCATGCACAAAAATATACCCATGACTTCTTTGACATACAAGGTTTGGCAACAATTATTCAACCTCTTTTTCCTTGAACAATAATGTTTTTTTTATTTTAAGTGAAAAACCCCTTGTGGGGCCGCCTTGGTCTGAGAGACCACAAACAGGGGGTTCTACACCGTCAAAGTCACCCGGGAGTCGCACCCGACCCTGCCCGTACCAACATTATCAATTGGATTTTGGATACCCAATTCAACTTTTTGGTAGGGTGGAGATTTGAACCTGGGACCTCCCTTGGAGGATTGCCCTCTCCTCTCCAACTCACCTACAACACTTGGGTAAAACTAATTTATAGTGGAAAACACCCCTTTCGAGGTGCCACTTTCAACAGGTTGGGCATAGGAGGAATGGAGCCTTGTTGGCCTCAACCAGCACATAGGACATTCCTAACTATACCATATATCTGCAGGATGGAGACAAAGGGAATGGAACCTGAGTCGGCCTCTACTAGCACCTAGGGCATTTACCACTGCACCACAACAAGTAGATTCTTGAACAATAATGTAAACTATCCTTTCATCTATGCTAAATCTAAACAAAAAATTGAAGAAGAAAAAGGAAATGGACTTTTTTTGATAAATTCATAGAAGACAAATGAGGTTTTCAAATAAGATCAAAGATCTCAATTTGATGGTTAGGATATCCATATGATCAAGAAAAAATAAACAAAGAATGGATTGAATGTCAAGAGAGATAAGAGGAACCTATTGATGAATATTTCCCTTGGGATAAATGTGTTATAACCTAGTAAAATCATTGCAATCCAAGTCCACCTAGGGTTTTTGTAAGCAAACCGTAAAAAAAATGATGGTGGCACACACAAATTTCAATAATTTCTTCCAAAAAGTATTGCTCCTTAGAAATGTTGTAAAAGAAATACAAACACTCGAGTAATGGAGATTCATACCCACTTTAATACCCTATTGGATTTTTATAATATGTTTTAAAAATAAATCAAAGGAAAAATATGAACAATATAGAGGTTATTTATAGACACCAAAATAAACTTATTAAATAAATAAATCTACACTGTAATCAATAGACAAATGGTTGATAGAAAGGCTATAAATACCTAGTTACAATAGATCTTTGGGTAAAGACTAAGAAACTAAACTATAGGTTAAAATATAAAGTTTTTACTATAAATACACCTATATAAGGTGTACAAGGGTTGAAATGGTTGTACAATAAATATAATACAAAAATTGGTCATGTAAAATTTAATACCATATATTCCAACAATATTACCCAATTAAAAAAATACTAACATCATTTAAGAACCAAATTTTTAATATTTTATTAAATAACTTTTCATAAATAAATTGTGAAAATTGAACATCGTCAATTATTTAAATAAATTATATAAAATAAATTACTTACATCTTATAAAAATAAATATTTTATCAAAATAAAAATTATAATTTTAAGGTATATAGATAACATTCTGCATGTTCTCTGCAACGCTGTTCCCTGCATGTTCTGCCTCAAGCATCCTACATCTTGCATGTCAATCATCTTGAAGCTGGTTTGATCTGAGTTCACCTCTTGCATTTCCGCCGCCTAGGGCGGTAGTCCACCCTCTTCTAATGGCCGCCAACGCTCCCTCTCCCACCTCCCTTGAGCTTACAGTGGTTGGAGATCATAATGGCGCCCAACAAGCATCCCAGGAAGTTCCTGCTCAAGGTCAAACTCCAGGTAAAAATTATCGGCCCACTGCTTGTATTCCTGTGAATGAATTTGTTGATTCCTGTCACTGGTTTGAGAATCATACCCTCATAGGTTATTTTCTGGGTAGAATCCCTAATGACACTCTGTTGCGGTCCTGGGTAAGTCAAGTTTGGCATCCTCATGGTGTTAAGATTGATTCTGTGTCCAATCTCACCAAAGGGTATTTCCTTTTCCAATTTTTTGATCCTGCTCATGCTCAGAAGGTGCTCAATCGGGGTCCTTGGACTGTTCGAAACTCTTTGTTAATTCTGCAAGCCTATAACAGAGATTTTTTTGTTGCTGAGGAGGGAGCCTCAGATGTTCCAGTTTGGATTGAATTTCCTGGCCTTCCCATTCCTTTATGGAAGCATCTGCGTACCATAGCAGAGAACATAGGCACCTTTGTTTGTTTTGAGCCTGACAAGTGGTTTAAGGCCCGTCCCACCAAGCGAGTATGTGTCAAGGTTGATCTTACTCAAGATCTTGATGAAGAGATCGATATTCATATTGGGGATAATACTATTACTCAGAGGATTGTGTACATAAATCTCTCGAATACCTGCTATAGGTGCCAATCCTCTCAGCATAAAATTCGTGCATGCCCGCTTATGGCTGGTCAGTTCCAGAATAAATCTGCTTCTCCCTCTGTCGATCCATCTACCTCTGCAACCCTGGGTAACCCTAGCACTTTTGGTACCAGTGGTGATGCGGACTGGCATGTGGTTTCTAATCATCGCAATCGTCATCCCCCGCAACAACCCCAACAACAATGCCCACAGCCGCCCCCTCCACCACCCCGTCAGCAACCCCAACAGCCACCCCATCCACAACCCCGTCCTCAACCCCCATAGCCACCCCATCCACAACCCCGTCCTCAACCCCAACAGCCGTCTACTCCTCTCCCTTCTCATTCTGATGATGTTTCTACTCAGCAGGATTTTGTTGGTACCACTGTTCTTTCTCCCAGATCAGCAGATGAGTTTAATCGTGCTAACATTCGGCGGTCCCGTAGCCCGAGAAGACGTTTGTTTGATGCTCCCTCTGAGAAATGATGTGTGATTGATGGGCCCCTGCAGGTTGCTATTTTTGATGATGATAATCCTTTTGAGTCCCTCAAAGCATTGGGGGATTCATCAGTACTCATGAAATGATATTTTTTTCTTGGAATGTCCGAGGGCTGACGGACCCAGTCCAAAAATATATGGTCCGGGATGTGATTGATAATGCTGCTCATATCTATGGTACATTTGACTTTGTCTGTTTGCAAGAAGTTAAGATCAATGATTTCCTGTTAGATTGTACCTGCAATTTTCTTTGGCCGCGTGGTCCTTTTTTTTACACAAATCATGAACCTGGAAAAGGTGGTGCTGTAGTTTTCATTTCCCCCAATTGGCACTCGCATGTGGTGTCTTGGGGAGTTGACCCTTCTAATCAAGTTGTTTGGGTGCTACTGGAATTGGCTGGGAAACCATTTGGCATTATTAATGTTTATGCCTCTAATAATGCTTCAGAGCGATGTGCTTTATGGCGGTGGCTTGCTTTCTCTCTACCTTTTGCTACTTGGGTTATGTGTGGGGATTTTAATATGGTTGAAAAACCATCTGATAAGCTGAGTCGAACCCCTATGCGTTGGTGTGTCGGAGAACGAGAGGCTTGGTATTTTATGAAAAGTAAACTTAGTCTGTATGATCCTAACTTTGGGTGTTCTCCAGAAGCTTTCTCCAATTCTCAATGGTATACTTGGTCTAATTTTTAGGTTGATGATGCTAGGGTGTTGAAAAGGTTGGATCGTGCCATGCTTTCAGAGAGTTCTAGTTTTCACTTTACCCGACTTTCTCTTGGTCACCCCTTTGTCATGACCCTGCCAGCTACCACTCTTTCTGATCATGCTCCAATTTTATTTGATATCACCCAAGATCAAGCTCCTGCTAGGTTTTTTTCCTCTCAGTTTTATTTTAATACTTCCTTTCTACAGCATGCCTCCATGAAAGCTCATATCCATAGAATTTGGAATGTTGTTCCTCGACCCTCTGGCGCGGTAGGCTGGATTCAGTGGTGGAATGATGCTATCTCTCGTACTACTATTGTTCTTCGCATCCTTGGCAAGGATGTGGCTAAACGAAGGAGGAAAGCAAATTCAGTTTTAAAGAATGAGTTAATCAAAGCTACTCTCCGTCTGCAAGCTAATCCTTTCAACTCTGCATACCAGGCACATGCTGCTACTCTTCGGCATGAAATTCATAAGGCAGAGTTGTATGAAGCTAGAGGTGCTCAACTCAGAGCACGACTGAATTGGCTTGCAATTGGTGATAGGGTTTCTAAGGAGTTCTTCAAGCGCCTCCGGCCCCCTATTCATTCCACACAGTTTCAAGCCATTCAATCTGAGGGAATCAGGTTCACTAATTTACCTGATATAATTCATACTTTTGTGTTACACTATCAAAAAGTTTTTGCTTCTCAGCCTCTTACCTCTGCTAGAAAAAAAGCTCTTGATGATTGTTGTGCAGTTGTTCCTCAAAAGCTCTCGATGGATCACCGAGATTGTTGTGATGCACCTTTAACCCTGGAAGATTTGAAGAATGCCCTGTCTCACATGGCTAATGATAAGGCTCCTGGTATTGATGGTTTCCCCTGTGAATTTTATAAAGAATTTTGGGATATGCTTGGTTCTGATCTGTTACATGTCTATAAAGAAGCTATGATATCTGGGTCTTTAGGACACCTCATCAATAAAGGAAATATCAAATTTATCCCCAAGCCTGGAGACCCAGAACTTATTACCAACTGGCGCCCTATTACCTTACTGAATGTAAGTTACAAGATCATTGCTAAGGCTTTAGCCTTAAAACTTCAGCCTATTTTACCTCTTCTCATCCGACCAGAGCAAACAGGGTTTGTTAAGGGCAGGTATATCTTGGACAATGTGCTTGCTATCTGGGAAGGCATGGAATGGGCTAGAACTTCTGGACAGGATACTCTGTTTATCAAACTTGACTTTGAAAAAGCCTATGATCGTATTGAATGGAATTTCATTATTTCCCTCCTCCAGGCTCTTGGCTTTGGCCCCTATTTTGTGCAATCTATTAAAATGTTATTCTGTGATGCTTCTGCAGTCCTCACGATGAATGGCCAACACTCTGCTGGTATTCAGCTGGCTCGCTCTGTCCGACAGGGTTGCCCATTAGCCCCTTCCCTGTTTATTCTAGTTGCTGAAGCATTTGGCTACCTTTTAGCCCATCAAACTTCACAAGGAATTATTAAAGGTATTTCTTTACCTGCTTCCTCTCTTCAAATGGTAAATGGCCATTTTGCTGATGATTCTTTTTTGACATTACATGAAGATGAGCAGTCAGTAAATGCAGCTTTACAATGCCTTGAGACTTTCTGTTTAGCATCTGGTTCTAACATTCAGTGGAAGAAAACATCTTGTTATAGACAAGCTCACACGCCACTTCCTGAGTGGTTAGCTTCTTACTCTTGGCATTGGATCCAACCAGGAGAATTATTCAAATTCTTGGGTATTCCTTTTGCCTTCCAGGCTTCTCCTGCTCAACTTTGGAATATGGTTGTCCAAAAAATTGAGAAGAAGTTGGGCTACTGGTCTACTAAAAAGCTTTCCTTGGCTGGTAAGTTTCAAGTTTGCTCTAAGGTGCTAGCTTCTACACATGTCTATTACTCTTCTTGTTGGGTCCCATCTAAAAATTGTTATCAGAAGTTGGACAAGCTCTTGCGGGATTTTCTTTGGGCTTCAAATAAACAAAAATAGGGGTTTCATAGAGTGGCATGGAATGTTTGTTGTCTTCCTAAAAAGGCAGGGGGTCTGGGTTTATTTAACTGTCATTTTTAGGGGTTTGCTTTATGTGCTAAATGGATTGTTAGGGCACTTCAGGGTGATGAAGCTTGGAAAGTTCTTGTACGACACTGCATCTCTTCTGGCCTGCCCTTTGGGAGGAAAGGGTGGCGGGGCCTGACCTTACAAACCATTTTGACATCTCCAGCCCCATTTAAAATTACAGGTTCTTTTGTGATGCAAAGTATCTGGAAGGCATGGGAAGCTTTCAAACCCAGGCTCCAATGGCAGGGTAAAGATAAATCTATCGGAGCTTCTATATCCACTCTAAGTCCTTGGTGGTCTCCTGTAGTCACTTTAGAGGGCCTACCTTTGGCTCAAGTTCAATGGGTTAGAGCATTACGCTTCTTCAAAAAGGGTATTGTAACATTTTCAGATTTCTTTGATGCTCATACCAAGCATTGGTATTCTTGGGATCAGTTTTGCCAGAAGTTTGGTCTTAAGCCAGATGATCGAGCAACTTTTGATGTGGTTCTCGACAACACTCCTTTCTCTATTTGGCTACATTTTGGTAAGAACTTTCAACAGCATTGGTCATCTGATTGGTGTTGGCCTAATCATACTCCTCTGGTGAAATATAAACCTTCTTTAGGGTATCATATGTTGTCCCCTCATTCTCCTCTGGTTGATACTTTAAACCACCGTTGGGATCTAGTTTCTTCTCAATCTAGATGGAGCCTTCGCTTTTCTGTGGTTTGGCAGTCCTATCTTGAACCTAAGCATTGTTTTTTTGCCTGGAGTTTATTACATCAAGGCCTTCCCCTTGGTCATAGGTTACAATATATGGGGGTTGCTAATTCTGTTTGTGCTTTTTGTAGAGGTCCTGACAATTTTGTTCATGTGTTTTGGGCTTGTCAAACAGCCAAAAATGCTTGGGATTGGGTTCTTTCTTTTTTCAATTCCTTTTTACTGGAGCAATGTTCTTGGGTTAATGCACTACTTGGGGATCCCCTAGATTTTTCTCTTCCCCTCAACGAAGTTTGGCATATTTTTCGTCTTAGTATTTTATACCATCTCTGGAAAACAAGAAATAATATTATCTTTGGGAGACAGGAGGCTTCTACCTCCTTCTCTGTTGCTGCTAGATATGCTCTCTTCTATGATTGTTGGTTACAGATCCTTACTCAGGTGGAGAAAGTTCAGGTGGAGCTGCAATATCTTAGATCACTTCTGGATCATTGGGCTAATGCACCTTGCTCTGTTAGCCGACTTCCTTCCAACAACCATGTGTCCAGAACTCGTGGCTTCTCTCGCACAGGCTCACCTTCAGCTCGTTCTCGCAGTGGTCGAAGAGATCATTTATCTGCTCCAACTTCTTAGCATCATTGGTCTCCACTGTAGTCCAATTCCGCACCTCTAGTGGATGGGATGTTCGCTTGATTCCAATTGATCCAGTAACTGCATACAGTTGTCCCTGTTTTGTCTTCTTTTCTTTACTCAGTTCTGATGTAATATTGGCTTTTTGAGTTGATTCATGTGATCCTGTAATTTTTTTGGGTGTGTGCCACGGGGTGTGTTAATTCCACCCAACATTTTTGTATGAAAGTGATTATTTCCAATTAATATAAGGTCCTTTCATTCAAAAAAAAAAAAAATAAAAATTATATTATAAAGATAAATATATTTTTCCAAATAGTAATTATTATAATAATTATTATAATATTATTATTATAATATTATTATTATAATAAAAACTAAAACTGAACATGAAAAAATATCTTTAATATAGATTTTAACATTGTAATGGTTTATTAGTCTTTTGTTTAGAATATTTGTAGGTCAGAGGTGTATATCAATTGGTTCGACCAAACCTGTAAGGGGCCGAGGTCTAAGGTTCAAATAAAAAAGGCTTGTCCTTTTCATGGTCATTTCAGCGGTGTAAAAGATTTAAAATGATTGCGGTATGATAGTTATAAAGACGGACTGCACAAAGATGGATGTAGTGGTTTCCATGGCGGACTGCACAACCATAAAAAGCTGAACAACCTTCCCGGATTAGAATACTCTGGCAACTATAAATGTCGGACAGCGTGGCCGCTACCAATTACACAATGTAAATTCAAAAAAACAAAATATATTTGATGTTATTTTATTTTTTTTATTTTTTTAAATTTAAAATATGATTTGAGGGCGACTTATGCGAGACACGATTATATGTACGTACGTACGCGTGGGTTAAAGGTAGACGCCTATCCTCTGCCTTTAAATTCCTTGGACATAGCGTCTCTCCTGAGACCAAAGAAGCAATGGATTCAGAAATCGTTACAGACGCGTTCCCCTTCTTCAGAATCTTCAAAAATGGAAGAGTTGTCCGCTTCCTTCCTGGGCACTGACACCGTCTCGCCTTCACTGGACGGACCAGTGGCCTCCAAAGACGTCAAATTGGATGCTGAAGCAGGCCTCTTTGTGCGTCTCTATCTTCCCACCCTCCACAACAATGCCCAAAAAGTCCCGGTGGTCGTATATATCCAGGGAGGGGGCTTCGCTATCGAGTCAGCATCTTCTCCCACATATCACAACTACTTGAATCTCTTGGCGGAAGAGGCGAACGTGATTTGCGTGTCGGTGGAGTACAGGCGGGTTCCTGAGCATCGCCTCCCTGTGGCCTACGATGACTGTTTCGCCGCTCTCCAGTGGCTCTTCCGCCAAGCACAAGCACAGCAAAGCCCTCCTGAGGGCGAAGATGAAGGGTTCCAGGCGGACGAGTGGCTTCTCCGCCACGCAGATTTCTCAAGGTGCCTTTTGGGAGGTGACAGTGCGGGGGCAAACATAGTCCATGAGATGGGGATTCGCGCTGGCGAAGACGGAAGGGATTGGGGTCCCCTGGGGTTTGCAGGGGCTATTCTTATTCACCCCTTCTTTTGTGCGGAGGCGCGTAAGAAAACGAGAGATGGTCTGTTGGCGGCATGCCTTCCGGCGGGAGAAGACGGAGACTATCCGCCCTTCAATCCCGTAGGGCCGCGTTCTCCCAGTCTGGCGAAGCTTGTGTTTCCGCGGCTTCTTGTGATTGTCGCCGGCAAGGACGGCCTCAAGGATCGAGGTTTTTTATACTACGAAGCACTCATCAAGGCCGGCAAAATTGCACATCTCATGATCACAGAGGAGGAAACGCACGTCTTTCATCTGAAAGATCTTCGCTGCGCCAATGCAACGCAGATGATGAAACGGATATCCGACTTTATTCACTCGATTCCCTCTTCCTCTTCCGACTGAATCGATTAATCTCGTATATCACATTATTCCATGGTCTGTTTATGTTATGGAATTGTGGTTTGCGCGTCGGCGACAGGCGAATCTTTACCATTCTTCATTTCCATACTTGTTTAGTAATTAAAGAATAATGTTTTTCTTTCTCGCAAAAAAACAACGAGGCAGGTCACGCATTTCTCCTCCTAGGTTTGTAGCGGCAGAGACGTGCCAAGACAACGAGGCAGGTCACGCATTTCTCCTCCTAGGTTTGTAGCGGCAGAGACGTGCCAAGACTACTTTCTCGATAAGACGAAACGAATGAAAAAGACGTTAGATTTTAAGCATAGACGTCCGTTCAGCAGTGTAGTGTCCTTAGCTTGGAAGCAAAGATGAGCCCCTCTCTTTAAATCATCTTAATACCTCCTCTTCTTATATTAAATATCAATTGTAGTTTCTCTTCTTATATTAAATATCAATTATATCAATTTTAGTTTCTCTTCTTATATTAAATATCAATTATATCAATTTTAGTTTCTGTTCCTTGTATGATTTTCATCGAGCAGATTCCAAATAAAATTATAAAAAAAATTGTTAGGAATGGAGTCTAATTATGAGGAGACTAAACAGAGAAAGTTTCTGGATTTACTGCAGGACGGGCAGGGAAAGTTTCCAGATTTACAGTCTGTTAGTCTACCAGAGAAAGTTTCCGGATTTACAACAAGACAACCAGGGAAAGTTTTTTTGTTTTTATTCCAAAATTAGATGTTGGGAACTCAATGTTAATCTTGAAATGTATTAAGAAAAGCAGTTTGTTTTTTCTGTTTTTTTCTTATATATAGTTGTGAGGAAAAACAAAGAATACTATGATAAAGAAAATTACTGTGTTAATTCCTTGGAAATATAGAGAGGAAATTACAGCAGATGTTTGTTGTAGGTTGTAACCCTCTATTGCTTGGATTGAGAAAATGAAGGACTGAAAATTCTCGGTGGATGTAACCCACATTGGGTGAACCACGTTAAAATCGTTGTCTTTTCTTCTGTGTGTGTTTGTCTAATCTTTCTTTAATTCTGCCATTAAAGTTTGAAACACTATAATTGCTTTTCTATATAAATATATTTTATATAGTGATTTACTCTAACAAGTGGTATCAGAGCGGTTGTTTTGTTGGGTGCACTTGACGGAAGGAGAATTTCTGGATCAAGTGGGAGCAATGGCGGAAGAAGGGAGGTTTAGAGTTCAAAAATTCAATGGCCGAACTTTCAATTCGGAAGATGCGAGATGGAGGATTACTTGTACCGGAAGGATCTTTACTTACCTCTTGAGGGGGAAACCGAGAGACCTTCATCTATGTCCGATGAGGAGTGGAGTCTCCTTGATAGAAAGGCATTGGGTACTGTGAGGTTGTGTTTGGGAGCCACCGTAGCCTTCAACATCTCCGATGAAAAGACTACCAAAGGAGTCATGGATAAGTTGGCCAAGATGTATGAGAAACCATCAGCATCAAATAAGGTATTCTTAATGAAAAGGTTATTTAACATGAAAATGAGTGAAGGAGGATCTGTGCATGATCATTTAAATGAATTTAATACTGTCACTAATCAATTGCATTCGGTAGGATTGGATTTTGATGATGAGCTTAGGGCCTTATTAATCTTATGCTCTCTTCCGAAAAGTTGGAACAATTTGGTAATGGCGGTAAGTAACTCTGCTTCAAGTTCAAATAAATTAAAATTTGATGATGTGGTTGGTGTGATACTCAGTGAGGACATGAGAAGAAAAACCATAGGAGAATCATCTAGCACCGCCTTAACTATTGAGAATAGAGGAAGAGGAAGAGAAAGAGGCAAGAGTTCACATCGTGGAAAATCCAAAGGCAGATCCAAATCACGTGGAAATGGAAAGCTACTGTGTTGGCACTTGTGGCAAAAAGGGTCATCTCAAGAAGGACTCTTGGCAAAGAAAGGGTGATGGAAATGAAGGTAATGATAATAATGGTAACACTTCGAAGCCAATATTACTCGGACAAATTCTACAAGATGCTTTAATCTTATCTCTTGATAGAAATAGTGATTATTGGGTAATTGATAGTGGTGCTTCATTCCATGCTACCTCACATAGGGAATACTTCATAGATTATGTTTCGGAGATTATGGACAGGTTCTGTTGGGAAATGACCAACCATGTAAAATCGTGGGTATTGGAAAGATTTTGATTAAATCCCCAAATGGATGTCAATGGGCTCTTAAAGAGGTGAGACACATACCAGATTTAAAGAGAAATCTTATATCGGCAAGTAAGCTTGATGGTGAAGGATACACGGTTGCATTCGGAGAAAATGCTTGGAAAGTTACTAAAGGTTCATTGATAGTAGCTAGAGGTAAATTGGTGGGTACTCTTTATTTACTTACCGATTTTTCTCACTGCTCCATGAATTTAGTTTCTACAAGTGAGAGTGCATCTTTGTGGCACCAAAGACTTGGCCATATGAGTGGAAAAGGTATGGAAATTTTACATTCAAGAAAGTTATTGCCTAAGTTAAAAGAGATTGATTTGGAATTCTGTGAGGATTGTGTTTATGGTAAAGCAAAGAGAGTTAGATTTCTCAAGGATGGCAAGGAAAGGAAGAAAGAGAAATTGGAGCTTGTGCACTCGGATGTTTGGGGCCCAGCTCGTGTAACTTCTCTTGGAGGTTCCTCTTACTATGTACTTTTTATTGATGATGCAACAAGGAAAACATGGATATATTGCATTAAGAATAAAATTGATGTTTTTAATACCTTTAAGAATTGGAAAGCATTAGTTGAAAATGAAACTGGAAAAAGGTTAAAGTGTCTAAATTCGGATAATGGTGGAGAATATTGCAGTAGAGAATTTGATGTATTTTGTTCTAAAAATGGAATTAGAAGAATCAAGGTAGTTCCAAGAACACCTCAAGAAAATGGGGTTGCAAAAAGAATGAATAGAACCATCATGGAGCGTGCTAGGAGCATGAGAATACATGCAGGCTTACCATTATTTTTATGGGCTCGTGCTATTGATACTGCAGTTTATCTGATTAATAGAGGACCGTCTAGTGCCTTGGATGGAGGAATTTCGAAAGAGCTTTGGACAGTAAACCGATAGAATTATTCTTTCCTTAAGGTATTTGGATGTGAGGCTTTTATGCATATAGACAAAGAGAACAGAAATAAGTTAGATGCTAAGGCCCAAAAGTGCTATTTTATTGGTTACGGTATTGATGGCTTGGGTTACGGATTATGGGATTGTGATAACCGAAAAGTCATTAGAAGTAGGGATGTCATATTTAATGAAAAAAACTTGTATAAAGATCGGTTGCAGGGAAAAAAATAGAAAGAGGAAAATGCTGAATACATAGACCTTGATGGACACATAGAAAAGGCAACTCCAAAGGTGGTAGAAGATCAAAATGTACAGCAGCAACAACAAGCACCTCAATCTCCGGAAAGTGCTATTAGACGTTCTACCAGGATAAGTAAAATTCCTCAACGTTTCTCCGATTATGTTTTGTATACTCGATGCTTGGTGAGCCGAATGTTTTCAGGAAGCATTACAAATGGATACCGGGAATAAGTGGGAGCTTGCAATGAATGAAGAAATGGACTCTTTATTTCACAACCAAACTTGGGATTTGGTTGAGCTACCCAAAGGTAAAAGAGCTTTGACCAATAAATGGGTGTACAGGATTAAATAGGAGAATGAAGGGCATAAGGGATACAAAGCAAGACTAGTGGTCAAGGGATTTGCTCAGAAAAAAGGTATTGATTTTGATGAGATTTTTTCTCCAGTTGTAAAAATGACCTCAATTAGAGCTATTTTGAGTCTTGTAGCTATAGAAAATTTGTTTCTGGAGCAATTGGATGTGAAGACAACATTTTTTCATGGTGATTTGGAGGAGGAAATTTATATGCACCAACCAGAAGGCTTTCAGGTGAAAGGTAAAGAGGATTGGGTATGTAAACTGAAAAAGAGCTTGTATGGGTTAAAACAAGCTCCTAGACAATGGTATTTAAAATTTGATAAGTTCATGGCTAATCAAAGGTTTGAAAGATGTCAAAGTGATCACTGTGTATATTTTAAGCAAACTGGAAATGGTAACTATGTTATTTTGCTATTGTATGTGGATGACATGTTAGTTGCGGGAACAAATATGCAAGATATAAACATGCTCAAGAAGAAGTTGGCTAAATCCTTTGCCATGAAGGATTTGGGAGAAGCCAAACAAATCCTTGGTATGAGAATAACAAGAGACAAGGAGAGTCACACTCTGAAATTATCACAAGCAAAATACATTGAAAAAGTGCTTAGGAGATTCAACATGAACAATGCAAAGTTTGTTGCTACTCCATTGGCAAAGCATTTCAAACTCACCAAAGATTTGTGTCCCAAGACACAAAAGGAACAAGAGCATATGGCTAAGGTTCCCTATGCATCGGCGGTTGGAAGCTTGATGTATGCAATGGTTTGTACAAGACCGGATATTGCCCATGCAAGTGGGAGTAGTGAGTAGATTTATGAGTAATCCGGGAAAAGGACATTGGCAAGCGGTAAAATGGATACTCAGGTACTTGAGAGGAACTTCAAATTATTCTTTGAATTTTGGAGGCTCTAATATATGCTTGAAAGGTTTTGTAGATTCTGATATGGCAGGTGATCTTGATGGTGGAAGGAGCACTACTGGATACATCTTTACTATAGGAGGAGGAGCGGTTAGTTGGATTTCTAAACTCCAACACGTAGTTGCCCTTTCAACCACTGAAGCTGAATATGTTGCTGCTACAGAAGCAAGCAAAGAGATGGTTTGGTTGTAAAGACTAATGGAAGAACTAGGGAAGAAGCAAGAGGATAATAGGTTGTGGAGTGATAGCCAAAGTGCTATACACCTTGCAAAGAATTCAGCATTCCATTCAAAAACTAAACACATCAAACTCAGGTATCATTTCATTAGATCAGTAGTGGAAGATGGATATTTGAAATTAGGGAAGGTTCACACATCACAAAATCCTACTGATATGCTTACAAAAGTGGTGTCAAGAGAAAAGTTAAGCTTTTGCTCAACTTCAGTTGGCCTTAAGGAATAAGAGGCCATGCTGAGAATTTTTCGATCCTTGGTTGCAGTATGGTGCAATGGAATTAGTCTCCAAGTGGGAGATTGTTAGGAATGGAGTCTAATTATGAGAAGACTAAACGAGAGAAAGTTTCGGATTTCATCGCGGGACGGGGCAGGGAAAGTTTCCAGATTTACAGTCTGTTAGTCTACCAGAGAAAGTTTTCGGATTTACAACAGGACAACCAGGGAAAGTTTTTTTGTTTTTATTCCAAAATTAGATGTTGGGAACTCAATGTTAATCTTGGAATGTATTAAGAAAAGTAGTTTGTTTTTTCTGTTTTTTTCTAGTTGTGAGGAAAAACAAAGAATACTATGACAAAGAAAATTACTCTGTTAATTCCTTGGAAATATAGAGAGGAAATTACAGCAGATGTTTGTTGTAGGTTGTAACCCTCTATTGCTTGGATTGAGAAAATGAAGGACTGAAAATTCTCGGTGGTGGATGTAACCCACATTGGGTGAACCACGTTAAAATCGTTGTCTCTTCTTCTGTGTGTGTTTGTCTAATTTTTCTTTAATTCTGCCGTTAAAGTTTGAAACACTATAATTGCTTTTCTATATAAATATATTTTATATTGTGATTTACTCTAACAAAAATAATATTAAATTTTAATTATTTTTATTTTATATATATATATATATATATATATATATATATATATATTTTTTTTTTTTTTTTTTGGAATCTTAGCATTCTTTCTATTTGTGTGTGATGGAAAATAATAAATAATAGTACTTGTTATGGGCAGCAATCCTTGGGTAAATGTTTTTGGTGGAAAAAGCATGGCGCATAAGAATGAGATTCCTTTATTTCGATAACTAACAGCCCGTTGCGCATTCACAATGAACATTAAAATTAGTTAAAATTAGATTATAATAATTCCTTTTATATGGCAGGGTCATGTCCACAAGGGGAAGAAGGAATGACGATAAGTGAAAGGAGTATTTAGACTGGTAGTTGTGAAAAGGATATAGACGAATCTAGTGGAGTTTTTATCTATTCTTCTTTACTTTGGTTCTGTAGATAATTAATTAACAAGGTATCCATATCAAATTCTTTTCAACTCTTGAACTAAGGGGAAGGTACTTACTCTTTAAATGGCTTTCTAACTTGCTTCTCTATCAAATTCACGTGAAAATGGATATTGATGATATTTTCTTTGGAAAATAAGTGTATTCTCTGTCAGAAAATCGAATGCATGTTACAATGAAGTTGAATGATACCCTAATTTTTGTTCAAAAAAGTCATTTAAGATGAGCATTTACAAAGATGTCCTAAGAGTTTAAACTTTTCATTTGTATGAAAAGTTATTGAAATGCACTTTTGATTTTCATGTAATATACAAACTTGATTACCTTCATAAAATAAATCTAAGGTAGAGAAATTTCTATAGTTATCGATAGAGTTTGGCAAGGTTTTGATGTTAATTGTGATTAAACTTTGATAAAGTTTGTGTATTAATTTTCAACTAGTTAAATTCACTTATTGAATTTTGTAGGGGTTGAGATTTTAAAATTAATGGAAAACACAGTTTTAAAGGCAAAAATAATAGAATGGATGGTTGGAGGGTTTTTCAGAAGCTAGGATTTTTTTCTTAGAAGAGGGCTCTCCAAGGGGTGCAACATGGAGATTGATGTGAACAATGTTTCTCCAAGATCTTTGTCAAATGATGGAAATTCATCGTTGGGTGTTATAGGTGGTCATTTACCTAGGATAGAGATTGCAACATTATCATTTCATGCCAAAGAGATTGAGATAGTAGTTGACTTAGGGTTCTTTGCTCTGAAAGGTGCATCACATACTAGTTATGGTGGGATTCACACAATTTCACTCAACAAGAAAGAGAATGAGCTCGGGCCATCGACTTCTAGTTATATCTCTCATCCCCATAGAAGGAGCAAGTCACAAGATGAGGAGCTCTTTGTTTCACCTTTTATAAATTTTCTAGAGGACCCCCTATTTAAGTTTAGAAAGAAATCAATCCAACAACCAGAATGGGATGATGATCATTTAGGGCCCAAGGGAGTCCCTATCCCTGCTTATGAATTTTCCTCCAAATTTGAGCCATACCGCTATCATGACATGAAAAATAATGTAACTCTAGGAGAAGAACATGATAGAAGTGATATTTCCAGGTAGCACTCCATGCTCCCATTCAAGCTCCCCCACCATATTGGGTGTATTGTTGCAAGGGTGAGCTAATTCTAGGTCCTCTTACGCTCATGCATTGCTCAACAACTTGACTTTCAATGGTAGCAATTCTCAAGCATCCCCAATAGTTCAACTGGAGGACCTTCATTCTAACATAAGATAAAATATTGTTGACCTTGCGCCCTCATCCCATGGACCTGGAGGATCCGAACAAGGGAGTGATGAACAACATATACCAAAAGAGGGAACCCTTAAATATGGACATGTAGGACGAAATCAAAGCTTTGAACAGGTAAATCAACAAGCTAAAGAGTTAGGTACCTTTGAGTTTGAATAGCAAGATGATTTTATTGAAGAAATAAAAGAATTAGAAGAGTGAATTGTTGTTCTATTCTTTTCCAGAAGAATCTCCTTGATGAAGAGCTTAATCGATGGTTTGTCAAAGTCTAGGAATCCAAGGGTTGGATGATTACCTCTTGTCATCGTCTTGGTCAATCCTTTGTTTTTGTCATGTTCACCTCCAAATATTATTGCTTAAAATCTCTAAGACTTAGTACTTGGATGATTTATGGTCAATTGGTCTTTCTACAACATTAGGCATTCCAATTTGACCCTTAGAATGTGTTAAATATGAAATACCCCCTTTGAATTGAACTCTCTTTCTTAAACCTGGCATGCACAAAGTACTTACCTCAAATAACTACTATGTTTGGAAGGCCATTATTTCTCTCATCCAAGTCATCACACGTCATGCGCTCCCACCTACACATCTTTGTTGAAACTGATGTTTCCAAGGACCTCCCAAGTAAGATCTTAATCGTAGCCCTTGGTATCCAATTTGAACAATAGATTAATTATATCAACTTGTCAAACTCATGTTTCTACTGTAGATAGCAAGACCATATGATTAGCAAGGCCATACGATTAAAAATTATCCGATGAGACCTCCCAAACTACAAAACCAACCTGCTAGTACTCCTACTACTGCCACTTAGCATGCAAGAAAAATAATACCTTATGTTAAGTCTTTACAACCTTCTAGTTCTAATGATATGACCTTTTCCGCTGCTCATTCAGTACCTCAAGCTTCTAAATTGGTAGTTACCCACATCTCCCTTCAGCCCCCTTCAACTTTTGAGTCTCTTGTGGAACAAACTCCTCATGAAACAATTGAGGAGAGTTGGGTAACCCAACATAACAAGAAACATAGATGCAACTTATCACGATATGCCTCCCCCTCCTTCCAAAGGTATCTCCAAAGACCAACACCTAGGAGATAAGGAATGGAGCCATAAGCCCACCAACTCTTACTTCAACAATACATTTTTAACCACACACCAGTCTAAGGGAACATGTACTTTGCATGATTATATGCAATATGTACCCACCTGGAATGCCTATGATGCTTTAGCTAATAATATTTCAGACTTATGTCTACAAGAATCATGTCTTGGAATGTGTGTGGTATCATGTTGTGAGAGCGGTATTTTGCTATCTAGACAGTCATCAAGAGATTTTACCTGTAAATTTTAATGTTGCAAGAAGTTAAAATTTTAGGTTTCAGACTCAGAAAAGCCCTTAAGACCCTATGGGGGGTTAGGGGGGCCTTGTGTACAAATTATGATGAAGGGAGGGGAGGGGTTTTCCTATGCCTCTCTCAAGAGTTTTGGGATTTTATTTTATTATCAGGAGAGGATCCAATGCATAGAGTAGTGTGGTGTACAATAATATTTGGAGGTAGGGGTATTACAACTTTTTATGCACCTAATGATGCAGTTAGAAGGGAAACCCTATGGGATTGGATGTGCTTCAATTTTTCTGGAAGTAGATTGGATAATAGGAGGGGACTTCAATATGATAGAGTGGGAGGGAGACAGATTGGGAGTTGGCACTCCAATAAAACAACCAGAAGAGGCTATATTATGGTCTAGTTTTAGAAGGGCTTGGAATTTTTATGATCCCAATTGAAATAAGAGTGCTAAAAATCATGAGGCTTTGTTTACTTGGAGTAATGCATGATGTGGGGATGCTCTTAGAATGATAAGATTGAACCAATTATATGTAGCAAAAATATTGATATCCTCCAAAATTATTTGTCTCATCCAATCTATTCAGTGGTAACTTCATATCATCTCCCCATTACCTTGAGTATTGGGTGTGTCCCCATAAGGAAACCCAAAAATAGTTTACCTTTCAAGTTAAATACTTCCCTGATCAAGTGCAAACATTGTGTTAATGGAATCAAGAAAGTGTTTAATATCTTGCCAAGGCCCTTTGGGAGGGATATGATAGATTATGTGGTGGGAGGAAGCCAACAAAATAACAGTGGATTACTTTCAAGGTTTTGGAAAAATTCTAGCCTCTCTTCATAGGAAAAATGAGAAATAATTGGAGTAGGAAGTTGACCAACTCAACCACCACCTCAGCCAAAATATTAGCAGCACCCCTTCTCAAAAGCAGTATGGTGAAAATCAAGAAAATCTAAGGCAACTCCAAGTTTATAAATCCCATAGGGCACAAATCAGGGCACATCTTCAGTCGATTTGTGAGGGTGATAAAAATTCTAATTTTTATTTTTATTAAAATTGTTGCCAAATTTATATTAGCCAAAATCTTAAGGAAAAAATACAATATAAAGGCTAACAATGGCTTGGGTGCCTACATCCAGGATTGAACACCCAACATCATCATAACCATGATAGAATTACCTCTAGTAGGGATAAAGCAAACATAGGTGCACTCACAAGGTCACTCAAGGCACCCATCACTAGAAATAAGCACATCGAAGACCACACACATAGCCCCACTACTGTATTATAACATGAGACCATGAAGGACCAACATAGAGGAGAAAGATATTGAATAGCCACACAAGTGATCCCTTGGTGACCCATGTTAAAATACTATGATATCCCAAATGGTTGCTAAATTTTTCTTTAATGTCATTAAGAAGAAGAATAGATTAGAGATAATAGAGGTTATTAAAAATTCTAGATTTGGCCTACAAATTTTTATGGAGGACCTCCCATCCTTTATCCAAGAGGATTTTGTAGTCCTTTTCAAAAGTGAAGGGCTTAACACAGAAGTTGAGTTTTTTAGAGAATGTTGCAAAAAATGCATATCTCACAAAGTATCTGAAGAAGATAGAGCATTGTTGGATAAACCTCTTTCATAGGATGAACTTCATTCTGCCCTCCTCTCTTTGGTGAATGAAAAAGCCTCAGGCATTGATGGGCTTCCAAGTGAATTTTTTAAGACCATGTGGGAGACTATAGGAGTTGATTTTTTGCGGATGTGTGAGGAGGTTATTATTGTTGGAGGCCTTGGGGAGGCCACTAATCAAGGATTGATCAGGCTCATTCCAAAAAGATATAAGATAGATATGCTTGTTGATTGATGTCCCATTACTTTACTTAATTTCTCTTATAAAATTTTGGCTAAGGCTCTGGCCAAAAGACTCCTCCCAGTGGCTACAAAAATTGTTCACCCAAAGCAAATAGGATTCCTAAAATATCACTACATTTTGGATAATCTCCTTACATCTTGGGAAGGGATGGAGTGGGCTCGAGCACAGGGGCTCAAGGACCTTTACCTTAAGCTTGATTTTGATAAAGCTTATGATCGATTAGAGTGGCCCTTCATCTTAAGCATGCTCCATTGGCTTGTTTTTGGTCATAGATTCATCGATATGGTAGCTTCCCTCTTTCCAAATGCTTCTACAAGAGTGATAACTAATATAAATTATCTAACATTATTCCTATGGAAAGATCAATTAGGCAAGGTTTCCCATTGGCCCCCTATCTATTTGTAATTACAGTTGATACCCTTGGTTATATATTGGAATATGCAATTAAAGAGGGGAGGATAAGAGATATCCCCTTTCAAATGGCTCCCAGCTTATCAAATCTCACTTTGCATATGATTCTATGTTTTTTTCTTTGGTAGATCAACAAAATCTTGCGAACATCCTTGAGACAATTCACACCTTCCATAGGGCATCTGGTGAAAGAATCCAAGAAGGTAAGAACTTTGTTATTCCCTTTGGATTTGATGGTAAGCCAAATTGGATACCCACAAGATGGAATTGGATGCAAAGAGGAGAAATATCTAAGTATTTGGGATTTGATTTTTGGTGTTGATATTTCACCCAAATCTATGTGGGATTGGTGTATGGACAAATTTGCCAAAAACATGGAATACTAGAAATATTGGAAATGTCTCAAGCAGCTAAAATATAGATTAATGGAAAAAATTTAGCCCCCTTCCATGTTTAATTCTCTTATATTTTGACTCCTAGAAAGGTTGGGTATGATAAGATGAATAGTATGCTTCGAGAGTTTTTTAGAGTAAAAAACCTAGCCAAACAAGGCCTCCCAATGGTCTCTTGGAGTAATTGTTGCAGACCAATTTCATGTAGTGGGCTAGGAATCCCCAACCTTCAAGCATAGGGCTATGCACTTGCAACTAAATGGATGCAAAGGGTGATCATAGGGAATGATCCATGGAAGGTGTTGGTGAGGGAGCATTTGAAAAACCCCAAAATGTATGGTAAAATTTGGGTAAATTTTTCATACAATAACATTCTTTTACAAGCCCCTTATTTCTCTATAGAAGGTTGTAATATTCTCAAAGGGATTTGGAAAGACTAACAACAAGTACATAATTTTATTTCATGGCAGACGCCTCCAAAGCAAGGCCCCGTAGATTTCCTCCAGCACAAATTATGGTGGTCACCCCTCCTCACCCTTGATGCATAGCCTCTTGGCATGAGTCCCTGGTTTCCTGCTAGGCATCTCTTCAAAAGGGGAATAATTTTGGTGGGTGATATTTGGGATTTTTCTAAGTCCTCATGGAAAAATTAGAAGCAAATCCAGTCAAAATTTGACCTCTATCCTACTGATAAAGCAATGATTATGTGGATCCTTTCCATCACCTCCCAGGTGCCCCAACCTCTATATTCTCCACTAGAAGCTAGTCCCCATTGGTCTCATTGGAAATGGTTTGACAATCATGACTTTGAGCAAATAATCCTTAAGTTTTGGTACCAAGCCCTGCTTCCTATGAATTGTCAGCAGTTTACAAATATGCTCAATAAAAATAGAACTTAGAGCTCAGTTGGGCCACTTGGGCAAGAACCTTCAAGCTTATCAACTCTGCCCCAATTCAAGGAAAGTTCCAGATTCTTCTTTGGAATGTAGTCCTTCAAGGTCTACCTACTTGGAGCAGGATAAAATGAATGGGCCAAGGGCAAGGTGATTACCCTTTTTATGGTTTGGAAGAGATAGTACATCTATTTTGGAACTATGCTCGTGCCCACCATATTTGGTGTGAAGCACAATAATTTATTTATCCCTTACCACTTCCTATGATAAAGGATCAAGCCTTATTGGGGATCAATTTGATGCCCAATCAAAAATTTCTTCTCTCCATTACCAGGGTAGCTATCATCTTTCATATATGGAAGACTTGATGCAAATCCATTTTTGAAACTGATCAAGAAGATATCTCTAATATCTCAGTAGCTAACATCTTTGTTGTTGTAAAATGTCAATTGCAGGCTGAGTCAATAGGTTGCACCCATAAGGAGAAAGCACTACAAGAAGAAATCATAGCTCTAAAGAGGTATATCTATGAGACCTCGACTCATAGATCGGATGGAATTTATAGATTACATAATATGGTAGGTGAATTAACTGAGCAACATAGCTCGATGATGCATAATCAGACACACTTGATGAAGCATTTGGGTCAAGTGGAATTAGAAGCCAACAACACTCATTCCAGTCCTCATATTAGGCTCCCATCACAACATGAGGTGGAGTAGGGTCACTTAGACTCTTCTCCTTAGCAGATGTTTTCCTAGCATGGTTGCTCCCTTGCAGTTTTTATTTTGGCAGAGTGCAGTAGTCTCTTCTCAGCAGATAGTGTGCAAGCCACCCATTAGAGGGAGCAACCCAATAGTCTCTAGTCATTCAGTTTTATATCAGCACATCTTTTTAGAGTCTTGGTGATGGCATATTTTTTCATCCCCATAACAACCACTAGGGATATCTTAGTTTTTAACATGGGTCACCAGGGGATCACTTGTGTGGTTGTTCACTTCCAATGCTTGTAGTCGGGTGCCTTGAGTGTCACAATATTTCTTAGTTCTCCTCTGTGTTGGTCCTTCATAGCCTCATATTGTAATACAGTAGTGGGGGTCTATGTGTGGTCTTCGATGTGCTTATTTTTGGTGATGGGTGCCTTGTGTGGCCTTGTGAATGCACTTGTGTTTGCTTTGTCCCTACTAGAGGGAAGTCTATCATGGTTCCGATGTTGGGTGTTCAGGCCTAGATGTAGGCACCTAGACCATGATTTGCCTTTATATTGTATTTTTTCCCTTAATATTTTGGCTAATATGAATTTGGCAACAATTTCAATAATAATAAAAAAACGAGTGGTTGGTGGAGTACCTACCCAATTGCAATTTAGAAAAATCTAACCTAGAAAATTTAGCTAAGAATCTGAGAGGAAAGAAAAATATTTATTATGCTTAGTCTGATCCACCTTCTCACTCTTGAAAATAAGGTGCCAAACTTTTATTATTATGATACTGAGTGAATAAAGGACATTACCTTTTATATTTTTGACATTTTTCCTTAAGGTGGCCTATGGGTGTCAAAATATCATGAGATCGTGACGTCTTCTACACTTAGCCTATGGGCACCAAAATATGGCGAGATCACGATGTTTTTCCTTAAGGTGACCTATGGGTACCGAAATTTTGTGATATCGTGACGTATTCTACACTTCGCCTGTGGGCACCAAAATATCACGAGATCACAACGTTTTCCTTGAGGTGGCCTGTAGGCACCGAAATATCATGAGATCATGATATTTTATACACTAGCTTATGGGCACCAAAATATCGTGATATCATGATATTGTCCTTGAGGTGGCTTGTGGGTGCTGAAATATCACGAGATCGTGACATCTTCTACACTTAGTCTATCGGTGCCAAAATGTCGCGAGATCGTGATGTTTTCCTTGAGCTGGCCTGTGGGTGCCAAAATGTTGTGAGATTGCACGTCTTCTAAACTTATCTTGTGGGTGCCAAAATATCGTGAGATTGAAAATTTTTTCTTGAGGTGGCCTGTGGACATTGAAATATCACGAGGTCATGACGTCTTCTACACTTACCAAAATTTTGAGAAGACAACTCTTCACTCCCCTTGATGTAGTCAATTTTGACCTACATGTCTCCAACAATATTTAGTCTTGAAAACATTCTTCCCTTATATAAGAGGAACAAAATTCCATGTCTAATTATTCATATGGGACTTATACTAAATAAGCATAGCATTTTCCCACTTTGGATAGCCTTTAGCATAGGAATAGAAAAGTGGATCTCCAAATTCATCACCCTTTTAAAGCATGTATTAAGAAGGATCCTTACAATATGCTTCTAAGAGAGAATGGAATGAGCATCCTAAAGGAGATTCCAAACCCACTTGGGTGTCAAATGAACTATGTAATACTATGGGACATACCATAGGAAAGCAACATTATAATATATTACCAAAGCATCCAAATAATGACCATTCACCTCAACATCCATCACAGTTGCACAAGGATCAAGATGATCAAGCTCATTTTTCCAAGGATTCAAAACCATAAGTGTTGGAGATGCTGCTACTAGAAGAGAAGTCAAATAAAAAAACCCAACTAAAATATCCCCATGGGAAGATAAAAAAAATCTAGAACAATTGGAGTGGTGCCAATAGGAATATCTACGGAAGTATTAAGGACCATCAATGAAATTAGAGAAGGATCCTTATCCAACAAAGTATCAAGAGGGCCTAACAGAGAAGTTAAAATAACCTTATCAAATATCACATCTTGTCAAATTAGAACATCTTGCCCATCATGATCATATAAATGGTAATCCTTAGAGATTTTAATACCCCATATAATTATATTGATTACTCTTTAGTTGTACATTTTGACATGTATCTTTGGGAATATGGGCCCATGCAATGGATTCAAATATATAAAACCATGAGATATCAAACTTGTCTGCTATTAATATCTCAAGAAAATTCATACCCTAAATTGCTTGATTTAGAGTCCTATTGATGATATGTGTTGCATAAGTTATTGTTTTACCCTAAAACTTGGGCTTCATATGCTTGGCCTATAACATGCATCTATCCATCTCTATAATATTTTTTTTCTTCCACTTAGCCACCCCATTGTGCTATGGGATACAATGGATAGTTCTTTGAAAGATAATACCATGAAGAGTCAAGAAATAAAAAAATATATTACTCGTATAGTCACTCCTTTTTTTATCCTCAAACACTTGATCTTCCTCTTAAACTATTCTCCACAAGTACTTTAAAGTCCTTCAACTTCCTAAAAGCCTTATCTTTGGTCCAAATGGTGTATAACCATACATACTAGGAGAAACTATCTATGAAGATAAATAAATAATTATTTCTATAAATATATGGTATCCCCATTGGTCAATTAATAACACTATGAGTGATCTCCAAGGGTCATGTAAAACACCTAGTAGTTTCTTTTTGAAAGGACTCTTGATGTTGTTTTCCCAAAATATATTCCTTATAAACACCACTAGGGAGATAAATAGGAGAAATCCCAATATATAATTGATATTGACTCATGTACTTCAAGAAACCATAGCCAAGATGCCCAAGTCTATGCTTTCGTCATTGAGTACAATCATCTACTTTTGCCAACATAGCCCAAAAAAATTCTTTCTAGAAGAAGACGAAGAATGATTAGAAAAATCACCAGGTTTGTACATTTGTATGACTCATGATAATATTCTAAAGCCATTATCTTGGAACCATCATCAATATCCTTGATCACCTGTTGATTTGGCCAAAAATCCATCTTATTCATATGGGTGATGTAATAAATAGACAAAAGATTTGAGATCACAATAGGAATATAAAGTACATAAACAAATGAAGAAGAACCAACCTATCCTTGACCACACCCTCTCCATAGTACAATGTGTTATAATCATGCAAGAGATGGTGATGCTTGGTCATGTGTTGAGTAGCCCCTAAATTTGTAATCCACTCATAAAAACAGGTAGATGTCGTATATGTTGAATGAACAACTATGCATATCTATGATGTTTCTCAATCATGTTTATCCTCACCTTGAGCATATAGGAGAGTAACATCAATACCCTTTTTTGGATGCATCCTTAAGCTTCTTAATATGTATCTAACAAAACTTTACCTTATGGCCTTCCTTCTTATAAAAATTATAAAAACATTTTATAAAGGGTTTCCTCACTTTCTTTTCACCTTGATTTGTATTTTTGTCAACCTCTATCTTAATTACTTTTTTACATGAACCTAAATGACAAGAGAATGACTCTTATGAATCTCCCTTCAAGCTTGGTGGTGAAGAAGATACTTGAAAAAATCATCAAGAGAAGAGAGAAAATATAAGAAGTAAATTCAAAGCATCTTAAATAAAATAGCAATAATCTCATATATCTTAGATATGTTTTTGAATATAATGTTAAAAATCTCAACGTCCTTTCCACTATCAATAATCCCCTTCTTCTTACTATCAACTCCTTTTGCAGTGCAAATAACATCTTTTAATTTATTAAACCAATTTATGTACTCATGTATGGTCTTAAAGTTATCGATGATCAATTTAGCAAATTTTTACCTCTAATCTATTGACTTGTGTAGAGTTAATGCGATCACACAAGTTCTAAAATTTATCAAGTAGGTCTTTGGGATCCTAAGTGTTGCTAACACAAATTTCATAGATCTTATCAACATGAAGAGCTATCACACCAAACACCTCATTCTTCTTATCCATAAGTAGCTACTTTCTCTCGTTAGAATTAAGTTTTTGAGGGACCTTGTTCCCATATTTGACAAATCCATTAATCTTGAGCAAAGCTTCTTTTATTTTTTTGTGGAAAACATCCCAAAAGGGATGCCACTTTCGGGTAAGACACAAGGAGGCAGGGGTATTAATCTAGAGTAAATCTTCAATCTTGATTTTCAAGTGGTATAATTTATCTCTTTTAGCAACGACACATGTTGATCCATGATTTCTTGCTAAAATACAATCTCTTGTATATAGTTATAACTAAAAACAATATTACCAATGGAAAGAGATAAAAAATCCATGTGATTTAAAAAAGGTTCAAAATGGTTTTATGTGTAAAAGTTATAGCCCTAAAAAAATTGATCCTAAATTCATATAAAATGGCATCAAAATATTTTAAAAACTCAAAAAAATATATTTACCTTTAGCCTATGGTAAAATACCATATGTTGATAACTGAGAAGTTGAGGGGTACCAATTGAGCACTAATTGGACATAGGAATAATGAATCATCTATCGGTATTATTGTTATATATAAGAAGGTTCCATTAGGACGTTGATTATGCAAGCCACTAGACCATGTACTAACCAACTAGATTGTGTCACATATCACCTTCTGCCACATTTTAAGATCCATAATTGGCTTCATCTATTGATGAATGTGCAAGCATTAGAATAGTTGGTTTGATGAGTTAGAAATGTATGATTGGTCAAACTTCTTTTTATACCTAAAGTAAGACATTCATTCTACCACAACGACCATTGCCATGTTGGTCATTATTGCATCATCATTTGCCTTTTTGGTAGGTATAATATCAATTAGTGCTATGTCATTAGGTATGAGAGCATAATTGCCAAGTTACATGTCACAAGGTATGACATCAATGTGTACCATGCCAAAGATGATGATTTTAGCATATCCCATATCATATAGGATGATATTGTCACGTGCCATGTCAATTGTGGTGATTTCATTATGCAACATGTTAGAGAAAGTGGTGATGTCATCAAGTTTCTCATCCAAAAATGGGTGTGAGGTTTAAAACTTGGACCTCTTGGGTCCTAAGGATAAACTCCATCCCTCTAACCATAATTCCATGGTCACTTATGCAACATAATATGAGAGGTGCTCTCTGTTTAATAGTGTAAATTAGCACAAGTGTGGAGGATAACATTCACTTAGGTGTGTCAAACATCTCCACATGCCTTCCTATCCATTTAATTTTGTATACACCCTAAGAAGTGAACATGTATTTTGCATTGAACTTTGGTCCCTATGGAATATTTAGAAGAATAATCCCTTTCCAGATTTCAATTTTTCAAAAAGAGAGGGAAAGGATAATTTTTTTAAATGTAATAAAACAAGTACCTAGAGGAAAAATAGCAAAATGTGCTAAACTAGGACTCTAAAATTTTACAAAGAATTTGAAAATGTTTATGGCTCATCCACATTTATTATAATTTACCCTACATAACCTTGGACACAACCTATCAGGCCATCCTCTCTTGCCAATGTAGTAAAAATATTGTCAGACCATTCTAGCAACTTTGTTAAATGACTCAAAGGTATTCCAATGCATAAGAGTCTACCCATGACTTATTTGGCATACAAGGTTTACCAATAATTATTCAACCTTTTCTTTCCTTCTTCAACAATGATGTAAACTATCCTTTTTTTTTAAGTGAAAAATGATCCGTAATGGTAGCCAAACCTGACTATTCTCACAATTACAGATTTAAGGATTGAAAACAATTACCAAATCTCTATGCAATTGCTAAAATCTAATTCAAAAACATTCACACAAATTTGACACAAAAATTTATAGTGGTAAAACCCCAATGTGGGGAAACATCCACTGTACAAGAGAGCTCATTATTTTATTACTGAACAAACATTACATTGCAACCTTCGAAGGGCTACCAAGCATTGCTACTGTTTTGAAACAGCCAATACTAAGCAAGAAATTTTACCCAACAGTCTGCAAATTGTTCACCATAAACAAAGCTCACGTACATACTCTCCAATCCCTCATTAACCCTGCCATAGATGCTAAAAATGACATAAATAAACATTCCAATAACTCCTGGCCTTTTGGCTACCAAGCGTGACTTTTGGTCTCCAACTGTTTTTTGGTATTTTGTTGTCAAACGCATCAGATTGCCATTTTGGAATATGTACAACTTCTGGATTGCATATCCAATCGACCTAAAATTTATACCACGTGTTCCCAATAGTTTGAACTACATATGGTTAAAAATTTAGATCCTAAATCCTTATGAGTAACTCCCAGCATGTCCACGAATATGGCCATTGAGGCTGATTTTTACCCTGTTTCCAGCTGTCAAAAGTGCCAGATTGTCATTTTGGAACGCGCACAGATTTCGGATTACCTGTCCAATCGACCTGAAAATTTTACCATGCATTCTCAATAATTAGAAATACATTTGGTTAAAATTTGAGGTCCTAATTCATTATGAGTCATTCCCAGCATGTCCACGAATATGGCCACTGAGGCTGATTTTTACCACTGTTTCCAGTGTCAAATGTGCATTCCGAGTTTTGCAAAAGAGTATGTAGTTGCCAAATTTTACAAGATTTGGTGGTACTAACAACACCCAAAATTGAAGTATGATGTCAAATAACTCCACTCAGATGTTTACTTACTCACCATGATTATTAAAATTTTATTTATCCGAAAAATAATTCCGGATCAGGCCTCCCTACTTGGGGAGCTTTTGGTCCCTCAAAAGCTTTAAGCCATTAGGTGAGGATATAAATCCTTCACCCGAGCCAAAGGTAACCATATTGCTTTGTTCAGTCTTTTACCTTTTCCACAAACTAACCAAAACTCTTGGTCACCCCTTCTTGAAGTACGAATTTTCTTTTCAAGCACCACATCCTCTACAGCCTCTTCAAAAGTTGATGAAGTCAGGTCATCCCAATGTGGTAGAACTGGAGTATCTTCTTTGGCATCCAATAATGAAGGCTCAAACAATTTCAAATTCTCCACATTAACAACAGAATACATTTGCATATAACTAGGCAAGTCAAGTTTGAATGCATTATCCCCATATTGATCCACAATCTTGAATGGTCCATAACGTATGGGTTTTAGCTTCTTACCAGCTCCTTGAAGCCTCTCCTTACCCAAATGCAACCACACCATATCTCCAATCTGAAACTGATGTGCAACTCTGTGTTTATCATGGCGCTCTTTGTATTGCTGCTGAGTCTTCTTCAACTTCTCCTCAATTCGTTCATGGATAAGCTGAATTTTCTGGATGAACCTCAAAGCCTTGCTACCTTCTGGCTCATTACTCCCTGCTGCATCTGAACCACTTGAAAATACTCCATCAAAAGGTGAATGTGGTAGGAAACCATAGCATACCTCAAATGGTGATAGCTGAGTTGATGAATGAATAGCCCTATTGTAGCAATATTGCACATAAGGCAGATTGTCATCCCAAGTCTTTGGTCTTTCTCTGGTTAAATCCTCTCAACAAATGAACAATGGTCCTATTGACAACTTCGTTTGACCATCAGTTTGGGGATGAAATGCGGTAGATCTTTTCAACTTTGTATCCAACATTCCCCAAAGTGCAGTCCAAAACTTGCTAAGGAACCGGGTATCACGGTCACTAATAATGCTTTTGGGTAGACCAAAATTCACAAAAACCTGTTGAAAGAACAAATCAGCTGCTCCTTCAGCTGTGATAGTCTTCTTACATGGAATCATAACAGCCATTTTACTAAATCTATCAACTATCACATACAAATAATCATTCCCCTTGCGAGTGGTAGGCAGTCCACCCACAAAATCCATTGAAATGCTCTCCCAAGGCCGGCTAGGAACTGGTAGGGGAGTGTACAATCCTAATTTCCGGTTACTTGGCTTACTTGTATTACAAATGGCACACCCACGGATGTATCTGGAAACATCATTTTGCATATTTGGCCAGTGCACATAACGCTGCAAATTTGCTACTGTTTTATGCACCCCAAAGTGACCAGCAATCAATGAAGTATGAGATTCTCTAATCAGCTGCAATCTACTACCAACTGGAATACAAAGCTTGCCAGCCTTGAACAGTAAGCCATCCTCCAAGTGATAGTCTTCCACTGAGGTATTTTTTCCTGCTCCAAGACTGAGATACACTTCCTTAAATTCCTTATCCTCCTCATATTCACCTTTATAACTATCAAAAGCAAAAGGCTCTAACTCCATAACAACTGAAGCAAGTTTCATGGGAGGTCTGGATAATAGATCAGCCAATTTATTAGCTTTACCCCTCTTATACCTGATCAAAAGGTTAAATTGTTGCAAGAAACCCATCCATTTAAAATGTCTTGACTGCTGCAATTTACTCTGAGTTTGCAAATATTTTAAGGGTTCATGATCAGTATGAATAACTGATTCTTTACCCATCAAATAGTGCCTCCATTTCTTAACCGCTTGCACCAAAGCATACAATTCTCTGTCATATGTAGGATAATTAAGAACAGCTCCAGAAAATAACTCAGAATGATAACATACCGGCTTACCTCCTTGGAGTAAAACTGCTCCCATAGCATGGCCAGAAGCATCAGTCTCTACTTCAAAAGGTAATCTCATATCTGGCATGGCAAGAACTGGTGCATTGCAAACCTTATCCTTCAACTTCTGAAATGCTTGTTCTTCTTCTTTACCCCACATAATACTGCTATTTTTTCGCAACATTTTCTGCAGTGGTGCAGCCACATGTGAGAAATCTTTAATGAACTTCCTCAAATACTGAATTGCTCCAATAAAGCTTCTTAATTCAGTCTGAGATTTTGGCTGGGCCCACTCTAAGATGGCTGCAACTTTCGCTGGATCAATTCGAATCTCTCCTCCACCAATCACATGGCCCAAATAAACCAAAGAAGTCTTTCCAAACTCACATTTCTTGATGTTTAATTTCAATTGTGACTGCTGCAAAACTGCCAATACCTCTCTCAAGTGTTGCATATGCTCCTCCCAAGATGCACTATACACAAGTATATCATCCAAGAAGACAACTGCACATTTATCCAAAAATGGACGTAGTACATCGTTCATCATTCTCATGAATGTTGCAGGAGCATTAGTTAAACCGAATGGCATAGCTAGCCACTCAAAAAGACCTTGCTTAGTCTTGAAAGCTGTCTTCCAAATGTCTTCCTCCTTCATCCGGATTTGGTGATAACCAGATTTTAAATCCAACTTGGTGAAATATCGGGCATGCTTCAACTGATCAAGTAAATCATCAATGCGAGGAAGTGGATATCTATTTTTAATGGTGATTTTATTGAGTGCCCGGTAGTCAATGCACATCCTCCATGTCCCATCTTTCTTTGGAACCAACACAATGGGAGAACCTGCTGGTGATGTACTAGGCCTCACAAGCCCTTGTTCCAATAATTCTTGGACTTGTCTCTTCACCTCATCAGATTCCAATACTGACTGCCTATACAACCCAATGTTTGGTACTGGTGAATCTGGTAATAGCTGAATCTCATGTTCTACATCTCTCTTTGGTGGGATGCCCCGAGGTGCCTGCATAATTTCTTGGAATTCTTGAAGCAACTTCTTCAACTCTCCCCTTTGCCTAGGAGTACAATCAGCTGCCTCTACTTTAGGTCCATCAATTTGCAAGTCTTCACCCACACGTCTCACCATGAGAAGCACAAACCTCTTGCTAGTATTCACCATATGTTTTGCTTGTTGAGCAGTAACAAGCTGAAATTTCTTTTGCCCTTTGTAGGCATGAATTCTAAATCCCTTGCCATCTTTCACCAAGCGCCACTGGTTCAGCCTTCTATAAAAAACAGCATCTCTTTCCCATAAATATGGGCTACCAAAGACAACTTGGCATATATCCAGAGGTACAATATCACAAACTACCTCATCTTTAAACTTCTCATCAACAGAAAATTTAAATGTGCATTGCTTAGTTACCTGCAATTCTACATCTTTGTGTAGCCACCCCAATGGATACGGTTGAGGATGAGGTTTTACCTCAAATCCCAACTGCTGTACTAATTTTTCTGAGATCAGATTTCTTTGTGATCCAGAATCATACAATGCAACTACCTTCGTCATCTTTATTTGGATATACACCCAAAACAATTCTTCTTTTGTGGTTTCTGAAACTATCTCCTCCTTTGTAGCTTGAATATGGGTTTTTCCATGAGCCTCCAAAGTCTGTAGTTTCTTTTGCCCTTGCTTGGCTACACAAGCCAATTTTTCTTCAACCTCTGCAGTGCTAATACAATCCTCATCTTGTTGACACACATTGGCTGTTTTCTTTTTACCTTTGTTCAACCATTTGGGCTTCTTTTCTGGATGCAATTTCCAACATTTCTCTGTAGTGTGCCCATCAACCTTGCAATGGTCACAATGTTTTTCATCTTTTTGCACTGCTGTAGAAGCCTTTTTGGTCTGATTTTTGCTTTGCTTTTGTGGTTTTGCCACATTCTTACTACCACTGGGCTGATTAGAGGTCTGCTGCGTTTTATTTGGCTTCCTATTCTTCATCTCCAAGTACATTGCCTTGACACATGCCTCATCTATGCTTGTGACATTGAAAAGTGCCAACTCTGTTCTGAGATGGTAGTGCAATCCACCCTTGTACTTCTTCAGAATTGATGGGTCCTGCAAATTTATGTTCAATAACACCGCTTGCTTCCTGAATTCAGTGGTGTATTCTTGAACATCTTGTCCTTGTTTCTGCCTCAAAAATTGCCACCTCTCCTCCATCCTTTCTTGGTATCCAACCGGATAGAATTGAGCTCTGAGTGCAGCCACAAATTGAGCCCATGTTTGTACAGGTGGTTGCCTATTACGAGCCAAACCAGCAACATATGCCTCCCACCATGTGAGAGCATGTCCTCCAAGCTTCAATCTGGCAAAACTCACTTTTTGGGGCTCCGTATAATGCTTGATACTGAAGTATACCTCCAACTGCTTCAACCAGCCGTCCAACTTCTCAGGATCCAACTCTCCACTGTAGACAGGTATGTCCAGCTTCACCTCCATCTTAAATGGATCAGATACCAATGGTACCTTATTAGAAATCGAAGCACCTTCATCCTCTCCCACAGAAATCGCTTGCTCCTCATTTCTAGACTGGTTCAGCTGTAATTGCATCATCTCCATCATTTTGGTGAGTTGTGCGAGAGTGTTTTCCATCTTGAGGAATTTGCATTCATATTCCTCATCAGACATTCGGGCTCGTTGTTCTTCAGCCATGGAAGTATTTCTTTGCCTTCTCCCAATTTCTGGGTTATAAGGAACTAACTCCGAATTCTGAGACCTTCTACCTTGCATACACAGGCCTTACGAAAGAACTTGCTCTGATACCACTTGATCCGTAATGGTAGCCAAACCTGACTATTCTCACAATTACAGATTTAAGGATTGAAAACAATTACCAAATCTCTATGCAATTGCTAAAATCTAATTCAAAAACATTCACACAAATTTGACACAGAAATTTATAGTGGTAAAACCCCAATGTGGGGAAACATCCACTGTACAAGAGAGCTCATTATTTTATTACTGAACAAACATTACATTGCAACCTTCGAAGGGCTACCAAGCATTGCTACTGTTTTGAAACAGCCAATACTAAGCAAGAAATTTTACCCAACGATCTGCCAAATTGTTCACCATAAACAAAGCTCACGTACATACTCTCCAATCCCTCATTAACCCTGCCATAGATGCTAAAAATGACATAAATAAACATTCCAATAACTCCTGGCCTTTTGGCTACCAAGCGTGACTTTTGGTCTCCAACTGTTTTTTGGTATTCTGTTGTCAAACGCATCAGATTGCCATTTTGGAATATGTACAACTTCTGGATTGCATATCCAATCGACCTAAAATTTATACCACGTGTTCCCAATAGTTTGAACTACATATGGTTAAAAATTTAGATCCTAAATCCTTATGAGTAACTCCCAGCATGTCCACGAATATGGCCACTGAGGCTGATTTTTACCCTGTTTCCAGCTGTCAAAAGTGCCAGATTGTCATTTTGGAACGCGCACAGATTTCGGATTACCTGTCCAATCGACCTGAAAATTTTACCATGCATTCTCAATAATTAGAAATACATTTGGTTAAAATTTGAGGTCCTAATTCATTATGAGTCATTCCCAGCATGTCCACGAATATGGCCACTGAGGCTGATTTTTACCCTGTTTCCAGCTGTCAAATGTGCATTCCAGTTTTGCAAAAGAGTATGTAGTTGCCAAATTTTACAAGATTTGGTGGTACTAACAACACCCAAAATTGAAGTATGATGTCAAATAACTCCACTCAGATGTTTACTTACTCACCATGATTATTAAAATTTTATTTATCCGAAAAATAATTCCGGATCAAAAAACCCTTTGCGGGGCCGCCTTGGTCTGAGAGACCACGACTAGGGGGTTCTACACTATCAAAGTTACCCAAGAGTCGTGCCCGGACCTGACTGCACCAATATTATCAATTGGATTTTTGGGTACCCATTGAACTTCTTGGTAGGGTAGAGATTCAAACCTGGGACTTCCCTTGGAGGATTGCCCTCTCCTCTCCAACTCACCTACAACACCTAGGTGATGTAAACTATCCTTTCATCTATGGTAAATCTAAACAAAAAAATTAAAGAAGGAAAAGAAAATGGATTTTTTTTGACAAATTCGTGAAAAACATGTGATTTTCAAATAAGATCAAAGATCTCAATCTGATGGTTAAGATATCCATATGATCAAGAAAAACAAACAAAAAATGAATTGAATGTCAAGACAGATAAGAGGAACCTATTGATGTATATTTCCTTTAGGATAAATTTGCTATAACCTAGTGAAATCATTGCAATTCAAGTCCACCTAGAGTTTTGGTAAGCAAACCTTAAAAATAACATGATGGTGACACACACCGTTTTCAACAATTGCTTTTAAAAAATATTGCTCCTTCGAAATGTTGTAAAAGACAAATTACCAAGACAAGCAATTGATTAATGGAGATTCATATCCACTCTAATACCATGTTGGACTTTTATAGAAATAAATCACAAAAATAATACGGACGATATAAAGGTTATTTATATACACCAAAATAATCTCACTAAAGGAATATATCTACACTCTAATCAATAAATAAATAATTGATAGAAAGGGCTATAAATACCCAATTACACAAGAGACATTTAAGGAAAGGTTAAGAAACTAACTTCTAGTTTAAATATTAAAATTTTACTACAAATACATTTGTATAAGGTGTATAAAGGCTAAAAGAGTTGTACAATATAATACAAAAGTTGATCATAGCCTCAAACAAAATTTAATACCATATATCCCAACAATCTTATGAAAAACACTAACATTACTTAAATAGCCAAGTTTTTAATGGACACTCTGAAACCACATAAATTTAATGACATATTTTTTACGTTGAAGTGTAATGTTGAGTTGCAAACGCATATATATAAATAAATAAATAAATAAATAAAGGGAAATAGGTAACATTCTTTCATCTCTAACAAACAGGGGACATACATTCTCCTCAAGGCAAACACAGTTATATATATATAAATATAAATAAGGGGAATCGGTAACATCCTTTCATTTCTAACAAATAGGGGACATACATTCTCCTCGAGGTTTCTACTTCCAAACACAGGTCAAATCATTGAAGCTGCCTCTATAACCCTTATATTTCCACGTAAATTTAATGACATCTTTTTTGCCCTAAAGTGTAATGTTGAGCTCCAAGCGTGTATATATAAATAAATAAATAAATAAGTAAGGGATTGGTAACATCTTTCATCTATAAATAAATAAATAAATAAGGGTAACGGTAACATCCTTTCATCTCTAACAAACGGGGGACAAGCATTCTTCGCGAGGTTTCTACCTCCAAACACCGGTCAAATCATTGAAGCTGCCTTTATAACCTCCACCTCTCCTCGGTAAACACGACCAGGAGTGAAGGAGACCCCGGTGGCTGGTGGCTGAGGGTTGGTACCGTCTTCATCCACCTGACGAGCACTCAGCAGACAAGTCAGACTACTACCACTGCCCTAGATTTGAACTTAGATCTTCTCTAAATAAATACCCAAAATCTTACGAATCCACTCTGCTATTTTTTTTAATTACAGATGTAGAGCTCATAAAATTCCAGACGTAGAGCTCATCCCCTTCAACCATGTAGCTCATATAGATTCCTTTTCTATGGATGAGACGGCACTATAGGTGAGATGACCGCTGACGCCATAGCTGATATAGATTCCTTTTCTATGGATGAGATGGCACTATAGGTGAGATGACCGCAGACTCCATGGCTTCCACCGCCCGGTATTCTCCATCGACGATAGAAACATAAACGATGACGACGCCTTACGCGAGCCACGACATTATGCACGTATGTACGCACGGGTTAAAGCTAGACGCCTATCCTCCGCCTTTGCATTCCTTGGACATAGCGTGTCTCCTGAGACCAAAGGGGCAATGGATTCAGAAATCGTTGCAGACGCGTTCCCCTTATTCAGAATCTTCAAAGATGGAAGGGTTGTTCGCTTCCTGGGCACTGACACCGTCCCGCCTTCACCGGACGGACCAGTGGCCTCCATAGACGTCAAATTGGATCCTGGAGCAGGCCTCTTTGTGCGTGTCTATCTTCCCACCCTCCACAACAATGCCCAAAAAGTCCCCGTGGTCGTATATATCCATGGAGGGGGCTTCGCTATCGAATCAGCATCTTCTCCCACATATCACAACTACTTGAATCTCTTGGCGGAAGAGGCCAACATGATTTGCGTGTCGGTGGAGTACAGGCGGGTTCCTGAGCATCGCCTCCCTGTGGCCTACGATGACTGTTTCACCGCTCTTCAGTGGCTCTCCCGCCAAGCACAAGCACAGCAAAGCCCTCCTGAGGGCGAAGGCGAGGGATTCCAAGCGGAGGAGTGGCTTCTCCGCCACGCAGATTTCTCAAGGTGCTTTTTGGCAGGTGACAGTGCGGGGGCAAACATTGTCCACGAGATGGGGATTCGTGCCGGCGAAGACGGGAGGGATTGGGGGCCCCTGGGGTTTGCAGGGGCTATTCTTATTCACCCCTTCTTTTGTGGGGAAGAAGCCATTGGTAGCGAATTAAGCCCCGAAGCAGAGGCGTTTAAGAAAACGGGAGATGCTCTGCTGGCGGCATGCCTTCCGGCAGGAGAAGACAAGGACTATCCGCCCTTCAATCCTGTAGGGTCACGTTCTCCCAGTTTGGTGAAGCTTGTGTATCCGAGGCTTCTTGTGATTGTCGCCGACAAGGACGGCCTCAAGGATCGAGGTATTTTATACTACGAAGCACTCATCAAGGCCGGCAAAGTTGCACATCTCATGATCGCAGAGGGGGAAACTCACGTCTTTCATCTGAGAGATCTTCGCTGCGCCAAAGCGACGCAAATGATGAAACGGATATCCGACTTTATTCACTCGATTCCCTCTTCCTCTTCCGACTGAATCGATCAATCTCGCATATCACATTATTCCATGGTCTGTTTATCTTATCGAAGTATGGTGTTGTGGTATAAGCGTCGGCGATAGGCCAATCTTTACCATACTTCTATGTCCATATTTGTTTAGTAATTAAAGAATAATGTTTTCTTTTCTGCGCAAAAAAAAACAAAAAAACGAGGCAGGTCACGCGTTTCTCCGCCTAGGTTTCTAGCTAGCATTGGCACCTTGTGAGGCGTGCCAAGACTACTTTATCAATACGACGAGGCAGGTCACGCGTTTCTCCGCCTAGGTTTCTAGCTAGCATTGGCACCTTGTGAGGCGTGCCAAGACTACTTTATCAATACGACGAAGCGAATGAAAAAGAAAGACGTTAGATCTTAAGCATAGATGTCCGTTCAGCATAATAGTGTCCTTAGCTTGGAAGCAAAGATGAGCCTCTATCTTTGAAATCATCTTAAAACTTCCTCTTCTTATACTAAATATTAATATTAATGTTTTACTTTATGTTAATGCATCCGAGTTGTATGTTTTTGTTTTTTATGAAGGAGAGTCAAAGTTAGAATCATGAGAGGGTGGTTGCATTGTATTTAGTATTCTATTTCAATCCTAAAAAAATATATCATTTATTTTATGCTATATTTTTTAATTTTGGAAGCGATCATTAAGATTGATAAAGTTACACACCTCATAATCCTATTTATCTCCCCATATAATTAGACATACCCTAACTTATTTTGTCTTGCTAAAACATTGTTTTAAGTCCTTTCCCATTCAAAAACAAAGCTAGACCTAAGCATATTGTAGAAGAGGCTAGATAGTCATAGTCAAGATTTGTTACAAAAATATGATGAAACACACCAGGCAGGTCGAATGGAGATATTCTAAACACTTGGAAGCTACATAATGATTATCCAACTTGATAGCACCGAGAATATCTAGTATGATAGTTTAGAGAATATCCAATGTAACACTGTAAAGAATATTCAATATGTAAGCGCAGAGAAGTATCCAATTACTTCCAATGTGATGGTGTAGAGAATATCCAGTGTGATAGAGCAAATCATATCTAGTATGATAGTTGTTGATAGTTAGCCAAAAATCCAAAAAACAAAAGCCACAAAAGCAACAAAGAAAAATAAAAAATTGTCATTTTGAGAGAGAGCCCATTATGATCTTTTTTTTGAGCTAATATTTTTGAGACCTAACTCTAACCCATTTTTGGAATCCTACCTTTTAAAATTTGTCATTTTATGGTATTATTTCATTTTAATCCTCTCTTCAAGTCATTCATTTTGTGACATAACTTTGATAAACCTTTTTGAAGACCCTAAAGTGACTAAAATGGTTAGTGGTATTAGAATTACTTGAACTAGAATGGGTGAATAGGTGAAACAAATTAAAGCTTCTTAGTTAACAATCCTCTAGGCATTATCCAAATCAAAGAATGTCTAAGATAAACTTTCCAAAATTTGATGGTGATGATCCAACCAGTTGGTTGTATCAGGCTGAAAAATATTATTCTCTTCATGCCACTTCCCACAATCAAAAGCTTACAATTGCATCTTTCAACCAAGAACATGAAGCAATTAGTGATTCTAATGGTTAGAGAATTTGAACTTGAGACTCACTTGGATTGAATTTGAACATGAATTACTCATTCATTTTGGACTTGTTGTCTTCTCTAGATGTTTCAGCTAGTTGGAACAATAGCCCGATGTGCCTAAGACACCCATGCCTTGCATAAAGTGTCACATCAAGAAGCTTCGCAGGTTAAGGGAATGCCTATGGGGTAACCTTTGGGATTTTTTATTGAGACTAGTTCCTCATTAGATTTGATCTTTGCATGCTTTCAGACCTTAAAGGATTATGCCTGCATTTTTGAGGGTGTAGAAAAAAGGAAAGGCAAGGAAAGGAAATGATAAAAAGTAAAAAAAAATAGGAAAGTAACTTGTAGGAAAGTAAATTTATAGAAAAGTAAAACCTAAGCTACGAGGGAAATGCACCAAGATCAAGGGTTCCCTTTTGATTGCATAAACAAGATTGAAATGAACACATTCATCATAGCCTAATAGCTATAATTTGAACACACTTCATCATACAACCCAGATTTGAGAACACACTAAAGAAGTAGGATAGAGCAAAATTAATGAGCTTCTATTCATGTGCCAAAATAATTACGAGGCATGTACCCTGAAGAGGTTCTATGCTCCTTAGACAGTAGCTCAAGGTTCGAGCTCCACTCATACAATTGAGGAGTGAAAGTAAGATCTTACAAGGCTAGATATGAGGTATGAGTATGCAACTCTCAATGACTTTACAATAGAATTATAGGTGTACTTATAGGTTGGGATGAAGGATATTTCCCTCTAAAATTATGTGTAGAAGGTCTACATATTTTTCTCTATTCTATTGGTAGCTTCAAGGTCTTTAGGGTCATCAATATTGGAGGCTTTTGAGTCCTCGGATGGCACGTTGTTGTTGCCATATCTTATTGCTATAGCTTTAGGATGGTTGTGCCATTAAACTCTTGCATATTAGCATAGTGGATATGACCTTAGGCTAGTAGGGTAGGCTTACCTGTGTGATGGGTAGTTGCTACAACTGCCATGTAGATGGTTCTGACAAGTTGGGCCACAAAAGTAAACTTTGGTGGCCTATGGCAAATGTCTCTTTAATTTCCCTCACATCACTTTTTTCTACATCACAAGTAGTCATCACATGTGTAGTGTTGAGGCAGGGATATTTCTCGATGAATGGTGGACTTTCTTTGATCATGTCCCAACGTTTCCTTTTCAAGCTTTTAATTGATTACCACGTGTTTGGCCCCAAATATGACATGTCCCTTTTTCTTCTACTACTTTTACCTATTAGAGCATCAATGTTGGTCATTAGATGGAAAATTGATACTAGCTTTAGACAAAATAGGAGCATCAATTTTTGCTTTGAGATCCAACAGTGACGACAACTTAAAGCTCGCTCATATTTCCTTCATTTAACAGATTTGGTGCCTATCCCTCCAACTAAAGATGAGTTGCACATTTTGACACCCTTTTTTGCTAGTCCCACTTCTAATTAGGGCATTTATTTGAGTGAAGTAGAATTGTAGGGAAAATTCCCTATAATCTTGGTGGTTCCTAAAGGTTCTTTATCCTACTAAAGATGTAAAATCCCACATTGCTTGCCTTTTACTTGGACACAATCAAAAACAAAAACTAGAAGATAGATGAACAATGAAATCAAGGGGAAAGAAACAAAATAAGAAATGGAGTGGGAAATCCACTACCTTTGGATTGAGACTTCTTTCAAGGACTTGGTTGTTGCTTATGCTATTTTGCTTGATTTTTATTCTTCAAAATTGCCTAGTCATTGGACTCTTGAGGTTTTCTTTGTTTGTTTATCCAATTTTGGCCATTTCATTTCCTCTTGCTCAATTTGCCACAGGTTTTTGGGGTGACCTTCATGTGGACCAATAAGCTTAGATAATCTTGGTGAATCATTGCCTACACACCTTATTCCCCTTATTTTTTTCACTAATATTCTTGGGTTTTTCTTTCGTTGGAATATTATTGGTGTCATTTTTCATTGCACTAGGGTATATGATGCACTACAAACCCAATTACTAAAAGAAGATGGTTTGATTTTTGAATCCACCCATCTAGTTGAGCCTTACTAATAGTGGAACCCTTTTAGCTATCTCTAAAAAGACTATGGGGTTCCCACCTATGGCAAGGTTTTACTTAGCTACCATCCAAAACACTATTGTATTTTGTTTGTTCGGTCTGGGTAATTAGCACCACCTCATCATGTAGGGATTTTTGAGTTAGCTAGCAACTTCAATGAAGGCCTTTTTTGTTGTCATACTTAGTATTTCCTCAAAATTAACTACTCTATAGATGAAAGGAGCTTCAGATCCCTTCATATTACTCAACTCTTAAACAACAATTTTCCTCCAAGCTTCGTCCTTTGGGTTGAATTTTTCCATTGTAGTGAAATATTATGCATTGATATTTCTTGTGAGGTGCATTAAAGAAAGCTCCCCTTTTATATACCTCCCCAATGGTTCTTATCTAGTAGGATGATGAGAATTGATATTCCTTGTGTAGCTGAATCAGTAAAGGCATGCTTATCTGGTACTTTTACTTATGTTTAGTCATGGCAATTGTTTCTTCATCCATCCAATGGAATTTTTGGCAGTAGGTGATAATTCCTATGAGGAAGCAAGTTTCCAATGGCATCATTATCCACAAAATATATTTGACTTACTCAAATGTACTTCCCTACACCCATCCATATTTAAGCATGTCATCGACCTTGCTATGAAATCTAACACAATTGCTTGCTCTAAGAGATTTGGCACTCATGCCTAGGAATAAATTCTATGCTCTTTGTTTTAAGGCATGGCTTGATTTATTTGTTAAATTCTCCTTGGTTCAAAATTACCTCATGGAAAATTGACCCCTCATATTGTTAGCATGGCATAAAGGTATATCGCTCCCATGTGATTTGGGCCTCTCTTGTGTTCAATTGGGGGGGTTGCATGACTCCTTGGTTTTTACAATAAATAACATTTGTTAGATCCACATACCTTTCGTAAAGATTTTTATTTTATACTTTTATATTTTGCATGCACCCTATCTCAAATCAAGTGTCTGAGATATGACATAGGAGGAAAATTTACTTCAAATAAATTTGTAGAGTTTTGTGAACAATATGGAATCAAAAGAGAGTATTCAGCAGCAAGAACTCCTCAACAAAATGGAGTAGATGAAAGGAAAAATAGGACTGTTGAGAATATGGCTAGAGCTATGCTAAATTAGTCTAAGCTCTTAGATGGATTTTGGAGAGAAGAAGTTAACACAACAATATACATAATCACTAGGGCTAAAATGAGGGTAAACCATCACAAGAATCCATGTGAGCTTTGGAAAGGAAGATCGACCACTGTAAAACACTTCATGATTTTTGGAAGCAAGTGTTACATAAGACAAGAAGATCAAAACTTAGGCAAGTTTGATCCAATATGTGATGAGGGAATTTTTCTTGGTTATTCCGAAAGGAGTAAAGCCTACAAATGCTTCAACAAGAGAACATGTACCATTATAGAAAGTATAAATGTAACAATTGATGAGAAGATATATTCAAGAGAACTAGTTGAGAAAATTGTGTATCAGGAAGATGGGAGTTGTTAGGAGAATTTTTGTGAGAAATTAGATAAAGAAGAAGAATAAACACAAATAATTCTTCCTAAAACTCCATCTAGATACATATAGAAGCATCCTACAAAAGAACAAATCATTGGGAATCCAGATTAAAGATAAACAAGGAAAAGGATAATAACACCATCGCAACAAGCAAATTTTTCTTTGCTATCTAAGATTGAGCCAAAATACTTTGCTCAGGAAAGTGAGGATAAGTATTGGATTAAGGCAATGGGTGAGGAATTAGATTAGATAGAAAAAAGGAAGACTTGGTAACTTGTTCCATGACCAAAGGAAAAAAATGTGATCGAAACAAAATGGGTATTTAGAAATAAGTTAAATGAATATGGACAGGTGATCAGGAATAAAGAAAGGTTAGTATGCAAAGGTTATGCATAGGTAGAGGGAATTGACTTTGATGAGATATTTTCTCCAGTTGCATGGATTGAATCCATAAGAATGTTTTTAGCCTTCTCAAGTTTCAAAAACTTCAAGGTATATCAGGTGGATGTTAAGTCAACATTTATAAATGGTGTTCTAGAAGAAGAATCTTATATTGAATAGCCAGAGGGATTCATATTAGTAGATAAACCATATCATGTATGCATATTGAAAAAGGCATTGTATGGTCTAAAGCAGGCTCTAAGATCATGGTACTCAAGATTGGATAAGTATCTTCAGGAACAAGGATTCAGAAAAGGAATAGCAAACAATAATTTATACATCAAAAATTAAGGGAATGATCTACTAATTGTGGTTGTTTATGTTGATGACATCATTTTTAGGGGAAACAATGATAAAATGTGTAAATAATTTGCTAAGAAAATGCAAAATGAATTTGAGATGTCTATGCTTGGTGAATTATCCTTCTTTCATGGACTTCATCTTTCACAATCATAGAAAAGGGTATTTCTCTCACAAGCCAAGTATATCAAAGAAATGTTAAAAAAATTTAGGTTAGAAGATTGTAAACCGGTAAGTACCCCCATGGTCATAGGATGCAAGTTGAGTAAGGATGCTGAATCTCCAGAGGCAGATCAGAGATTATACAGATCTATGTTTGACAGCTTATTATATGTTACAGCTATAAGACTAGACATAGTACAGTCGGTGGGATTAGTGGTAAGGTTTCAGGTAGCACCTAAGGAAACACATATGGCAGCGGTAAACAAAATTTTTAGGTATCTAAAAGGGACTATGGATTTTAGGCTTTGGTATCCCAAAAGTGATAGTTTCACACTAACAACATATACAGATGCAGATTGGGCTGGTAACATTGATGATAGAAAAAACACAAGTGGAGGAACATTCTTTCTTGGAGACTGTTTAGTCTCTTGGCTAAGTAATAAGTAGGTTTTAGTATCCTTATCTACATCAAAAGTAGAATATATTGCAGTAGTAGCCAATTATACATAGGTGTTATGGATGAAGCGAACTCTAGAAGAATTCAAGATAAAACATGATCATCCTATTCACATACTATGTGATAATACAAGTACTATAAGTATCTCAAAAAATCTAGTGATGCACTCCAGGACAAAGCACATTCTGATTAAGTATCATTTTCTGAGAGAACAAGTGACAGATAAACAAGTTAGGTTGGAATATGTTACTACAAAGGAACAGATAGTAGATATTTTCACTAAGCCACTTTCAAAGGAAACCTTTAAGTATCTTCGAGGAAAAATGGGAGTAAGAATCCCACCTCAAAATTAACCACCTCAAAAAGAGGTGGGGGAGGGGCTAAGCTAAGAGAATAATTCTTAGCCCCGAGCCCCAAAGGTGACTCTTTGCCATTGATTTCAAAGGGGGAGAGATTTGAGTGAGGGGGAGAGATTTGGTATTTGAGTAAAGAGGAGAGATTTGAAAAGAGCATTGAGCCAGGGGGAGCAATGTCCTAGGGAAAGCAGAACAAAGAAAATGTTAAGTTTTTGGTAAAAAGAATTTGGGTTACCATCAATGACAAAGGGGGATATTGTTGGACATTTTGAGTCAAAGTTATCATTGATGTCAAGAAATGAAGTTGTCATTGATGTCAAGGAATAAGCTATCGTTGATGTAAAAAGGTCAAAAGGAACAATGCAAAGGTTAATGGTAAAAGAGCTTCATAATATTTTTAATATTATGTGGAAGCATAAGTTTAAAGGTTTTTTCATTAAAACCATGTGGGCAAGTTGTAAGGTTTTTCTAAAAACCAAGGAGGCCTAAAAGTTTGGTTTAAAAGACCAAATTCCATTTAATTATTAAATTATAATAATTAAATTCTTAAAATAATTTAATTTATTATATTTAATAAATAATGGCCAAAGTCTAATGTTGGGCGCCGATTCTTTCGCATGCATTTTCTATGTCTCCCTCTGTCGACTTCATCGCGTGAATTGTCGACGTCTTCCTCCACTGACATAGGAGCACATTGGAAGGCATATGCCATATATATACCATAGCCTTTCCAAAGGTAAAATCATCCACCTGATTCGCTAAAGACTATCACATGCTATTTCGTGCGCATTCCTCGCGGTAGTAACTTCATGCAACGCGTTTCACAGAGCATGGGTGAAGGAGCCATTTTTGGCTCGTGCTTTTTAGAAGGTCAAAGCATTGAAGGCGCTTGGAGGCTCCAAGAGGAGCACATGGCTCCACGGTGTGGAAGCTGCGGTCAAGGTGCTAGTGGGAGAGATGCGCTTGGTTCGACTCACGCGCATGCCAAAGTGGTAAAGCTTTTTAATTATTAAATTTTATTTTTGCTTAGGCTAAAGTTTGTCTTAGGAGAAATAAGGGGAATATTTTTTTGGAGTTTAACCTAAGTTAAAGTGAATTTTTATGAGTTTTATGAAAGGTGTTTGCTGAGATTAATTTGTGGGTAAAAATATTTTTACCTTAGAGGAAAGGAAAATTATTTATTGCATTATTTTTCAAAAGAATTATTTTTAAATGCAATATTAAAGTAGGGAGTTATAAGTAGAAATTGGGTTAATTTTTGAGGATATTTTTCTGAAGTAGCTTATGTCAAATTTGAATGGTTGAGATGAAAATGTGATGAGTTAGGGTTTTGAGAAGTGAATATTTAAACTATTGTGGTGTTGGATATTATTTTAAGAATGGAGTAATAAGGTGTATTTGTGAGTTATTATATGCTTTGTATTGTTATCTAACTTCTTTGAGCTTGGAAAAGAAGTTTTTGTGGTTGTGGCAGATGTTTTAGGTTCCTTCATCATCAAGAAAAAGGTATGAGCACATTATTCCATAGTTGAGTTGATTGGTTGGTTTTCTGGAAAATAAGTTTGGAGTGAAAAGGATTTAATTTGATTTCCTTATTGAGTGTGTTGAGTTAATGCTTCAAGGTTTTCTAGAATAAAGAGTTGTTAAAACCTTGTTTTATAAGCATTGTTATTGAAGCAATTGGTTGAGTGAAGAACTTGAACTAGGGTTTGAAAAGAACATGAGTATCATTGTTATGTGAGATTGGTTGATAAGCATTGTTGAAACATTTTGAGTGAAGGTTTATATGCTTGGACTAGGGTTTTTAAGCAAGGATTGTTTCATTGAGTGATTGGTTGAGTAGATTTGGTTGAGCCTAGTCAAGTGGATGTGTGAAGTAATTGTTCAAGTTCCATAAAACAAAATATTCTATATTCTGAATTGATTTGAGAAAGTGATTGAGTATTGAGTTGAATTTGAAGCATATTGAGTCTCTAAAAATTCTCCTTATGTTTCTAAAAGTGTGAGTGAAAGTGATTAAGAATTGTGATGAGTATAGAGCATATTGAGTCTTTAACAATTCTCTTTATGTTTCTATGATATTGGACAAGTTCTAGTGTGGACTTGTTGAGTAGATTTGAGGCAAGTATTTGAGAAGACTTGTGGATAGATTTGGGTAAGCTTTTGTGGAAGCTTATAATACAGATTGAGAGCAGATTTGGATAAGTTCTTGTGAGAACTTATTGAGTAGATTGAACAAGTTCTAGAGAGGACTTAAGGACAAATTTGTGTGAGCTTTTGTGGAAGCTTACAAAGAAGATTTGAGACAAGTCTTTGAGAAGACTTGAGAGCAGAGTTGATTGATTGATTTGTTCAAACCTTGAGTTAAGGTTAGGGGCAGATCCAGTAGAGTATATTTAGTCAATATTTGAGTTAAGGCTTTAGGATAGAGATTGAGGATATATTTGTGCTAGACTGAAGGACTATGTTTAGTACAAATTTAAAGATAGAGTTTGGTGTAGATTTGAGGATAGTTTTGTGCCAGACCAGAGATAGATATTGAGGACAAATTTGTGCTAGATCGAAGGACTGTGTTTAGTACAGATTTGAGATAGAGATTTTGAGGTGATAGAGTTGAGGACAGATATCTCCAGCCATAGCAGGGAGGATAGGTGTCTTCTGTGGATAGATTTCCATTTTCTAAGGGTAGTGGAGGTAGAGGTCTTCTAGAGAATCACCATACAGAGCAAACATAGGAGATTGGTGTCTCCTGTGGATAGAGATCCACTAACTTGATCAAGGGGATAGATGTCTCCTTTGGAGAGAGGTCCATAAAAATTGTAGGGAAAGGATTCCCAAAAGAATTTATTTGAGAAGAATTTATAAGAAATATTTTCTCCATGGAGTAGCTCACATTGGGTGAACCACATAAAATCATGAATCTCATGTGTGTGATGATTTGTGTGATTTTTACTACTTTAATATTACTAATGCTATTATTTGGATTAAAAGGTAGAAATTTTTATCTTATAATGTTCATCCCCTATCTTAACATAAACACATGTTCTTCATGCAATTCATTTGAGGTTCATGGTTGCCAAGGGGGGTACATTATTGTGCAAGAAAAAAATTGAAAATATAATAGTTATGATGAGTGACTACAAACTTAGGATGGTTTTCCCTTACTTTGAGGTGTTGAAAAACTATGTTTGAAACTTAATGGCTTTGCACCTTGGGCTTGATATAATGGGAATTTTGTGAGTTATGATATAACTCATAGAACAAGGGAAGCAACACACTCTTCGAGGCATGATCGTAGATCCTACCCAACTGATCAACTCATGTAACATGGAAAAATTTATAAATAAGTTATCTCAAAGGTTGGTGGCAAAATTATTGAAAAACACAGGTTTATACTGAGAGGGTGGGTGAACAGTATAAGATCAAAATTTACTTTTCTTTCCCAAATAATATTATCCAATATTATTAATGGAAATATCAATAGTAGTAATCAAATCAATGCACAAATCATCATACACAACAGAGACACCAATTTAACGTGGTTCACCCAATGTGGGCTACTCCACGAAGAAAATATTTCTACTAAATTTTCTCAACAAATCTTCTTGGGAATTAATTCCCTATTACAATGTTTATGGACCTCTCTCCAAAGGAGACACTAATCCCCTAAGCTTATATTTATGGATCTCTCTCCATATGAGAACTATTTCTCCTTTTCTCTGGTTTGTGGAACTCGATCCAGGAGAAATCTATCTTCTCAACTGGTTCATGGATCTCTCTCCATAGAAGAAATCTATCTTTCGAGCTGGTTCACGGATCACACTCCACATGAGAAATTTTTCCCCTTGCTCTAGTTCATGGATCTCTATCCATAGGAGAACTCTTTCCACTTGATCTAATTTGTAGATCTCTATCCATAGGAGAACTCTTTCCCCTTCCTCTAGTTCATGGATCTCTCTCCACGGGAGAACTCTTTCCCCTTGCTCAAGTTGGTGATCTTCTAGAAGAATTCTGCCCCTACTACTCTAGCTTGTGGATCTCTCTCCATAGGAGACCTCTATCCCCTAGCTCTAGTTCATGGAACTTGATAAATACTACTCACAATTCTATCTCAAAACCTACTCAAAATCTACCTCCAACCTTATCTCAAAACCTGATCAAAATCTATCTCAAACCTACTCAAAATTTGTCTCAAAACCTGCTCAAAATCTATCTCTAACCTGCTCAAAATCTGTCTCAAAAACCTGCTCAAAATTTGTCTCAAAACTTTCTCAAAATTTGTCTCTCAAGTCTTCTCAAGACTTTCTCATTCACAAACATACTCAAACCAATACTCAAAATCTTCACAAAATTATTCAATCAATGAAGCACATAAAACTCACTCAAATATTTCCAACAATTCTTATCAAACAATCCTTTTCACTCCACCTTGTATTCAGAAATATTCATTAAAAAAAATACTTCAAACAAAGTATGATGTTCCCATATAGCTTAATTTCTCTTTTGAAGTTATATCTTCAAAAAACTGTCTCACAAATAACCAATTTTTTTGTGCAAAAATCTATTTCAAAACCTCCACATGAATATTTCACCTCAAAAAATATTTCACCATACAAAAATATAATAAATTGTCAAACCACTTTTACACCTTATTAATCCTAACTTTGCAAATAAAATTTCATCAACAAGGATCACAAATTACATAGGTAAAACATTTCATTTACACCTTACATATCCTACTTGTCATTAATGCATTTCCAAAAGATAAAATAAATCACCGCTTCAATTTTAATCCCAATGTATTACCAAAAAAACCACCTTACTATTTGCTCAAGAAAATAAATCATTTCATAACTATTTTATTGCAAAAATAAAATCAATGTAAAACTCCTTATATCTCCCTAGCACATGCCTTAGCAACTTAGGACTTTAGGGCATAAATTATTTTTTTATAAAAATTAATTTCTTTGATGTCGCTTGCCACCTACCATCGAAAATCGAACCCGTGTTGTCTGCTAGCCTCGTGCCCTAACCACGCTTAGGCCACCGCATGGGTTAACCAACCCAAACGAAACCAAGGTGCATGATCACCTTATTATCCTCAATCGTCGGTGCTAAAAACAAATCCGACCATGCAAATCAAAATCCCTTCACGCAAATCGAACACAACACCCTCTACCCTTAATGTGTTGTGCAAGCCAAGCTTGCTTGCTCGATTGCCACCTCACTTGAGTGGGGACATACCCCTTCCAGCCTTTGACCAAAATCTTTGCTCCAAAAAATATGAAACCTCTTGTATGTTTCCTCCACCGTGTCGAACAAGCAAGGCAAACAATTCGAGGGATATTTTAAAATTGAATACACCTTAGGCTTAGGCTAAACCTTATCCTATAAATACATATGCCCTCTTATACATTTGACGTCAGTGCATTTATAATTCGAATTTAGTGCTTCAAATTAAATTATTATATTTAATTATAATAATTTAAATCCAAAGGATTTAAATATTATAAATTAAATATTAAAAACCTTTTTGGGCCTTTTCTTTAAGGATAACCTTGCCACCATTAATAGATATTTTAACCTTTGCATAATTACCACCAAGGTAAATTCTTTAGGGATAACCTTGCCACCATTAATGAATATTTTAACCTTTGTAAAATTACCACTAAGGTAATTTATAAATTCTTTCTCAAACATCATGGAGAGGTATTCATTTCTTCTTGTTGACTTATACCTCATGTGCCACCATGAGGAATTTTCTCACAAATATTTCCATAAACTTAGGATATTGAATCTTTTGACATTAATCAAATCTCTTGACATTAATTCCATCAAATTAGGATATCAAATCTCTTGACATCAATGACAACAAAACATGCTCAAATTTCCAACAATATCCCCCTTTGTCATTGATGGCAACCCTTTTTCCTTAAACATTCATTTTTCCTTTTTCCAATTCTGCTCCCTGGAGAAATTGCTCCCCCTGACTGATGATGGAATTTCCCAAGAGTAGAACTGCAAAGTATTACAAGAATTTGAAGAGAAGAATAGAACTGATTGATTATTCCATAAGATCAACTTTGTATAAATAGAAAATTTGATCAATTTGAGCCATTGGATTACAACCACTCAATAGATCTAAGCTTTTCTAAACTGAGAGTTCACCTACCTCATGGGAGAGTGGTAACTCAAGTTAGAAAATCCTAGTAGAACTTAATATTTATTATAACACCCCCCCTTAAGTGATACTAGGGGAGAATGGAACATAATGAAATGAGTCTTAGCAACAAGGCCTGATGAGGTACTCATGTACATTATATGAGTGGCATAGCCAATGAGAAATGAGTCCCAACAATATGGCCTTATTAGGTACTCATGTACAACATATGAACCAAATTTTGGATAGATGGTGAAAAACCCCATGGGAAAACCATTTTCCAAAAGAAGAAGAAGAAGAAGAAGAAGAAGAAGAAGAAGAGTAGAGAGGTTAAAACCTCTGCCATATTCTATTAAGATAGCTGCCTTACCCCAATTTTCTCATGCAACTAAATGTAGCGTGGAGAAGCAAAGGATTTGGTGAAGATGTCCACAATATTTTTGTTCAAAAACCGCTGCCATGTACTCTACTTCTACAACTATCTATTGTTTTTGCATGACCAAGCAAAGGTTTTAGAATAGTCAATACCTTTAGCTACCAAGCGAGCTTTATTTTTGTCAATTGTTTCATCATCTGCATACTTGGTTTGATAAATCCTTTTACAATGACCCAAATTTCTTCCTTTAGGATGAGGGACTAGATCCCAAGTATTTCTTTTGATCAAAGAAGAAAATCATTTTCCATGGCATCATCCCATTCTTTTATACTAGTTGCTTCTTTAAAGGATTGAGGATCAGTAGAAATAGACTGACAGACAAGAGAATAATCCATGGAGTGGCTTATTTTGGATGATGGAAGATCTTGGATGTAAGGTGTGGCCTCTTGAACAATGTTGTGGGCCCATTTTTGCATTGTGGAAGGAGTAATTGGTTTGGTAGGACTTTGAGTTGGAGTTTGAAGAATAGAATCCTCATTTTGATCATTTATCTTAAGGATGGGTTCTTCATCATATTGAGGCTCAAGTATTGGAGATGGCTCAAGTGAATCAAGGTTGGTAGAAGATGGAGTTGTATTTGAATCTTTGAATCCCTTGAAGTGAAATAGGTGAGCTTTATGATCAATGTCACCTTTGACTATTAGGGAGTATGGTTCTTGAAAGTTTTACCCTTTGCAAAAGTACAAATATGATAGATAGAGAGAATATTTGTTGCAATATCTGGGACATAGAGAACATTATTGATATGACCAACATCAATGGTTATGTCACCTTTTCCTTTGAAAGGGATAAATTATGAGTCACCAACTTCAATGCTGCAAGTGGATCTTGATGAGAGGGAAGTAAATTACTCTTTTGAAGATGTCATATGATGGGTTTCTCTTGAATCTAGAACCCAATATTTTGATGAGCTCTTAAAATATTTGATTTGAACATTTAAGGATTTTCCAATGTGTTCCTTGATGTCTATTTGGTTATCCTTCATTGCTGCCTCAAGCTATTGTAGTCTTTTCCAACATTTGCTCACAGAATGACCATCCTTTTTGCAATGAGTACAAGTTATGTCTTTTTTTTTGAATTTGTCTTTGGATTTGGATGCTATAAGACCTTTGAGGGGGAGGGAGAGGTCTCATATTTTGAAATCTTCATTTCATCTCTAGTTAGCCTATCACAAAACTCCTCTAAAGTGGGCATTTTAAAACTTGTACCAAGAGCATCTTTTGTAGACAAAAATGTGGTTGAAAAAAATTGGAATGCTCCATTTAATTTGGAAAGAATAAGATAGATGCATTCTTATTCTATTTTATTGATGTTAATTATGCCTCTAGTTGCATTGATATTATTTGATCCACTTTGCCAAACAAGTTCTTTAGTTTCTGCCAACTCTAAAATAGAGTTACACATTTTGAAATGTGAAACCATAAGCTTCCATTTATATTTGTGCTTATAATACCCATTGTTTATACATATTCTCTTTATGAACAAATACTTCATATTTCTTTTCAAATTTAGGTTGCTTCTCTTCTAGCAAGTGTGTGAGCCATTTTTTAGCAATGAGATTTAATATTTTTGGTTTCCATGTGTGATAGTTATGAGGGGTGATTGGGTCAATTGTATTCATTTTGCCAAATAAAAACTGCAGTGAACCAATATTCCCCCCTTACTGAAGAAACTTTTAGAGAAGACAATGATGCACCCCCCCTTCAATGAGAACAATGTGGTGCAAGAAATCAACACCAGTAGAAAATCCCCTATTGAATCAAGGCAGCACAAGCCATACCGTTATACTAAACTCTTTAATTTACTCGCCCCTACATGAGGGAAAATATAAGTAAATGAGGAGAGCGATATGTGGAACATAGGCAATTTGAAGTAGGAATAACCTGCCAGACCTTTATACCGAATATTCTCAATGATCTGCCCTTGAATGAGGGAGACTATAGGTATATGAGAAGAATGATACATGGAACATAGGTGATTATTAAAAGAATTGGGCCAAAGTTTGATTCTATGAAAAACTGCTTTTTAATGTTTGCTTGCATGTTTTTCATATGATCAAGTGTTTAGAAAACCCAAAGATATGCAACTAGAACATGTAGAAGATGATGAAAGAGTGAGATGCAAGCAACAACACCAAGTGGCCAAGAGAGTGCCACAGAATGACTCCACCACCAAAATTTTCTCCAATTTCGGCCCACACAGGAATGCAGTAGTAGAAAAAAAGCTCTCTGAGAGACAATATAGGTGCAAGAAGTAGCAACAATAACCCCCCTGTTTGAAGTCTTCAAAAATAGGTGCAAGAAGTAGCACCATAAAAAAAAATCCCTCAATTTTTTTTATTTATGATCGTACAAGGAGATCCATCACTTAAAATTACCTTTAACAGTAGGCAGAGAAATAGTGAGACGGGCTCAAAAAAGAGATTTTGATTACAATGTTGTTTATAAGATATGCTAGGAAAATATTTACAATTTTTTTGAAATCAAATTAGCACACAAAAAAAATTGTCCCTTGTAGGCAACATTACAGGCAACTTCCTTTGAAAAAATACAGACAATGTCACAGGTAGCATCTTTTGTGTAAGACACATGTATCCTCCTTCGTTGCTAACAATGGGCATCAATTTTTTTTTTTAAACCCGCATAGTCAAAAAATTAAAAAATGGAGCAATTTGACGTGTAGAGTACTCTTTTTATACCAAATACAGAAGCAAATTATTAAACATTCTTTTCACATGGTCTTTTGCTCAATGATGTGGTGATGCCCCTCCTTAGATGATGAACATATACTCTTTTATCCTCCAGTGATAGTTGAAAGCTCTTCGGCTGTGTTTGACTCTGCTACGCGATTCACTATGAAGCAACAGGTCGTGCTTTTACCATACACCAAAATAAAATCTCCAAAAAACTTTGACAAAGATGGTTCTTCCCTTCGAAAGAGTGTAAGCCAATAGCGTGAAGAAGGACTAGAGGTACTGCAATATTGAACAGAAGGTACCATCACAAAATCAAAGGGTAGGGAGCAACAACAAACTTCCATTCATATGCGACATCAGAAGAGGTTGATCATCGACAACAGGTTTGGAGGGTTGTGAAAGAGACTATGATCATGATATAAGCTACTAGCTACACAATGGAATGAAACAAAATGGTTTGGCCGCTTCAACAGAGTCCTTTTCCCAGTGGATAATCACACTCCACACCAATGACGAATTCACATCAGAGGAGCTATTCAAATTTTTTTAAATTACAGATGATATCGAGAGAAAATATTCACAAGGGTGAATATTTAAAGGTCGAAGTTGCCTTCGTTTAGCACCATAGAATGACTCGATTTGCAAAGCTTTGAGAGAACTGAAGAGGGTGAGACTCGGAGATTCAAAATTGAACTCCTATGCATCTGCCGAACAAAGGCAAGGACATGTCTTGAAACCCAACACAAGATGCCAAGTAATCTTAAAATATTGGGTTGTTGGAAGCTTTCATGAAGGATTCTCACCGCGTGCCAATGAAAAACATGGATAGAATTCTGAGCAATGTGTGCCACGTTATTTGAGAGTGGTTGATATCAAAGTTTCCACGATGTTTAAATACCCATGTAACAAACGTTCCTCTATGAAATAGCTACCTCAAAATACATAGTACACCCACCAAAGAACCACAAGATAAATGTTCCTCCTCAAAACAAACCACAAGGAAATAAACTGTTGTCCATGATTTTGGATGAGGCACTGTAGCTAAGGCCTACGAAATAGACATTCCTCCACGAAACAACAAGGGAGGGCCAATATGTGAATGCCTCATTTAAATGAGAAGTGAGCTTTATGACTTCGAAGAGTGATCCAATATTACACACAGCGAGCCATGAAGAGCATGATTGTCAAGAAAGGTTGAGCAGTCTTCACTGTTTTGACTAATGTGGAGAACAATGAAAAAATGGGTGCAAAAACAAAGAAATAATTCAATGTTGCCTATATTATGTTAGCAATTATGGAAAAAAAAAATAAAATATTTGTGCCAGAGTAGAAAATATTAAGAGCATTGAAAAAACAATTAGGGAGAAACTGCCTTTGCATAATATGGTAAAACAATTCTAGACAGTACCATAAACAGATTTTTCAAAAAAAAATTGTAGACTTGCAAATGTATTGTGAGTAGTCTACAAGAGATGAAAAACCCATTTTTTTCAAATACAAAAGATAAAAGATAATGAACCAGTTTGTGGAAGTGCCTTCAAGAGAGAATACCTAGCAGAATCTATCCCTCTCTGATACCATGATGGAATTTCCCAAGAGTAGAACTGCAAAGCATTACAATAATTTGAAGAGAAGAATAGAACTGATTGATTATTCCATAGGATGAACTTTGTATAAATAGCAAAGTTGATCAATGTGAGTCATTGGATTACAACCACTCAACAGATATGAGCTAGTCTAAACTAAGAGTTCACCTACCTCATGGGAGAGTGGTAACTCAAGTTAGACAATCCTAGTAGAACTTAAGATATTTTCTAACAACTGAATGCTCTCCCCCTAACTCAAATCTCTCCCCCTTTTACATAAATTGCAAAGGTACTCCTTTGGAGCTAAATATAAGACTCTTACCTCAACCCCCTCCCCACCTCCTCTCCTTGAGGTGGTTAATTTTGGGGTGGGAGCATCTCTACTCCCAACATACAATGCTCTTTTTTTTGTCCACCTTCTTTCTCAACATACCCTTTTGATTTTTTTGAGTGTCCCTGTTCTTGCTTGTCTCGTCCACATAGAAACTCTTCTTATGCATTTGAAAGAACTTCTTTTCATGCTTGATTTGTCCATAACTATTTTTTTTTATACCTATATTTTCTTGCTTCCTTTTCATTATGATCTTGTTTCCCTTGTCCTTCTTCAAAACCAATTCCTATTCTATTTGATGAAGATATTTGTGCATTTATAATATTATCCAAGGTCTTTGAACTTCCTTCCTTAGAGAGATGATTTTTGATTCCAATATTTCACATTCTACCTTTCTTGCCTTTAATAGTTCTGTCATATCTTGTTCAATTTTATTTCCCTCTTCAAATTTTACCTTGAGTTTTATGAGATTTTGTAGAAGTTCCATCTTTGCTTCCTCATCCTCTTGAATTCGATCCTTCAAACTTGAGTTCTTCTTTCTAACCTTTTCCAAGTTTCTAAGAGCAGCAAATAATTCCTCTTTTATGTCGATAATCACCTCTTCTCCATTTTCTGAGGTCATGTATGTTCTTGTGGGATCTTCCTCCAAGATGTTAGGATTTTCATGAAGGAACCCACTATGATACCAATTGAAGAACACAATATTATACTGATAAGGGGGGTGAACAATATAAGATCAAATTTTACTTTTCTTTCTCAAACAATATTATCCAATATTGTTAATGGTAATATCAATAGTAGTAATCAAAGTAATGCAAAAATCATCACACATAAGAGAGACACCAATTTAACGTGGTTCACCCAATGTGGGCTACTCCACAAAGAAAATTTTTCTAATAAATTTTCTCAACAAATCTTCTTGGGAATCAATTCCTTATTACAAAGTTTATGGACCTCTCTCCAAAGGAGACGCCAATCCTCTAACATAAAATTTGTGGATATCTCTCCATAGGAGAACTCTTTTTCATTTTCTCTAGTTTGTGGAACTTGATCCAGGAGAACTCTATCTCCTCAACTGGTTTGTGGATCTCTCTCCATAGAATAACTCTATCTTCCTAGCTAGTTCACAAATCACACTCCATAGGAGAACTCTTTCCCCTTGCTCTGGTTCATGGATCTCTATCCATAGGAGAACTATTTTTTCTTTCTATGATTCATGGATATCTCTCCACAGGAGAACTCTTTCCTCTTGATTTGGTTCGTGGATCTCTCTCCACTGGAGAACTCTTTCCCCTTGCTCTGGCTGGTGATCTTCTAGAATAAGTTTGTCCCCATTTCTCTGGCTTGTGGATCTCTCTCCATAGGAGACCTCTATCCCCTAGCTCTAGTTTGTGGAATTTGATCAATACAGCTCACAAGTCTATCTCAAAACTTGCTCAAAATCTACCTCTAACCTATCTCAAAACCTGCTCAAAATTTATCTCAAAACCTAATAAAAATTTATCTCAAAACTTACTCAAAATTTATCTCTAACCTGCTCAAAATATGTCTCAAAAATTGCTTAAAATATATCTCTAACCTGCTCAAAATTTATCTCAAAAACCTGCTCACAATCTATCTCAAAACCTACTCAACATTTGTCTCTCAAGTCTTCTCAAAACTTGCTCATTCACAAAAATACTCAAACCAATACTCAAAATATTCACACAATTATTCAATCAATGAAGCACATAAAAATCACTCAAATATTTCCAACAATGCTTATCAAAAAATCCTTTTCACTCCACCTTGTGTTCAGAAACATTCATTCAACAAAACACTTCAAACAAAGGATGATGTGCCCATACCTCTTAATTGCTCTTTTGAAGATATGTCTTCAAAAACCTATCTTAAAAATAACCAATCCTTTTGTGCAACAATCTATTTCAAAACCTCCACATGAATATTTCACCTCAACAAATATTTCACCATACAAAGATTTAATAAATTGTCAAACCACTTTTACACCTTATTACTCCTAACTTTGCAAACAAAATTTCATCAACAAGGATCACAAATTACATAAGCAAAACATTTCATTTACACCTTATATCTCCTACTTGTCATTAATGCATTTCCAAAATATAAAATAAATCACCACTTCAATTTTTATCCCAATGCATTACCAAAAAAACCACCTTACTCTTTGCTCAAGAAAAATAAATTATTTCATAACCCTTTTATTGCAAAAATAAAATCAATGCAAAAATCCTTATATCTCCATAACACAAACCTTAGCAATTTAGGACTTTAGAGCACAAATTAATTTTTTATAAAAATTAATTCCTTTGTTGTTGCCTGCCACCTGCCATCGGGAATCAAACCCGCACTATCTGCTGGCCCCGCACCCTAACCGTGGTTAGGCCACCACATGGGCTATCCAACCTACACTAAACCAAGGTGCACGATCACCTTGTTATCCTCAACCTCCGGTGCTAAAAACAAATTCGACAATGCAAATTAAAAATCCTCCGCACAAATCGAACATAGCAACCTCCACCCTCAACGCATTGTGCAAGCCAAGCTTACCAGCTTGGCTGCCACCTCACTTGAGTGGGGACACACCCCTTCAAGCCTTTGACCAAACTCTTTGCTCCAAAAAATGTGAAACCTCTTGTCTATTTCCTCTGTCGCGTCAACAAGGAAGGTAAATAATTCGAGGGATATTTTAAAATAGAATACACCTTAGGCTTATGCTAAACCTTAGCCTATAAATACATATGCCTTATTATACATTTGATTTCGGTATATTTATAATTCGAATTTAGCGCTTTGAATTAAATTATTATATTTAGTTATAGTAATTTAAATCCAAAGGATTTAAATATTATAAATTCAATATTAAAAACCTTTTTGGGCCTTTTGGATAACCTTGCCACCATTAATGGAAATTTTAACCTTTGCAAAATTACCACCAAGGTAAATTCTTTAGGTATAACCTTGCCACCATTAATGAATATTTTAACCTTTGCAAAATTACCACCAAGGTAATTTATAAATTCTTTCTCAAACATCATGGAGAGGTATTCCTTTCTTCTTGCTGCCTTATACCTCATGTGCCACCATGAGGAATATTCTCACAAATATTTCCATCAACTTAGGAAATTAAACCTTTTGACATTAATCAAACCTCTTGACATTAATTCCATCAAATTAGGATATCAAATCTCTTGACATCAATGACAACAAAACATGCTCAAATTTCCAACAATTATTTTCCATACAAGCCTTGAATATCGATGATATAGTTCAATCAGTTAAATTTTAAGAAATTATAGATAAGCATACCCCTATATTTTTAGAACCACAAGTTTTACCATCTTGATTCTCCTAGAATCATGCCATTGAGTTTATTTTGGGAAGCTTATTGTCAAGCATTCATTCCTACCAATACCCATGTATGCAAAAGACAAAAATTGAGAAGATGAAATAGGATTTAATAGTGATAGGGGTTGTTTGACCAAGTATAAGACTATATTATTTCATAGTACTTTTGGTTTATAAGAAATATGTGTCATAGTAGTTTTGTTTGGATTTATGAGAACTCAACAAAATTACCATCAAGGACAAATTTTCCATTCCTATCATTAATGAGTTATTAGATGAAATCCATGGTTCTTGCTTTTTCTCAAGTCTGGAGGTATTCATTCTTGTGGCAGTGGATTGTCTCTCTAAGTATACTCTTTTCTATCATCTAGACCACCCTTGCAAGGCCTCAACTATTACCCAAATATTTCTTTATTTCATTTTATACCTTCATGGCATACCCATACAATGTATCTGTATGCCAAAAATTCACACCAAACAAAGTAGTAATGAATGAACATGCGATAAAATAATGTAAAATAAGGTGAGTCCCATTTTATTTATTTGTATTGTCTTTTAATGTTATTCCAATCAAAATGCCCTCTTAGGAGATGCTACCAAATCGATATAATGATACATAATATCATGATTAAGATCTCTTGGTTAGGGTTATGCATAAGGTGTTGGACTTGAAATATACTTGTAAGAAAATAGCAAATCCTAATCGAAATCAAGGTGAATCCTAAGAAAATAAAATTAATATTCACACCAAAATTTGGGGCATTTGAAGCCCTAAAAAGTAAGGTCATATTTGGGAAAATTTTGACCTATTAAATCACCTTATAACTTCATAAAAACACCACCATTAGATCAGGCTCGAAAAGAGATTTCCAACGAGTACAAATATGCCTATGTTTGGATATATATTATGGTAAATTAACCCTAAGAAAAAATTGGTCCCGAAAATTTCAAGTGAATGGACCACTGTCAAGGGTCCTCATATTTGCCAATTTCTAATTTTGGAAATCCTAATATTTTCCCAATTTACAAATATTCACCACTGTGCATAACCCTACTCTTGGTGTAGTAGAAGAATTTTTGTTCCAACACAATTCGTAGTGGAGCGGGTTGTATGCACCTTGTATAATTTATATTTAATAATGGATGTCATTCCTCTCTAGGAATGGTTTCTTTTGATGCCTTATGTGGCTGAAAGTGTAGAAAACCATTATCTTGGGATAATATAGAAGATCGATTTGTGATTGGACCAGATATGGTCAGAGAAATGGAGGCTTAATTGAAATTTATTAGACAAAGGCTTAAGGAAGTTACTAATTGACATAAAATTCATGTTGGTTGGAAGAGGACTCCAAGGGAGTACTTCATAGGAGATAAAGTGATTTTAAGGGTTAAGTTGAAGAAGAGTGCTATCAAATTCACCAAGTTGGATCCTCAATTTGTGGGACCCTTTGAGATCATTGAAAATATTAGTCCAGTGGCATATTGACTTGCCTTACCACCTAACTTGTCAAAGATCCATGACATCTTCCACATATTCCTGCTTAGGAAATATGTTGTTGGCCCTGAACATGTGTGGGATGTTTCTAAATTATGGATGATAAACCTGGAGGCTATTGAAGTAATGCTAGTGAAGATTCTTTAGTTTTGTTATAAGTCTATGTGAAACCAGACTCTTGAACAATATAATGTCCAATGGGACCATTTTTCTAACAGAAATACCACTTGGGAAAGTGGAGGACATGCAAAAATATTTTTCCTTCTTGTTTGAAAATATAATGTAATAATTTTTCTTTTTTTAAAACAGGAAACACCCAAGATAGTGTTTAGTAATAGGGGGTAGTATGTCATGACCCTCCCTAGCAAGACTTATGGCATGGAAAAACTATGTGATGATCAATAGTAATTTGATACTTAGTTTTGTTGCAAATGAATGACTATACAATTCTTAGATTGATTTATCTTTGAAGAACATGGTATTGTTGATATATTATCAATGTGCAGGATCAGGTACACTCATAGGTGGAAGAAATAGAATCATCCACCATAAATGGAGTACTAGATATTGGGAAAGTAATGATTCAGGCAATGCAGGGGTAACATGGATGATTACCCTCATATAGGTATGCATTATCAGTTTATGGGATAATCATCAATAGCCAACCACTTAGAGCCTCAGTTGATAGCCTAGTACCTATCATAAATTTATTTTGTTGAGAAGGGTGACTGGATTGATGGAAAGACTCCCTCTTTGTTTGTTGCATTTGATTGATTTTATTTTACTTCATCACTCAAGTTTTAAGAAAATGTGCTTGCATTACCTTCAACTTGTTGAATTTCTATGATGATCCTATGAAAGGGTAGCATGTTGCTATTGTTTGGAAATAAGATATTAATTTAAATAATAATAGAATTTTATTTAAATAATTAAAAGGGAATCCGTTTTAAATAATAAAATAATTTTATTTAAAATGTATATAAAGGACTTTATGTAGATAATAATGAAACATTATTTGCATAAAGAAAATATCTTAACTTAAATAATAATAGAACATTATTTAAGTAAATAATAATAGTACCTTGTTTAAATAAGAATGGACAATTATTTAAATAAGTAAAGAGGCATTAAATTAATAATAATAGAACTTTATTAAATAGTTGAGAAGATCTTTTAAGTCATTATTTAATTTGATGATTTAAAAAAAAGGGGGAAAGAAGAAGTCTTCCCTCAAAGTCAATAAGGATGGTCGTGGAAAGAGGAGCCACCTACTGTTAGAATAAATCTTTGTTCTCTTAAGTTCTACTAGGAAAGTCTTACTTGAGTTACCACTCTTCCATGAGTCAAGTGAACTCTCAGTTTAGACTAGTTCAGATTTTTTGAGTTGTTGTAATCCAACGACTCACATTGATCAACTTTGCTATTTATACAAAGTTGATCCCATGGAATAATCAATCAGTTCTACTATTCTCTTCAAACTTCTTGAATGCTTTGCATATCTATTTTTTGGGAAATTCTAACATGGTACCAGAGCAGGATAGATTTTGCTAGCGTTCTCTCTTAAAGGCTCTTCTAGGAACTAGTTCATTGCATTTTGTCCTGTTTTAAAAAGCTTTTTTTCTCAACAAAGATCATTTTTTTTGGACAAAAAAAAACATATCTCTTGTAGACTATTCATATTGCATTTGTTATAAGTCTACAATTTTATTTTTTAAAAGCTTGGCAAAATTTGGTTATAGTTATTTTAAAGGAATTATATTTTTTGATGAGATAATCTGGTATGAGATATTGTGGAATTATTTTTTTTGATAATTTCTACTGGATGTTAGTAGCTATCTTATTAAAATTTGAAAATGTTAAAAAAAAATTGATATATTTTTTTGAACAAATTTTATGTTGTTCTGCGGTGTGTATAAGTAGCGAGGATTAATATTTTTTTGGCTATGCCTGTTGCAAAACTAATCCTCTCGACCACATATTTTGTACTGTGCTTGTGCTACATTCACTATTTTTTAACCATCTGCCTCCACTCTCCAAGATAAGATCCCGGTAAAAGTAAATAGTGGCCTATTAACCTCTACTTTGGCAACTTTAATTTATTTCGTCAAATCAAAACTTGCGATCGCGTTCTTCAAAGGGATAAATGCAGTCTCTATTCCTTTTATCATTCGTTCATTGTTACACAATGCATGCGAACGCATAATACTAAGAAGTATTTATTTTTTTGAGTCATTCATTATTTTTCATAGTGCTCTTTGATGCAGCTCACTCTGGTGATTGGCGTAACATGTGATAGAGTGCTTCTTCTAACAGCTACTAGCAGATAAGAGTGAAACGTAGTACACCATGTGGGAAAAAAAGTCACATTAGCCTTGGCATAATATCTAACTACAGTTCCTAGCGTATTTTTTATAGCAAAATCTTTAAGTGAAGGGACACGTCCGAAGTGATTCAATGGCTATCACACGTAGAGGAAAACATATTTCATAACTACAGTCCTTGCCATATTTTTTGGTAGCTAAGCCCTTGGTGAAGCGAAACGTCCGAAGTGATTTAACGGCTATCACATGTGGACTAGAGTTGATGCTAAGTACTCAACATATATCATATTCTATTTAAAAGGAGGAGCAAATTTTTTTTTATATAATTTCTTGACCTGCCTGTGAGTTCATTTTTAGCTTGCGCAGTAGACCATTCATGGTGGTGACAACTATCAATGAAGCTCCTATTTGATCTGATCAATTCATTTGAAATATAACATTCAAAAGCTCGCACCAAGATATATATCACCAGATGTTGTTATCCAATCTACACATTTCATCTGAGAAGCAACAATGGTGCGGTGAGAGTAACCAACCATGATGGTGCAATCCATGTAAAGGTCTCGATGATAATGTGGTAAGCATCCACAATATCTAGTGGAGGAAATTGGAGTGATTTTTTGGTTCATAATATACGCTGTAGTAGCTAGCGCTCGACTAAAGCAGTGGAAGCCTATGATCTCTGACTGCGTAGCTCCTTCTCTGCGCCCTCCACTGAATCAATCCGCTCAACGACGATTAGAAAAAAATATTTTTTTGATCTTTTTTGATCCATTGATCATGTATGTAAATGCACTCTACCTAAAATATTATTTTAAAGGCATATCTATGAAAAGCATTGTAGCCTTGTAAACCTCCTTTTTAGACTCCTCTCACTATTTTTTTAGCCTATTCTATAAAGGTAGTCATATAATGAAGAGTCTCATTGTACTTTCATCATTACAATTTTTTTTGGGGGGGTTTTCTTGGTGCTGATTTTTGCACCTGTCTGTTGTATTTCTTACAAGGGGGTTTCTTGGTGCTAGTTATTGCACCTATTTTGTGCATTAAGAGGAGGTTTATTGTTGCTACATTGGTTTCTAGGGGGATTGTTGTTGCAGATCATAGTCTTCACTTGCTGCTTGATTTGCTGCTACACTCTATCATCATTCTTCAAATCTAGTGTAGTTCCATTGATATTATTAACATACAAGCAAGTCACCATGAAAAACCAATTATTTAAAGTTTGAACCAAATCTCTAAAAATCGCCTATGTTCCATGTATCATTCTCCTCGTACACCTATAGTCTCCCTCATGTCAGGGCGGGTCATTGAGAAGATTCGATATAACAATCTGGCATATTTTACTTGCTTCAGAACGCCTATGTTCCATGTATCGCTCTCCAAAATTTACTTATAGTTTCCCTCATGTAAGGGTGGGTAAATTTAAGAGTTCAGTATAACGGTCTGGCTTCTGCTGTATTAATTCAATAAGAGTTTCTATTGGTGCAACATTTCCTTCTCTAAAAATCTTGCAGTTAAAGGGGGGAATATTGGTTCACTACAACCTTTTTTGGCAAAATGAATACAATTGACCCACTCATCCCTCATAACTACCACACATGGAACAAAAAATATTAAATCTCATTTCTCAAAAGGGCTCACACACTTGCTAGAATAGGAGTAGTCTGAATTTGAAAAGAAATATGAAAAATTTATTCATAAAGAAAAGATGTATGAAACAATGGGTATTATAAGCACAAATTTAAATGAAAGCCTATGGTTTCACATTTCAGAATGTAAAACTTCATTTGAGAGTTGGAAAAAACTAAAGGACTTGTTTGGTAAAGTGGATCAAATAAGGTCAATGCAGCTATAGGTAGAGTTAACAACATTATCTCCTGAAGACTTCAGCAATATTGTTGAATTTCTCACCAAATTTAAAGAGGTCCTCACTCAATTAAAAGGCAGTGGAAAAAATAAAATAGAATAAGAATGCATCTATCTTGTTCCCTCTAAGTTAAATGGAGCATTTCAAATTTTTACAACCACCTTTCTGTCTACAAAAGATGTAATTGGTACAAGTTTTAAAATGCCCTCTTTAGAGGAGTTTTGTGATAGGCTAACTAGAGAGGAAACAAAATTACAAATTATTAGATCTCTTCATCTTCCTCTAAAGCATTAACAGCATCCACCTCCACTAAAGAAAATTTCAAAAAGAAACAAAGAGGCCCCATAACTTGTACACATTACAAAAAGGATGGTCATTCTGAGAACAAATGCTGAAAAAGACTTTAACAACTAGAGGCAACAATGAAGGATCACAAAATAGACACTAAGAAGCAGATAGTAAAAGCCTTAAATGTTCAAGGCAAAGCTATAAAAACTTCATCAAAATATTGGGTTCTAGATTTAGGGGCAACTCATCATATGACTTCCTCTCATGAGTCATTCACTTCAATCTCCTCAATCTCAACTTGTAGCATAGAAGTTGGTGACTCATCCTTTATCCCAATAAAAGGAAAAGGTGACATATCCATTGAAGGTGGTTCTATCAATAATGTTCTCTATGTCCCAAATATAGCTACAAATCTCCTCTCCATATATCATATTTGCACTTCTGCAAAGGGAAAAACAGTTCTATTTTCACCAACAAGAGTTGAGATAAGAGACTTTCAAAAACCACACTCTCTCATAGCAAAAGGAGATATTGATCATAACACTCACCTATTTCACTTCCAGGGATTCAAAAATTCAGACAGGGCCTCCTATTTTTTTGCACATGGAGATCTTTAAAGTCAAATTTGACATGAAAGGTTTGGACATCTTAGTTATAGCTATCTAAAGGAGTTAAATACTCATGAAATGGTAATTGGGCTGCCAAAAGAATCTTCTATTGATGGAGTATGTCCTAGATGTGCTCTTGGAAAGCAAAATCAAGATCCTTTTCACCCAAGTGGTTCTCAAATAGCCTCATCCCCTCTAGAGTTAATCCATAGTGACTTGATGGTCTTCCTAGAGCCTTATTTCAAAGGAGCAAAATATACCTTAACCTTCATTGATGACTTTTCAAGAAGAACTTGGGTATACTTTCTAAAATACAAAAGTGATGTTCTATCCCACTTCAAACTCTTCAAGGCCTTAGTTGAAAACCAAGCCACTTGCAAAATCAAGAAATTTTGTATAGATAATGGGGGGAATACTTCAATAATGAATTTTCCATATTTCTCTCAACTCATAACATAATTCATCAACATTTAGTCTCCCATAATCCACAACAAAATGGTATTGTAGAAATAAAAAATAGAACTTTAAAAGAAATGGCAAATTGTATGCTCCATTCAAGAAATATTCCAACAGTTTATTGGGCAGAAGCAATTAACTGTGCAAATTATATTCAAAATAGCACACCTCATAAAGCTCTTGGTCATTTGACTCCTGAGGAAGAATGGACTAGCTCAAAACCTGATGTCTCTTTTTTTAAAGTTTTTGGGTGTACTGCTTGGGCACATATTCCAAATAAAAAGAGGAAATCTCTAAACAAAAAGAGCAAGCAACTCATATTTGTTGGTTATTGTGAGAAAATGAAAGCCTACAGGCTCCTTGATCCCACAACTCATGAGGTATTTTTCACAGAAATGTTTAATTTGATGAAACATTCCCTCATAAAGATCCTCAATCTTCATCTTCCAACATTAATTCTCTTGAGCCATCTCCAATATTTGAACCTCAATATAATGAAGATCCCATCCTTGAGATAAATGACCAATATGAGGATACTATACTTCAAAATCCAACTCAAAGTCCTGCCACACCCATTATCCCTTCCACAATGCCAAAATGGGCCCACACCACAGTTCAAGAGGTCACTCCTTACATCCAAAATCTTCCATCATCTAGAATAATCAACTCCATGAGTTCTGGACTTGTTTGTCAATCCATTTCAATATATCTTCAATCCTTCAAAGAAGCAACTGGTATAAAAGAATGGGATGATGCCATGGAAAATGAATTTTCTTCCTTAATCAAAAACAAAACTTGGGATCTAGTCCCTCTACCTAAAGGAAGAAAATTGTTCACTGTAAATGGATTTACAGAACCAAGTATGGACATGATGGAGAAATTTACAAACACAAGGCTCGCTTGGTTGCTAAAGGGTTTTCACATATTGAAGGCATTGATTACTCTGAAACCTTTGCACCAATTGCAAAAATAGATTCTGTAAGGCTGGTACTTGCACTTGATGCCTCCCAAAAGTGGCTAGTTTTTTAAATGGATGTTAAAAATGCTTTCTTGCATGGTCACTTAAAAGAGGAAATATTCATGGAACAACCTCCTAGATTTATTCAAGACTCCTCTCTTGTTTATAGACTAAGGAAATCTCTCTATGGTCTCAAACAAACTCCTAGAGCTTGGTATGAAAAATGGACTCCTTCCTTCTTTCCTCAAGGTTTTCTCATTGTGAGTCTGATGCAACAATCTATATTTGGAGGGATGAAAAACACATCACCATACGTGTTCTCTATGTTGATGATCTACTACTCACTGGTAGTGCCATTTCACACATCCAAAATGTCAAAGACTCCCTTTATAAGAAATTTGAGATGGTTGATCTAGGTTTAGCTCATTACTTCCTTGGTTTTTAGATAACTCAAACAGATACAAAAATTTCATTTTGTCAATAGAAATATACTCTAGACCTTCTTCAATGATTTAATATGACTAATTGCAAGCCTTCTTCCACACATTTTTAGTCTGGAGTCACTCTAAATACTTCCTGCAAATCCCCTCTATGTGATGCTACTCTCTACAGACAGCTTGTAGGAAGTCTATTATACCTCACTTATACTCACCTAGATATTTCATATGTTGATGGCTTAATATCAAGATTCTCACATAAACCTCATTTCAACCATTGGCAAGCAGCAAAAAGAATCCTTCGCTACTTGCAGGGAACTACTCACTTTGGGCTCTTATATGAGATTGAATCCATGGATATCATTGGTTACACAGATTCTGATTGGGCAGGTTCAGTTGAAGACAGATGTTCCACTTTTGGCTATTTTTTTTTATCTTGGTTCTTCACCTATAGCTTGGTCATGCAAAAAACATGCATTAGCTTTATCATCTACAGAAGCAGAATACATGGCAATAGTCTTGGCCAATTAGGAAGCTCTTTGGCTTCGTCAGATACTAAGACAATTTGGTTTTTTTCATGACCAACCCATTACCCGTTGGTGTGACAATCAGAGCACAATTCATATTTCCCGTAATCCAGTTGAGCATCAACGCACCAAACACATTAAGATTCACATGCACTTCATTCGAAAACATACTCAATAATGGGATCTCAACTTGGAATACATTCCCACATAAAATCAAATTGCAGACATCTTCACCAAATCCTTTCCTTATCCGTATTATATTCAGTTGTGAGAAAAACTTGGGGTTAGGCAGTTGCATTAGAAGGGAGCACAGAGGTTTTCACCTCTCTTCTTATTTTTCTGTTTTCTTCTTGGAAAATGGTTTTTTTCCATGTGGTTTTTTCACCATCTCTCCTATATGTAAGTACATTGTACATGAGTACCTAATAAGGCCATATTGTCGGGATTCATTTTCTTTGATGTTCAATAGAGGATAATCTTCGTCATTCGAAGACATGCCTCTTCTTCTTCTTCTTGAAAGATATTTTTTTCCATATGTTATTTTACCATATCTTCTATAAGAATTCATTGTACATGAGTACCTCATTAGACCATGTTACCGGGACTCATATCCTGTTGTTACATTCACCCCTAGTATCACTTAAATGGGGGTTTTAGAATAAATATTTGTTATCTTAAGTTCTACTAGGAAAGTCTTACTTGAGTTACCACTCTTCCATGAGTAAGGTGAACTCTTAGTTTAGAATAGTTCAGATTTGTTGAGTTATTGTAATCCAACGACTCACATTGATAAACTTTGCTATTTATACAAAGTTGATCTCATGGAATAATCAATAAGTTCCATTATTCTCTTCAAACTTCTTGAATGCTTTGCATATCTATTTTTTGGAAAATTCTAACACCTACCAATGTGATAGAGAACTACATTTATGGTAAGATTTTAGTAAAAAGGAAGGGGTATTGTGGTTTTTGTCTCACTATGTGGAGAATAAAGAAATGCAACCCTGCAAGAGAAGTGTGCTTGATGTCTTGGTAAAGAAGGACCACAGTCCAACAAGGAAGAAAAAGATCGTCACTGACTGATCTCAGGTTGGTGTGATAAAACCATCTCTTTGTTTTAAATAAGGAAAACACCTTAGATTTTGCTTAAACCATGTTTCATCACTGTTTTTCATTTGGTCTTTAACTAGATTTCTTTGGTTCATCACTTTGATCTCAATACCCTTTGTTTGGGACACCTTGTTGAACCATGGTCGTAGCTATTAAACCACCTATTCGAGCTTCCTTTTTCTGTCGAGAGTATTAGGTTTTAACATGCTTTAGGAGGAGCGCTTCCCATAGTTGTGATGTTAATGGGGTGTTTCTCATATGTGTGGTTATCACGGTGATGTTAGGTAAGTCATTCCTTATCTGTAGGGTGGTCATCCCACTTATCCTTTCTCTTCATGATGTTCCTAGCTTTGTTAACATCTGGTCACTCAAATTTTATATTTCCTATTTCTTTTGGTTTTATTGTTTTCAGTGCCTTTAGCTGTTTATATTAGGTCACCCTTGATTGCATTTCATTTTGTCATTGATTTTATCACCACCACTTCCTTTGATGTGGAACCACTATGAGCGATGTCCTTGCGTAGAGGTGTTTTCTGAATCGCATGCTTTCCAGATAGGTAGACTAGGATTGTCTCCTCTATTGTTAGGGTTGGAGAGAGTTGTTAGGCCTTTGATTCACTCTCTATGGACCATGATCCCATGGTGTTGACAGTGGTGGTCTATGTATTTCCACTCAATCGTATGTGACCTTGCTTCTAACCTTAGCTCTCTCTCTACCGAGCAGTTCGTTGTGGGTTTTAGTCTATTCCAGTATTGAGTGTATGTTTTAAGGACCGTTGAGAATGCTCCATAACCTAGAACAAATAAACATATATTGATTTATAATAGTTCCATTAGTTTATAAAATTAAGTGACGTACAAATATAAATCTTGGAAGGGACACATAGTTTTATATGAAAAATAGTAGGCTTTTATAGATTTTTTAAGTGAATCTTCTATTATGGAAAGAAACATATGTGACTAGGATATTCTTAGGTAAGGAAAGTTAAGCATTATGTGGGTATTTAATTAACTAAATAAAATAGTATTTAGATAATTAAGCCAACTATTTATTTGATTATTTAAAGAAAGGCTTCTTTGGTTAATTTAATAAAATAGTTGCATAAATTATTTGTTTGATTAAAGGTATGGGATTTTGGTCAAATGAATAAGTTTATGATAATTTATTTTGTTAATTAAAGGTATGGAACTTTGATTAATGTAAATAAAGGAAAATATAATTTATTTAGTTAATTGAATAAGATGTTATTTGATTAATATATAAAAAGAAAGATAGTTTATTATGTTAATTAAAGGTATGGGATTTTGATTAATGTAAATAAAGGAAAATATAATTTATTTAGTTAATTGAATAAGATGTTATTTGATTAATGTAAATAAAGAAATATAGTTTATTTTGTTAATTAAAGGTATGGGACTTTGATTAATGTGAGTGAAGGAAATTTAGATTATTTTCTTAATTAAGGAATGAAACCTTAGTTATTTGAAATAATGATTTTGATATGATTGATTAAAGCAAGACTTGGGATCTAGTTGTATCTATTGAGAAGACTCTCTTTGGGTAATTGAGGGATGATAATACTAATGGGATATTCTTATGATATCAACTATACAATAGATGGTTGTATGCTTTGATTAAATTTGTATAGTTACAATTTGGTAAAGTAAACAGTAAATGCACTGGTTTCATGTTACTAGTAGATGCATTTAAATGCATGTCTTTCATAGAACCATGAGTTACCCTGATCCCCTACTATCCTCAAATGAACGATGGAAAGAAAGGAGGACCAAAGAGGCAGTTGGAACCAATGCACCAGTTTGATTTATAGTTGCAGTAATGTAATTTACTTATGCTCAAATAGACTAGAATTGTAGGGAGAAATCCCTAGATGAATATGATGTATTAATTTATTCTTTTAAGAGTATGGAGGTTTTACCATGCTTGGATTTATGTAATAATTTATTGAATGAATGGGAAATGTATCTTTAATTTACTGTTATGATTTATTTATACTTTATTATCTAGCTTTCTCTTTTGTTTAATGGTTATCTTCATTTAAATATTGTTTCCTTTCCAAGTACTTCTTTATGCTTTATGGATTTTTTTCTTGATTAATTAAGTAGATAAATTTGTTCTTGTCTTCTTGCTAAACACAAAAGTAACCTAAGAAAATGAGATCTTAGGGTGAAACTAGAAAGTGACCTAAGAGATTGAGACCTCTTAGGGTGAACATAGAAAGGACCTAAGGGATTGAGACCCCCTTAGGGTGATGGTAACTAAGTAAATTGATTGATTACATCAAAGTTAAGATAGTTTATCGTGAATATGAGATGGATAGCTTAACTCACAATAAGTTTAGCATACCTACATTGATATACTTGTGTATGGTATGGTGATGGGTGTATACCTTCGGTTGTACTGAAGGTGATAAGTTTAGCTCATCAAGAACGATGATATGGATGAGCTTATTTGCGTAACATATGGTATACCTACACAGACAAACTTGTTTAGGGTATTGAGCAAGATGTAACTCAATAGGAAAGTTAGGAAACTTAGTAAACTTAAAACCATAGATAAACCAAATATCGGTTAGGGTTTTATGAATCCCTCTCCATAAATTAAAAAAAAAAAATCTTTTCTTTTCTTGTGTTTTTCTTATAGCTAGTTTTTTGGGTCATTACAGGTAGAAAGGGCTATAAATACCTAATTACAAGAAACCATTGGATAAAGGCTAAAGAGGTGACCTATAGGTTAAATCATAGTTGAGGAAATTTGCAAAACATCTTGATTCCAACAAATTTTCTCAATTCACAACTTGACTGATTTTTCCTAGTTTTTTTCCAAAAAATTGTGATATGCATTAAAAAAGCTTTTTTTGATGAAAAATTGCATATTCTTCGATTTTTCAATGAAATTTTCTAATTCTTTATTTTCTCAATCCCTTTTCCATATCGATTCTAATCCGATTATGATTTTCTCAACTATGGGTTAAATAATAAAGTATTACTAAAAATTCACTTATATTGTTGGTGATTAGCTTGCTTGGAAAATAGGGGATGGTTCAAGGATAAGACTAGGATTAAACCCTTGTATAGGTTGTGGTGATATGCCTAAACTACCAAATAATATAATTCATACCCTAAGAGCATAAGGGATTGGAAATCTTACCCAAGCAGCTAACCTAGAATCTTCTACAAACTGGAGTCAGGGATGGAAGAAAGCAATAGTGTTAGGGCTTTAGGACCAAGAGGCTCACCAATGGGAAGAATATGTGGGGAGACTTTAAGTTGGACATATCAATTTGCGAGAGGAAATTGATCAATTGGTCTGGATAAAGAATGGAGCTACAGGGGAGTACACTCCAAAGTTGGGGTATAAGACTCTTTGGAAGCAGAAAACCCCATTGAATACAAGACTATTCATGTGGCTTGCCATAAAAAATAAGATTCTAACATGCGAGGTTTTACAAAAGAAGAATTAGAATGGTCCAGAAAGGTGTCATTTATGTAAGTCAAACAATGAAACAATTGATCATTTTATTGGTTGCTTGCTCCTTTACTAGAGAGGTTTGGAAGGAGGTTGTAACACAGCTAAAGCTTCCTATAGGATGGCAAGAAGATTCCTTAGGAGAGTGTGTAAAATATTGGTTTGAAAATAGGTTTTACAAAGATTTTATAGCTCTCCCATTGTTTGTCTTGGGGAGTATGGTTAACTAGAAATGCTTCAATTTTTTAGGATCAAGAGAAGCCTATGGTTAATATTGTTTGATAAATTGAGAAGGTGCCTAAGGTTAGAACTTAGCATGATAGAGATAGCTAATTATGATGTATAAATGACCTGATTTTTAGGTCACTATTGAAATTTTGAAAAAGTACCAAAAATGAATATGAAGAATATAATTATATATATATATATATATATTTAATATAAAATTACAAGTTTTTTGATGAGGAAAAAAAAAGTGTATTAGGATTAAAAGAGATATATAAAGATTATGATACAAAAAATGATTGTTGCTTGAAGTGAAACTTAATACCATATATTCTTATAATTTTATACATTAAAATATATAAAAAATATAACTAAAAACCAACGTTATTTAAAAGATAAAATTTTAATATTTATTAATTTATTTATTTTATACATAAAAGAATTGACAACTACCAATGTATATTCCAATATTTTATAACTTCCCATAAACAAATTGTAAAAATTCAAGTTAATTTACACGGATCGTATAAAACAAATCACTTACATCTTATCAAAATAAATATCTTTTTTAAAAATAAAAAATTATATAATAAATATGAACATATTTTTAAACTAATAGATATTTTAAATTTAATTTTTTTTGCACGAAAAAATCTCTTCAAGGTTTTATTCGTCTTTCTGTTTATCTAAATAATAACTGTTCTATCTTTATATGATTTATTTAAGTATGGATTGGAGGTCAAGCCTGTAAAACCACGTAAATTCTAGTGGACATATTTTTTCTCTGAGGTGTAATGTTGAGCTGTAAGCATGAGTTACGCGAGTTTTTGTATGTATCCATGGAGCTCATCCTCTTCAACCATGTAGGTCCTATAGATTCCTTTTCTATAGATGAGACGACACTACAGATGAATGACGACGAGGCTAGTTTATTATTATTTCACGCAACTACCTGCTCACCCCTCTATCCACGGTTCCACTGCCCGGTATTATTCATCGACGATCAAAACAAAAACGATGACTACGACTTATGCGAGCCACGGATTTATGTACGTATGTACGCATGGGTTAAAACCAGACGCCTATCCTCCGCCTTTACATTCTTTGGACACAGCGTGTCTCCTGAGGCCAAAGGGGCAATGGATTCAGAAATCGTTGCAGACGCGTTCCCCTTCTTCAGAATCTTCAAATATGGAAGGGTTGTCCGCTTCATGGGCACTGACACCGTCCCGCCTTCACCGGAGGGACCAGTGGCCTCCAAAGACGTCAAATTGGATCCTGGAGTAGGCATCTTTGTGCGTGTCTATCTTCCCACCCTCCACAACAATGCCCAAAAAGTCCCGGTGGTCGTATATATCCATGGAGGAGGCTTCGCTATCGAGTCAGCATCTTCTCCCACATATCACAACTACTTGAATCTCGTGGCGGAAGAGGCCAACGTGATTTGCTTGTCGGTGGAGTACAGGCGGGTTCCTGAGCATCGACTCCCTGTAGCCTACGATGACTGTTTCGCCGCTCTCCAGTGGCTCTCCCGCCAAGCACAAGCACAGCAAAGCCCTCCTGAGGGCGAAGGGGAGGGGTTCCAGGCAGAGGAATGGCTTCTCCGCCACGCAGATTTCTCAAGGTGCTTTTTGGCAGGTGACAGTGCGGGGGCAAACATTGTCCACGAGATGGGGATTCGTGCCGGCGAAGACAGGAGGGATTGGGGTCCCCTGAGGTTTGCAGGGGCTGTTCTTATTCACCCCTTCTTTTGTGGGGAAGAAGCCATCGGTAGCGAATTAAGCCCCGAAGTAGAGGCGTTTAAGAAAACGGGAGATGCTCTGATGGCGGCATGCCTTCCGGCGGGAGAAGACAAGGACTATCCGCCCTTTAATCCCGTAGGGCCGCGTTCTCCCAGTCTGGCGAAGCTTGTGTATCCACGGCTTCTTGTGATTGTCGCCGGCAAGGACGGCCTCAAGGATCGAGGTATTTTATACTACGAAGCACTCATCAAGGCCGGCAAAGTTGCACATCTCATGATCGCAGAGGGGGAAACGCACGTCTTTCATCTGAAAGATCTTCGCTCCGCCAATGCGACCCAGATGATGAAACGGATATCCGACTTTATTCACTCGACCCCCTCTTCCTGCTGAATTGATCAATCTCGCATATCACATTATTCTATGGTCTGTTTATGTTATCGAATTGTGGTTTGAGCGTACGCGATAGGCGAATCTTTGTCATACTTCATGTCCATATTTGCTTAGTAATTAAAGAATAATGGTTTCCTTTTTCGCAAAAACATAAGGAGGCAGGGGACGCATTTCTCCACCTGCGTTTCTAGGTAGAATTGGCACCTTCTGGAGGCGTGCCAGGACTACTTTATCGATACGACGAAGCGAATGAAACGGACGTTAGATCTTAAGCATAAACATCTGTTCAGCAGAATAGTGGCAAATATGTGTCTCGATCTTTGAAATTTTCCTAGTGCTTCTTCTTCTTGTATTAAATATCAATATTAATGTTTTAGATTTTTGAGAGATATTTTAGTTGTGTGTTTTTTTGTTTTTTATTATGAGATATTTACATTTCATTTTAATAAAAAAATATTAATATTTTATATTATATTTAGATTTTTCAAAATTTTAGTTGGAGATATTTTAATTGTAGGTTTTTTTTGTTTTTATTATGAGATATTTACATTCTATTTCAATTCAAAAACATATTAATATTTAACATTTCTTTATTTTGATAACAACCCGTTGTCCATGTACACTGAACGTTGAAATTAGACCATGAGAATTCATTTTATATGTCAGTTTTGATAACAACCCGTCGTCCATGTACACTGAACGTTGAAATTAGACCATGAGAATTCATTTTATATGTCAGGGTCATGTCCACAAGGGAACGAAGGGATAACCAGAAGTGAATGGAGCATTCAGACTGGTATTTGTGAAAAGGATATAGACGAATCTTGATAAGTTTGTATCGATTCTTCTTTACTTTGGTTTTGTAGATAATTAACTAGCAAGGTACTCACATCACATTCTTTTCAGCCCTTGACCTAAGAGGAAGGTACTTTTTAAATGGCTTTTTAGCTCGTTTCTTTCTTTTTTTTTAATGAATTTTTAAAAGATAAATTTATTTAAGTTAAAAGAAAATATCACCTAAGTTAAATGTAATTAAATAATAATTTAAGAAAACAAGTGGTTTAGCTAAGTATGTCTTTTGGATTTTGAATGATGATTATGCTTAAAAGAGTTTTTTCTTAGGGAAGACAAAGACATTATGCATCAAACAATTTAGCCTAGAATGCTTAAAGAAATTTTGACTATCCTAAAGGATTCCTTGATTTCCCAAAGTAAATATAATTTTAGGTGTACAAATTAAGGAAACAGAGAACAGAAAATAGAAAATGACTGAAAATAGTAAGTAGGGAAGTGCCAAGTGACAAGGTTACCTATTTCGAAGGCTAAATAGAAGTGTTATTCGCACTTCTGTAGCAAACTGGTACTTTTGTAATCTATAATATTTGGAGGTAAAAATGTTAGATGAGTAGTTTTTTGGGACCTATCTAATTGTAATGAGGTGATAGACTATCTTACTAGCTGATCAAACCCCCTTTTGTAAAAAAAATTAAATATGAACCTTGGATTTGAAATTAGATACTATTGTGATAAAAGTGCCACTGGAACTTTTGTCGAGGCTAACTATGTAATTCAAAGGAGTTTAAAGCGTTAATTATTGAAGGTTATGGTGAATTTTCTCTATAATAGGGGATAAATGAGATTTAAGTAAAAATTTAGGTCAAATGGATTAAATTGTCTTGAAATCAAATAAAGGGATTGAAACCCCCAATCCCCAAGGCCTACTACTTAGGGATTTAGAAAATCTTAGGAAATATTTCACAAATATCTAAAAACTTGTAAACGAAGATGGATATGATCAAATGAGATATGAAATGACAAATGGATGCTTGAAAATGCTTTAAATAAAGATGTGAGGATGTCTAATTACCTAAAATGAGAGTTAAAATACCTATGGAGTGGGATTTAAGGATTACAAAATATGTGATAGAGTAAACATTGTGATAAAAAAGGAAGATTATATCATATAATCAAGTTTATAAGCTATTGTCATGATTTAAAAGCTACATTAGAGATTTAAATGTTGTCTCAAGCCAAATAAAGAGCATAGAGAGCATGTAGTATGGAATTAAAATATAATAAGACTATGTTAAATTTACAACAATGCCAATATGAGATTAGATAATATGAATCAACATATAAATAAAAGCTTATTTAAGAGTGCATGAATGTAAACCTGTAAATATGTGATTAGATGATGAAAATATGCATGTAAACTTGAGAATAGAATGGAAATGAATATATAAGATGGTATGAATACAAAGTATGCCTACAAATAAAATAAAGTTAGATAAAATAAAGATAAAATACCTAAAAGTGAGAAATATTAGTGATACGAGTGCATAAATGAGAGAAGATATGAAGATATTATTTCAAAATAAAAAATAAAATTACTTGTAATTGACTAGATATTAGGAAAATGAAGAACGCTTGTTATAAATGAAGTAATGTAAACAATAAATGACCATAAAAATGACTGCAAATATGTGTTAGAAAGAAAAATAAGCATGGAAATAAGATTAGTAGTTATAAATACAAAATTCAAGTTAGCAAGGGTAAAATACACAAAATGAGAGCAAGAAATATAGAATAAAAGAGAAGCTAGGGGTTATATAGCCTAACAAGAGCTCATATTTACTCCAAGATGATCTTCTTAGCCCAATGACCCTATGCCTTGCTTGAATTGCTCAAAAGCTTTATGAAATATGCTCCAAATGATAGAAAATGAGAGAATGCAAAATGAAAGAAGCTAGAGAGAATTTTGGGTAGAGTAATTTTAATGTAGTTTATGTTATGGAATGCTCATCCTAAAGGATGCATTCAAAGATTTTTGATGGAGAATTGGGGAGGTAAAGTTAGGTGCAAGATGTCATTAGGGCTCAAGACCAATTTTGAATTTTGTTGGCTTGGTTTGAGGTTGAAGCATGTGGGATTAGAGGAGGTAGTGAGATGAAGGAATCTGCATGCCTTTGGTTTGTGCCACAAAGGTTCTGCTCATGTTGACAAAATTTCTACATTTGAACAAAAGAACCATTAGCACTTTTTATAAATATTGGAAACCTTGATCAACTAGTAGATTTATTGGTAAAATGCATGTTTTACAAAATTTACCACTCTTGGATAAAAGTATCGTTGACACTTTTATCAGCTTGTGGTAAATTTACAAATGGATTGATTTGGTATTCAAGTTGCTTGATTGCTAGTATGATGTATATTATTCTTTGCTTAGGGTTAATGACATTAGGTATGTCAAAATTGGGTGTCTACATTTTTCCCTATTTTGATATAATTTTATGAAATCACATAAAAAATAAGTTGTAGGAGTCTAATTTCAACACTATGATGTTTGTTAACGTCTTGAAATGCTATTCCAAATAAATGATTACAATTGGATTTGATTTGGAAAATTGATGATTTATCAATGTCATTGTTGCATGTATGCCTCAAAATTGATGATGTATGTCATGATATACCTTGAAATCGATACCCCATGGGTGCCCCTGTGAGAAATTTTACCAAATATAATTTGGGAAAATCTTGATGTGTTGGGTATTGGATGATATTTATAAGGTATGAAAATTTGTTTTGGAGGGAAAGTGAGGTAGGGTGGGTTGGATGGGTAAAAAGGGGAAAATAGGTGGGTAAAAGGAGAAAATGGAGTGAACGTAGATTCATTTTCATCATGTAAGATTGAGAATTGAGGAGATCTTGTATGTGAGTGTCCAAAATTCAATGGAAAATAACAAGAGACCTATACATCATGTAAACTTGGTTCAAGGGACAACATTGATATCAAAGAAGGTTTTACAAGTATGCCCTAAAACCAGGCTTTTAAATTTTGATGGGAGGCTAGTTTTTTTGCTATTTTTTGCTAATGTCATATTTTTATTATTTGTGGTACTTTTGTTAGTGTGGTACTATTTTTCAAGTGAGAAAAAATTGTTAGAATATGCTAATGAAGGTTTATGATTACACTTTTGTAGGGATTAGGGATTTTTGTAAATTGAGAGTGATACCCAAAGGTATTGGACAACATAATGACTTTGATTGATGGTTATGATATACCATTATTGGTTACGATAGGCTTGGATCATGTGGTGTATATGCCTAAGTTAGAGTTTTATTGATAACTCCTGACTGTACTAGTTGAGAGATGGTATTCAAAGATGAATACATTTTAGATATCCATTGGAGAGATGGTTGTGACATTGGAGGATGTGTGGTAGATTATTCAAGTTTCTATGTGAGGAGTTTCCATATATCTTAGGAAGAATGAAATAGTTGGTATGAAGGCGTTGTTAGGATTGGATAGCTATCAAAATATAAAGTCAAGGTTATGCATTAATAATGCATATAATGGGAACAACATAGATCAACCTACAATATTATTGTGTGTGATTGTATCTAGGATTTTGATGGTAGATATGAGTTAATGGGTGCTTCCCTCGGGATGAGAAAGGGTCATTGTTGGTATGCAATATCATGGGACTATTTTTGTATGGGCCCTATATGTATTGGCTCTATTTTACAAGATATTGTATCAAATTTCTTACCATAGTGGTAAGAGCTTGGTTGGTTGTACCCTCCTATAGATATAGGCATGTGAGCATATTATTATGCTAAAACTAGTAGTAGATGAATTGAGGAGACATAGTATAGAGATACTTGCAATGTACCATTAGGTAGGGAGCATTAGGTTTTCTCTATGATCTTTGACATAGGCTCATTAAGCGATTGATGATATGAGAGCCACACATCACATGGCACATGTGTTAGAATATATTTCAATATTTCTTTTATTAGTTAATTCAATCCTAACGATCTTATATTGTTAGAATTGATTAATTTAGGCTAGTTGTTATTTTGTTACAACTGCACCTATATTGGTCTCAACCTTCGAACTAATCCTGGCCCTAATGTATTATTTATACTTCATCAAATAATTGAATTGTAGTTCCGCTTCTCACATGGTATTAGAGCTTACCACCACTCTCTCTCCGCCACTCTCATTTTTTAAATGATCTTGTAGTAGCATGAGAAAGAAGTAGCCGAGGAAGAGATTTTTTTTTATTGGAGGCGATTTTTTGAGGTTGAGCTTTTTGGTAGCGAAGCTGTGAAAACTTGGTTTTATTTTCTGAGGCAATTATTTCAATTTTTGGAATTCAAAGAAGCACGGTCGAATTTTAAACGAGGCAAAGAAGGGTCGAAGATCAAAGGGAGTTCAAAGGCTCGCGACGAAGCTCAGTGGCCAACACCAAGGCCGCTTAGCCAAGCGCGAGAGGAGAGCTTGTGAACTCTTGGGTGGGAATACTCGAGAGGAGATACTCCTTTACGGAGGAGAAACCCTCTTAAACTCCTAACGGAGTCATTGCACCCTCGATGTGGGACATTGAGTCCTAAAATACAAATGCTCGGATCTATGAATACGTCGTCACCTGCATCACCTGTTTCAACTGCATAAACCAAGACATATTTTTCCTTACTTTTGAGGCCAGTAGATCAAACATCTACAAATTTTCTTGGAGAATGAGGTAAAATCTGAGTCATTTCACTGGATTGAAATTTCATTTTAGCTCTCGGATCTTTCCTCAAAGTATTTTTTCCTCCCGGATGACGTCAATGGAAAAATTAGACAAACATTTTTGAGTAGTTTTCTCCACTTGGTTTGGTTGCAAACTGTTCTATTCTTCCTCTGTGATCTTTTTGCATCATTTTGATACATCTGTGGCAAGTTTCTGGTTGAAAAAAATGATTTTGTTTTCCTGCCACTCGAGCACCATCCTGCTGCCATCGGTGCTCCACTCTCGAGCTACACCAGCTGTCGCTCCTCTTCACTACCCAAGCTTCACCTGAGCTTCACTCGAGCTCCGCCCGAGGTGGCAGAGCAGCCGTGCGTTCTTCAAAAGGTGCATCGAAGCTGTTTAAGGAGGAGGACACCGAGAATAGTTCTTGGATCAGCCCACTGGCTCACCGATTGTGAGCTGAGTGGTAAGGGATCCGGGAGCCCTCAGGTCATGGGTTCGAGTCCCGTCGACCCCCCCCACCCCCGCTCAAAGGTATAATTTTTTTTTTTTATTAAAGTTTTTTTTTTAATATTCTCTAATCAAAGTTAAATTAAATATAATTTTAATATTTTATCATAGTTTAAAGGTTATTTTTTCAAAAATAATTTTTTTACTATGTGGAATAAAGTTTTTTTTTTAACTTTGATTATAAAAGAATGTTTTAAAATTCTTTATAAAGGAAAATTTTAAAGGGGGGAGTGATTTTTTTTTCAAAAAATCAAGGGGGGATTGAGAGTAATTTTTTGAAAAAGCAAAGTTTGGCATTATTGTAAAGGTGCATTTTCGGTTGTGCTCGACACCTAGTGGGTTATTTCTGTGGGCACTTTTATGTTGTATGTTGCATTTTTTCCTTCTTTTGCACTATATCATTTAATTTAAAATCAAACACTCCCTAAGTCCCCAAAATAATTTTCAAGGTTATCAACCTCAACAGAAAAAGAGATATTGCAAGATCTGTGACAAAGAAGGTCATGATACAAACAAATGTTGGCATAAGAATAAATAATCAAAATAGAAAGGCTATAGCAAACCACAAAATAACAAACAACAACAAGTGAATGTTGTTGTTGAGGAATCTGACACAGATTCTGAAAGAGCACACAAAGTGCTCATGACTACCACAATATCCAAGCAGATAAATCCTATTTGGTATGTCGATTCTGGATCCAGTATACACATGACTGGTGAAAAATCATGGTTTGAGTCTTTTGAGGCCAAAGAGGGCAAACCTGTCACTATTATCGATGATAAAACCTACAAGGTTTGGGGAGAAGGAACATTTTATGTTACTCTTCCCGATGGCAAGTGCCAGATTGAGAAGGTTCTCTATGTTCTAGGATTGGCGAACAACTTGTTGTCAGTCACACAAATTCTAGATAAAAATATGGTTGTAAACTTTAGTGATGAGGGGGGCAAGAAGTGTTTTTCTATCACCAGGAGGGGTAAGAACATTACAACCGCTTCATATAAGCATGGCTTATTTGCCCTAGATACTATCTCTTCTACAAATGTAGCCATGATTGTCTCTACAAAGGAGGCAACTTCCCTATGGCACAAGAGATATGGACATATGAGTTTTGGTTACTTACTTGAGTTAAGTAAGTATGAAATGGTAAAGGGTCTTCCTTCCATTTCTACCACATTATCAGTTTGCTCTGACTGCTTGGTAGGAAAGCAACATAAAGTGCTTTTTGAAAGGAGCTCTACAAGAGCAAAGAAACCTCTAGAGTTGGTTCACATTGATCTGTGCGGTCCTTTAACTCCCAACAGTTGTGGAGGTAAGAGGTATTTTCAGTTATTCATGGATGATTACTCATGAAAGATGTGGGTATTCTTTCTTCAACTAAAATCTAAAGCATTTGGCTTCTTTCAGCAATTCAAGAAATCTATTGAAAAGGAGTCAGGGACTTCTATAAAGATCCTCTGCTCAAATCGAGGGGGGAGTTCACGTCTAAAGAATTTTTTGAGTTTTTAACTAAAAATGGGATCACACGACAGTTGGCTACTGCTTATACTCCTAAAAAAAATGGATTTTTTAAAAGGAGAAACCATTCTATCATGGAAGTGGTTCGTTGCATGCTCACAGGAGCTATAATTAGGTAACAATATTGGGCAGAAGTTGTCACCACAATAGTATATTTGTTGAATAGGGCACCCATAAAGACCCTACAAGGAATGACTCCACAGGAAGCATGGAGTGGCAGGAAACCCTCCATATCTCATCTACGCATTTTTGGTTATAAAGGATTCATGCACATACCGAAAGAAAAGAGGAAGAAGCTAGATGAGAAAAAATTGAAGTGCATTCTTCTTGGGTATGATGAGCACTCTAAGGGTTATTGATTTATTTATCCTTTAAAAAAGAAGATACACATTAGTAGATATGTAGTTTTTTATGAGGCTTTCACATCAGAAAACAAATCAGATGTATACCTAGACCTTGTGGAAACTAAGGTTGAGAAGTCTCCTTCATCCAAGGTTGGAGGTCCTTCATCTTCTTCATCACCACAAAAGAAGAATCCAAAGTGGTATACAAGTACAATTAGAGACTCTAATATATCCACTCCACCATACTTGACATTGGATAGACCTCGTACTCGTAGCATGGCTCGACAGGAGAAATTTGCAACAGAGATTACTAGGGTTGATGATCTATGTCAATATTTTGAGGAAATTTTTGTAGATCTAGAGAGAGATACATAAGATATGGATATTGATGATGACAGGGTGTTTATGTCCTCAATAGATAAACTTGAACCTGCATTAGTGCAATATGATCTTGGTGAGCCTCAGTGGAAGGCCGCTATGGATGCAGAGTATAAGTCTGATGAAAAACAAAACTTGGAAGCTTGTCGATCTACCATATGGAAAGAAGCCCATAGGCTGCAAATGGATGTATAAAGTCAAGTACAAGGCATATGGAACAATAGATAAGCATAAGTCTTGACTTGTGGTAAAGGGCTATGCTCAAAAAGAAGGCATTGACTATGAGGAAACTTTTGCACCTACTGCTCGGATGACAACCATTCGAGTTCTTTGTGCTATGGCAGCATAGTATGGGTGGAAAGTGCACCAAATGGATGTCAATAGTGCCTTTCTAAATGGTGATCTCCAAGAGGAAGTCTACATGACTCAACCGAAAGGATTTGAAGTGGAAAGCCAACAAAAAAAAGTTTGCAAATTGGTCAAATCCTTATATGGTTTGAAATAGGCCCCTCGGGCTTGGTACATAAAAATGGATAATCACCTACTATAGCATGGATTTAAGAGATGTCCATCATATGCAAACCTCTATTTCAAGAAGCAAGGCTCTAAAATAGTGTTGCTTGTACTCTATGTTGATGATTTGCTCATAACAAGGAGTTCAAAAACAATGATCTCTTCTGTCAAATAGGATTTGAGTGAATATTTTGAAATGACAGATCTTGAACTTATCCATTACTATCTTGGTCTGGAAGTGAACCAGAAGGAGCACTACATCAAAGTATCCCAGAAAAAATATGCCAAGACACTACTAGAAAAATATTGCATGACTGACTGCAGGGTGATGGCAACACCAATGGAAATAGGAATTCAGTTATCGTGATATGACAAATCACCTCAGGTAGATGCTACTCTCTATCATCAGCTGATTGGGAGTCTCATATATCTGACCAACACTAGGCCAGATATCGTATTTGGAATCAACTATATTTTGAGGTTCATGTAGGAACCTAAGACTACACACTGGAAAGCAGCAAAGCGAGTTCTTCACTATGTCTATGGCACAATGGAATATGGCCTAGAATACAAGAAGAACAACAAATTATTCTTACAAGGATACATAGACTCCAACTATATCGGATCATATGATGATCGTAAATGAAATTCAGGATATTTGTTTCATCTTGGATCTGGTCATGTATCTTGGCACAGCAAGAAGCAACAGGTGGTTACTATCTCATCAATAGAGGCAAAATATCATGCTGCACATGAAGTTGTGTGCGAAGTGATATGGTTGCGTCGCATCCTGACAAGTATGGGTCTTCCATCAAAATCTCCAATATACTTATTCTGCGACAACATGGGTGTTTTGAATCTTGTTAAGAATCAAGTGCATCATGCGAAAATGAAGCACATTGATACACAATGCCACTTCATTTGAGACGAAGTACCAAAGCACCGAATCCAGCTTCAGTACATTTCCACCAATGCTCAAGTTGTAGACATATTCACTAAGGCACTTGCACATGTCAAATTTGAATTGTTTCGCAACTCTCTATGTATTTCAAAATAATGGGGGATGATAGTATAGCTAGTAGTTATATGTTTCCTAAAATATTATAATATGGGGGATGTTAGAATATATTTCAATATTTCTTTCATTAGTTAATTCAATCCTAACGATATTATATTGTTAGAATTAATTAATTTAGGCTAGTTGTTATTTTCTTACAACTGCACCTATATTGGTCTTGGGTGGTTCCACAACCTCCAGACTAATCCTAGCCCTAATGTATTATTTATACTTCATCAAATAATTGAATTGTAGTTTCGCTTCTCACAAAATGTGGAGAGGTTGGTATAGGTGGCATGAGGATGACAAGCAACTAGCTTAGATTAGGAGGGTTTTATGGTTAGATGATGAAGGAAAATATTATGATCTTTATTGGTATAACAAGGTTGTTCATCAGTTTGGGGAGGTTTACGGGATACTTGAGGTAGGAGTGATGTGGGTTTGATGGATTGTTTAAGAGATTGTTTTCCCCTCTTGATCTATACACTTTTATTGAGGAGAATGAGGATGATATTGAGATGCTATATATGACTAGGGATTATCCTAGAGTGGTATAGGGTTATATGATATAGTATGCTAATTTTTATCTAGATTGAGTGACATTCGTGGAGCCAAGTGTGGAGCAAGTTGTGATAGTTAAGGAGATATCTAGGCTTTTGAGGGGTATAAAATGAAGGTTGAGTAAGTATGGGTCTACTAGGAGGGCTATGAAACAAGTGGATAGAGAAGAGAATCATGGTGAGATAAAGGTAAAAGATACTCCATTAGATGTGGATCCATCAGCTATGATGCCCCCACTACTAGGAGTGTTCATAGGAGGAGATACTAGTCACCTAGTAGAGGAGGCTACACAATCTAAGCTAGAGGATTTGATAAGTATATTTTAGGTAGTGAGATAAAAACTAGTGATAGTGGAGATAACATGGGTGAAGGAGGTGGCTAGACCTCGAGAGGAGTTAGCTAGGGTGGAGCAAGAGTAGGATGATCATGATGCAACTATTATAGAAAAATAGAGTGAGGGTAAATATTGATAGAGAGAGGGAGAAGCTATGATTGACATAGGTGGATGCTATGAGAGAGAGGATCGATGTTGTACACTACTAATATTTATATCATGTGATAGTTATTATGATTAATAGGGATCTATCACCAACATGCAAAATATTGAAGACTCAATTTGTGAGTTGTTATTCATAGATATTGGTGGTATTTAGGCCTCTTCCTCCTCCACTAGCACCTAGAGGTGGGGATGCAAAATCTAGTTGTAGTTAGGGCTAGTCTTAAGGGGATGAGTGCATAAATTTTATCATGTATATGGTGCACCTATTTTGGATGATAGGGATAAGTGTGGAAAATGTTAATAATGTGTTACACCAAATTTATAGGCATGTATGATTTTAAGGCTTTTATGCAATTGTGATACTATATTTATATTTTTTATGTTGTATTTTGATGTGATGATGATATGATTTGAATTTAATTTGTTTATTTGACTTTATTTATATGATTAAGAGAAAACAATTGAAATATGAAAAGATAGCAAGTATAAAAAATAAAAAGTATACTTTTTTTATTATAGCAGTATTTTAGGAAACTAGATAATTGATAAGTGTTAAATATGACTAGATCTTATTACTAGGTGGTGATCTAAAAGTTTGATAATAGACAAGAAATTAGAAGTATGCATTTAATTTCATGAGTGGTTTCTTTGAACCTGATAAAGGACAAGCACCCATTATGATTCCATGCTAAGTGTTGACCTTTGAGCCCAGAAAACACTTATGGGATGAGTGTACATCTTCAGGCGATCACATCAAAGTCATGATAATGGATAAGCACTCGAAGCATGCAATGATCATAATTATTTTTCTAAGCAATGGTCTAAGAGCCATGATAATGAAAAAGCACTCAAGAAATGGAATTAAAGCTCATCATGCATAAATGAAGGCCTAAAATATTGCTTAAAAGACAAGAATTTAAAACATGATGAGGTTACTGTAATATGTACAAGATATATATGTATTATGGTTAATAGAGTTAGTGTGTTAGTAAATGTTAATGATGTTTTCTTGAAGGAATTTATACCATAATATCTTATGTTGTTAAAAATATAAGGAAAATATGAGTGAAGTATGTCATAGGGGGCATAAGTGCTTATGAAAGAAAAAATATTTGTATGTTCACTTTGATATAAGCCCCAAAGTGAGGAAGAAAATATATGAATATATATAAAAATGGAAAGCATGTTACCCCCATTGACTTATATTTATTATGTTTGGAAATAAGAGGATTCTAAAATGCTTACAATGCTTTCATGTGCGATGTTTGAGAGTAAAAAAGGTATGTAGAAATGCATAATGCTTCTATGTAAATTTGAAATATAAAAATACTAGATCTCAATTTTATAGTATACCATCAAAAAAGGGAAAGTACAGAGGTAGTTTATTCAAATTTAATTTTGGAAGCAATTTTCCCCTAGACAATGTATAAATGTATTGATTTCTATGTTCATCATAAGTATACATTGATAAATAGTAATGATGTAGTGAAACTGTCTTAGGCCTCTTGACATATCAGAAGGGGCATTAAAGATATAAGTCCGTTACCTAATGCATATGCAAAATATTTATAGACATGTGAGGAACTGGACTTAAAATCTTCATACCTCCTATGATATGTGAAGAAAGTTAGGAGCTTACGTGAGATGGGTATTATTGAAGGTGCTAATCATCGTGACTCAAAAACTCATATACATTAATTATCATGCTTATAATGTGATCACAAGTATGCATACGAAGTGGATATTATATGGAAACCTATCTAAATGGCACATTGGACCTTGATTTTAATCATAGAGATAGAAGTTGGTTTATTTTAAATGTGATGATGGTATCCTAGATCACTTATTACATCAACAAGAGGTTTGAAACCTGGTGAAAACTACCTAATGCATATGCAAAGATTTACAAACACATGAGATATTGGTTGTGAGGATCTGATTCCATTACTAATGTGCAAGAAATCAAGACCTTTTTTGAGAAAACTATTGCTAAGTATACCTTCCAAGTAAGTAGTGGACCTACCTCCAATGATTGTCACATGCATAAATGATTATGAACATGCAAGGGACTGGTAACAAGGTAACTAATTTCTTGGATGGAAATCTGGGCCTCACCACTAGTCACAAATATAGATTTTTGAGATATTTTTGATAAGGTTTGATTGGGTTTTTGCCAATATATTAGATCAAGTTGAAATATTGACACAATTGATCCCATGATTTGTAGACATACAAATAATTGCATGTTTACAAGCCACACGATCAACAATATTAATCCTCTAGGTTTCTCTAATAAATAAGCTAAGATATTGGTGATATTGTTAAAGGTGATAACAAGGCAATAGGCTTTACATTAGAGTATTGCATGTATGTCAAAAGAAAGATGAAGCCCTTCACATTTCCTCAACATATGTATAAAAAATTGTATATCTACATAACATTGGTAAGAAGTTATCTTTTCATAAAGGTCCTAAGTTCTACCCTAATGCAAGGATGAACACATGTTACTAACATAAAATTGATATTGATAGGATATATCAACAAATTGACATGGTACTGCACACACATTCAAGAAAATATGAAGCCCTTCACTTTGATTGGTACATGTACAAAAAATTGTATATTTGCAGAGTATGGGTAAAAAAACTTGTTTTTTCTTAGAGTTCATGCGCCTTAGCATGTAAAATCTAGAACAGTTATCATTGATATGATAATATATACCTAACCAATTGATAGACTATCAAGAAGCATAGGGATTTCTTGATCTATTTCTTGGCACATTCATAAATTATTATAAAATGCAAAGTGTTTATTTATGAATCCTTGCACTCCTACGGGTCTATAAATAGATGAGGTGAATTTGTAAATAAATGTATGTGGTTGGTTTGATGAGATATGATATTAAGTTCAATATGTCACACTACACCAATGCATGCTTTTCTAGGAAAAGAGGATATTCTTTACCTTTATCCAATACATGTATTAGGAATTGCATATACGTAGAACATTGGTAAGAAATATCATATTTTTATGGAGAAACATGCAATTGGTGGGGTAATACAATTGATTTTTATTGTCATCATGGTGGAAAATGGAGGTGTAGACACCAAATCCTAGCCACTTGTCATCCACTCATCATAAAATCATAGCCATTCATCATTATTTATATATATATATATATATGAATAAATCTCAGCAACCCATCACAACTTAATCCTGGACACTCATTAAACATGATCCATGTCACTTATCAAATCGCAATCACAACCCTTCATCATGTTATAATCTTGACCATTCGTTGGTTTCATCGAAACCCTAGTATGATCAGGGATAAATCATAAAAGATCATTCACTTTTGTGAATGAGGGTAAAAAAATTAATAGGTTGAATCATCCATATAAAATATTTATAAAAAAAAAAACCTATGATTCTATTACCACACTCATCCCCTTGCATTCACATGAACCCTCACTATTACCACATCCAATGTTCGATCCTCAAAACCTTTGCAAACCAAATCCAGATTTCGTAGAGCATTCTCCACAGCCCACAAATGTTCCAAGATGTTCCCCAAATGCTGTAGGGTATTTTTAAAATGTTGTAGAGCATACATAACCATTCCTGAATGTTGTAGGGCAGTCAACAGATACCGTAGGGTATCTAGCTAGCCATTAGATGCTTCAGGGCATTTGCATGATACCTGATTGAACCAGTAGAAGCATAAGTATAGAAACCTAGGTATATTTTGACAAGGTATTTGGTTTCATTGTTTAACTTATATTTTTTGTATATTGCACTTCATTTAGCAAGTATTTTAGCTAGGGTTAGTGATTTGCACTTTCATATTTTGGTGGGCCTCACACTGTGGAGGCCCCACAGGTGTTACTAATTCTATGTTGTGATCTATTTGTGTGCAGGTATAGGATATATTTCCATTGATGGTTTTTGTAGCTCAAGTTGCCTTATAAGGATACATAAGCCCACTCACCCTTGTTTGGAGCAAATAAGATCTAGAGACACCACCATCGTTTGATCGAGGGTTGCATGATATATTTATAAAACATAAAGAATTGGTGTCATTTAAAAAAAAAAATAAGGAATTAAAAATCTAAGACTTACATTAGATATATTTATAAAACATAAAGAAATATTTTGGCTCTAGCTTCAAGATCCCTCATCAAATCATACTGGAGATAGAATAGTGGGTCTTAAATAGACAATATTGGTATGGATAAAGAAATAAAAAAAACAATGAAACATATAAAAATATAATTAAATTCCACTAAATATACAAAACATGAATAATGACAAACCCTAACAACTCATAATTAAAATAATTTTATTTAAAAAATAGAAAATCCAAATTTAAAATAATTAAAATGTTTTTAACAATAAAAAAAAAATTAATGTAATTATAATAAAAGAGAAAAATAAAAAAATAAATTAATTTAAATTAGTTAAACATAATTATTTGACCTAAATAATTATCCATGTAAAATTAAACAAATTAAAAAAAAATAGAATAAAATAAATCTTAATATTACTAGGCCCATAAATATAATAAAGTGAGGAATAAAACCCAAATAAAATTTAAAATATAAATAAATTCAATTATACAACAATAAAGGTAAAATCAATTAAATGATAATACAAGAATATATTCCAACAAATATAATTAAACTTTTTTTTTGCTTGATAATAAGGGGTTGTACTCGGGTCCTCCACCCTTGAAAATTACAACTCTCTTCTTTAGAGCTTGAGAGTTTACAAATAGATACACTTATCATCTCAATTAATATGCTATAGCTAGAAACTTACATCATTTTACATACAATGTTTGAATCCTATATTTTCATTTTCTGGATCTTTTCAAATTTTTGTATGAATACAATTATTTTAAAAATTAGCATCCTTCTTGACATTTTCCTATATCAATCTTCACAATACCAAAACTTCACCTCTACTATCTATGCCTTTTATCTTTGTAGAGTAATATTTCTAAAATAATGCATTATCAAAGTCCGCTTTTCCAAATTTGGATTACTAGTTTCCTTACTAAAACACAAGAGCAACCACAAAAATTATAGTCAATAGTCTATATGCAAACACATTGCTATTACAAAATAAAGCAAATATTACCAATGGAAAACATTAAACTAAAACTTAATCATTATTGATTCAAGCAATCAACATTTTCTTGTGAGCTTCAACTAAACTTACTACTTCCTCTAACCATGAAAAGGAGAATTTAACTTCATGATCGTCAATCAAAACCCCTCTATTGACTATCCTATATGCACATTTTTTATCTTCCCTTAATGTATGTGTAAACCTAATTTATTCAAAATCTTTAGCAAGATCTTGAATTTTCACAATTATCTCTTGTATGTTCCATGGAGCCTTTACTTTCCTCAAAATTGCACTTATTACTATGAGAGAATCACCTTCCATCCATATTGTGTTCCATTTTATTTGTTTACATATTTTTAACCCTTCTAAAGCCACCCAAGCTTAAACTTCATTATTTGTCTTAAATCCACTATTGAAAGTGTAATGAGATAAAATATCTCCTTTATTATTTCTAATTATTCCTCCTCCTCCTACTGGTCCTAGATTTCCTTTAGAAGCTCCATCAAAATTTAATTTAACCCACTTCACATCTGGTGATTTCCACTTTATATTCTTTGCCTTCTTTTTCCTTCTCTTGTACCCAACATCATAATTTCATTTAATGACTTGAATCCATCTATCAAGGCTCTTTGCTTCCAGATTAGGGATTGGGTGAGTTGGTAGGGTTGTTTTAGACTCCTCTATGGTTAAACATATTTTAATTTTCATTACCTCTAAATTGATTTTCTTTCCTTTAAATATTATTCTATTCCTTTCTAGCCATACAGTCCAAAGTATTGTATCTTTTGATATATCCCATATTGTCTGTAAAACCTCACTTTTATAATTCCTCTATCATTGCTTTAACCAATATTCAATTCTACTATTCATGACCATGTATTTGCCAAACATATTAAGAATCCATTGCCATAGATGACTATTGAGCAATATCCCAAGATATTATCTATACTCTCCTCATTTTTACAAAAAATACATTGAGAAAGGCCATGAAAACCCATTTTCATAAGGTTATACCAAGATAAAATTCTTCTATGACCTACTAGCCAAACAAATATTTTGACTTTAGGAATTCTTGGGCTATCCCAAATATCTTTCCATATTCTAGTGATATTATTATTTTGTTGGTGTTGTACATTATATCCACTTCTTGTTGTGTATTCTCCTGAGCTATTCAACTCCCAAATCAATTTATCCTTGGCTCCCATAGGAATAATCACAGTTGTTATATTTATACTCAAATATCTCCTAGCATCAATTTCTTGTATACTCATAAAAAATCTTCTTTCCATTTGTATCTTCCTTCCTGATCTTTGTACAAAATGTTTGAAACTCTATCACCATATTTGTATTGAAGTGATCTCATCTAAGATTTCAAAACTAGATCTAAATTGAGTGGTTTTTTATCACACCAAGTATCCATCCAAATAGAAAATTTTTCTCCAATTCCCACCATCCATCATAAACCTTTAATCATAATATGAATAAATTTTTTAAACCATTCCAAAGAGCAGAACCATTTGGTAGAGAGAAATTAGTAAATATTAAACTTGGGTCATTGAGATCAACATCCTTAGAAGAATTCTTGCCCAATATCTTTGACTCTCTTTGTAAAATCTCTAGATAAAGTTTCCTCTAAGAGCTAAGTTTGCATCTATAAGAAATCTTAAACCAAGACCTCCCCTAGTTTTATCATCACGCACCTTACTCCATTTCACCAAAGGAAATTTCCTTTTATCATATAAATCTAACCACAAAAATAATCACATAATATATATATATATATATATATATATATTGAATTTACATGGTGGAATCGGTAGCCGCCACGAATCTGGGCAAGTCTGTCTAGCTTTTTATGGCCGCCATAGTATTCTCGCTGTCTGCCCCAGAAGCCCCCACATAGATCTTCGCGTAGTCCGCCCCTATAACCACCATGCCACAATCATTTTAAACCTTTTACGCAGCTGAAAGCACCAGGAAAGGGACAAGCGTTCAGTCCGATGAGGCCCAAGATTTGAACCTTGGACCTCCGAAATAATCACATAATATTAGATTAAAGTTTTTTCAATTGATTTTTCCATAGAATACAGTGACATAATTTGTTGGGATGGCTTGAAATACTGACTTAATTAACTGCACTCTTCTTGCTAACGATAACCATCTACCTTTCCAAGTTGGAATTTTATTCTAAACTTTACTAATAATTGGATTCCATAATTCTCTCCTCATTCTCCCCTCAAATATGACATCCCTAGATAAGTTGTAGGTAAATGTTACTCCTCTATTTGAAACAACCTAGAAATTCTTGCTTTGATATTAGCAGGAGTGTTAAGGAAGTAAATTTTAGATTTTGCTCTATTAACTTTTTGCCCTGATGCTCTTTCATATTCCTTTAAAAAGTTATTCAAAGCTCTGGCCTCATTAATCCTTGCACTTCCAAAAATGGTTGTATCATCTATAAATTATTTATGGGTAATTTTTTCGATGTTATTACTAACCTTAAGTCCACTTATAAGCCCATATTTGTAAGCCTTCTTTAATTTTTTACTCAAAACCTCTACCACAATAATGAACAAATAAGGAGATAGAGTATCTCCTTGTTTAAGACCTCTCTTGGATTTAAAATATTATGTTACTAACCCATTGACCAACACTGAATAAGAAATTGTAGAGACACAAACTTTAATCCATCTAACCCATTTCTTCTCGAATCCAAACTTTTCTAAAATTGCAAAAATAAAATCCTATTTAACCCTATCATAGGATTTACTCATATCAAGTTTTAAGATCATTGCTTTCTCTTTTCTTGGAGTTGTTAAATGTATAACATCATGAGGTACTATGATCCCATCCAAAATTTGTCTCCCTTTTACAAACCCTTATTGCTCTTCTGAAATGATTTTGTCTTAATCGATTTGCCATAACTTTGGAGATAATCTTATATGACATATTACATAGGCTTATGGGTCTAAAAGAATCAAACAAATCAACATACTTTTTTGGAATGAGGGTAAGATATGTTGCATTTATTTTATAAGGTATGTATTGTTTTATCCTGAATTGTTCCACTACCACCAATAAAGAATCCTTCACTATATCCCAATTATGTTGGTAAAAATATATAGAGAGCCCATATGGAACTAGGAATTTATCCTTATTAAAAGAGAAAAAATCTAAATAAACTTCTTCGAGAGTAATAGGCTCCATAAATTTCCTATAGTCTTAATTCGTTATAACTAAATGAATATCTTGAAGACGTTTATCATTAAGAACTTCAGTGTCCTTTGATCCTAGAATATTCTAATAAAAATACTTAGCCTCTTTTCTAATTTCACTCTGGTCTTCAATCCAAACCTCTTCTATTGATTTAGTTCTACTAATTCTGGATGTTGATCTCTATACTATAGCCATCCTATGAAAAAACTTTGTATTATATCTCATTTTTTTAACCAAGTCTATCTTGATTTTAATCTCTAAAATTTCTCTTCCATACTCAAAATATTATGATATTCACTAAGCAACTCCCTTTCCTCTGATCTTGGATTATAATGTTCACCTTTTTGGAATTTAGAAATTTTATCTTTTAGTTCTTCTTTCTTCTCAAAAAAGGTTCCACAAGTGTTCTTGTTCCATTATTTTGTTCCATTCTTTTAATCTAGATGTCATATATTTAATTTGATTTGGAAGAGCATACAACCCACCATTAATTGAAGAATTCCACGTTTGAGCTATCATAGCAAATTAAGGATGGTATTCCAACTAAAATATGATATTTTTTTAATTCACTAACCACCACTTTAACTCTTATTGGCTAGTGATCTAAACCAATCCTTGTTAAGGTATTAATTTTAGTACAAGTTCCTTTATCTAGCCAATGATCTGAGAGAATTCATCTATCTATTTTTTTTCTATTAGGTCCTAGCCTCTCCTATTGTTAGTCCAAGTATAATTATCTTATTCAAACTCAAACTCCCATAGATTATTATTTTGAATAAAAGATAAGAAATCTTTCATACTTTGGGTTAATTTCCTAATTCCTCCAAAATTTTCATCCAACTTGGTTATGGCATTAAAATATCCTATGATCATGAATCGACTTTCTTGGTCTTTAATTCTCATAAAGGATTCAACCCACTCAAAACTTCTAATCTACCTAACCGATTTGTAGTTCCATAGACATTGACAAGGATAAACAAAATCTATAAAGTAGCAAGTGACTAAAGAGGCTAACTAGTGCCTAGTTTTATGAATGGTTACATAGGAGGTTCTAGAAGGATTCCAACAAGTTAGAATTCCCTCTATCGCTCCTTCAAAATCTATAAAACCACATTCACATCTTGCCGATACTGCTTTCATAGTTTTTTAAACTTCTTCTTTTATCATTTTAGTTTCTTGGATACAAAGAATATCAGGCTTATTACTTAAACATAGGTCCCTAATACACCTCTGCTTTGAGGAGGCATTAGCACCCCTTATATTCCATGAGATGATAATCATGTCTCATTAGGGGATTTTGGCCTTGCTTGTATATTACTAATATATTTTTTTTGCTTGGTAAAGAGAAGTTCAACCAACTTAGTTTGTGTTCCTTTCTATATGTTTGCTCTTGCTTCCCTAGATATTGCTTGATAATTTTAGGGTTTTCTTATTTTTGCCTTACCTATATCAGGAGTAGGTATTATTATTCTATTCCTCAATATTCTTTCACAATTTTGTTTTTCATCATATTTATCCTCTCTTAGCTCTATTATAGTAGCTTTTGACTTGTCCTGGTCATTTTCAAATATTTTCTTGTTAATGGCAAAGTTTTAACTTCTAAAACTGCATTTTATTTACCAATTTATTTTTCTTGAATGGTGAATGGTACTTCAAGAGAGTCTTCAAAATATGATGAGACACATTCCTTAGGTTCATCGAGAATATTTTTCCTTAAAATAAAGATCACACTGAATATACGATTCCTTGTTAATATGTTGAAACTGTTGTATTATATCCTCTAATATTTGATCTACTTTTTCTTCATAGGATAAAGCCTCAAAAGAGTTGGTATTTATTCCAATATCCTTCCTTACTGGTCTCCATTGTTTATTTTATTTCATTTTTCTAGATCTATTTTTTGGAAGTTGAAAACCATATTCATCCATAACCATTTGTAAGTTTCTCTTGCAATTTTCTACATATGATTCTGTTGGGCTAATCTTAGGGCATGATATCTCAATATACCCTACCTCATGACATATTATACATCTAAAATATATGTTTTCATAATCTATGGTTTGGATCCACATCTTATCCCCATAATTAAGAATGATTTATTATGGTAAAGCTTTACTTATATCAATCATGACCAAAATTTGAGCATAAATAGCCAATAATCCATCTTCTATTGTAACTAAAATCTCAAGGAATTCACCTAGAGTGTTGCCTATTACCTTGAAGGTATCTATTTCCCAAAATTCAATGGGTAACCCAAATATCCTAAACCAGACTGGTACTAGGGATAGATTTACATTTTTAGGTGAAAAGCCTTCATACCAAAAAGTAAGGAAGAGTCTTGCTCTTTCCATAAACCAAGGACCCCCTTTTAGGATTTTTTCTCTTTCTTCCCTAGAACAAAAAATAGCTAGAAATAAACCTTTGGGAAGAAAGGATAGAATCACTGATGGAGACCTCCAACTCCTATCAGTTCATTTTCTCAAGGCTAAAGCCCCTGACCAATACCCATTAAATTTACCAAAAACTATACTATCTTGGAGCAATGAGGATATCTTTGAGGTGCGCTCACTAACCTCTACCACTAGAGATTATTATAAGGATTTAACTATAAATTGGTCCATGGAAAGGAAACTAAAACTCAAAATCTATTAAAATTTATCTAAATATCCTATAGAAAATATAATATTTGATAAAAACTTTATAATAATTTGCATGCATAATTTCTAAGATAAAGAAAGGAAAAAATAAACTTAGCTGAGAAATTCTTTGTCCAGATAGAATATCTTGCCTCATTGAAGTCCTAGCCCTTCATTTCTCTTCCCATCATCTGAAACCTAGCTGACAAATATTTGCAATATCGTTTTTCATGACTTGAAAAATTGTCACTTCCCTTGTTTCTAATGTTTGACTTCATAAGTTATATCTTCCTTAATATTGCTTGAATTCTTTCATATGACCACTCATTTTAAAGTTATTCAAATTCTGCATAGGGTGGGCCAAGAATCAACTGAATCGGATAAACCTTTGCAAAGATATGGCTCCTAAAAGATGAAATATTTTTCGAAAAAAACAAAACCTAATGCTTTGCACCATCCAATCCAAGATCATTAAACTATTAAATAATGAATAAAAATGTTAAAATATTAATAACTAACAACAAATTAAAAAATAAATCTAAAACATAACGAAAAAATTAAATCAACTTGAAAATTAATAAAAATAATAATAGATTTAATCAACTAAAAATACAAACCAAATTAATATACAAAAAAAAAATAAACAAAGAAATTGAATAATAAAACAAGATCAAGTAATAGATTTAAAAATAAAAATATTCATTTTAAATTATAAAATCACTTGAAATTATCTCATATTCATAATTTTTTTAAATTCATCTAATATATATATATATATATATATATATATGGTAATGTGAGAATTTTTTGGGCATTCCCATCCCAACCATGACCCCTCGTAAGGCTAAGAGCTAATCTTATCAATAGGGGCTAAATACACAACCATACACCCATCCCCTCACACACTTGCCCATGTCCCGGTTTGAACATTGGACCCCACATAATATTTTTAAATTTATTATTATATTACTTGTTTTTATCAAGTAAATAATATTATAAGGGTGAATTTTTGGAAAAGGTCCCCAAAACCTATTTACATAAAGGATCTTTCAACCATCATTACAAAACCTTAACAATACTAAAGCAGACTAAGATACTAAAACTACATAGTGTTACAAATCATTAACTACTTTTATATCTTGTTTTAAAATAAATTGAATATTATAACCTATTAATTTCTTGATAACTCTTTATTTAAGCCTTATTCATGCTTGAAGTATTCCAAAATATTATCTTTTTTTTATTAGGTAAAGAAGGGGTTTTAAGGATCCTCAAACCTAAGGGTTTTGAGAGGGACCCACAACCTAAGATGAGGGTTTTGAGAGGATCCCACAACCATTACAACAAGCTCCAAAAGGGTTACCCAACAACAAGCTCCAAAAGGAGAAATACAGTTTACACCCAAAAGGGTAACCCACCAACGAGGAGCAAAGGTCGGAAAAACCATCCATTAACCCTCCTACGTAAAGTATAGCAATAAAATCTTAGAGGATATGAACTGAAAATCCCAAATGGGGAACAACACAATACATATAATGAGAGTTAAACCAAGATCAGATCATTCCGCCCAACGAAGGATTTGGGGCTTATACTTACAATGGTTCAAAAGAGAAAGTAAAAAAACAATGAGCCACCTAAACTGAAGCAAGAGCTGCAAAACAGGAACAACCACTCTCAAATGCAAGAAAATTGAGATAGCAACATTTCCCATTGCACATAAGAAGAAGAAGGGTAAGATCCCAAAAGAATAATTCTTAGAACCCTAGGATCAAACACACCACCATTGCTGGAACTGAAGAAAGAGATCTCTATAGATCCTCGAAGCTAGGAAACCCACCAGAGACATGGGGCCAAAAGCTAAAACCCACCACTTCATAAAAACTCACTTTCACCCCATCTAATTTGGGTTGGTATTTGGCCCTATTTCCTTAGAACAACTAGATACAACCCACTTTCACCCCAACTAGTTTGGGTTGGTATTTGGCCCTATCTCCCTAGAACAACTAGATACAACAAGAAATTACCGAACCCAAAAGAAAGTAGCACAAACTAGCCATGGATCCACTACTGGTATAGAACCCTAGCAACAAAGCCATCCAAGCACCATCCAACCAAAGCAACCAAGCCATTAGAGCCGAAGCTAGCCAAGGGAACACCGTCAAATTTTTACATCCAAACACCATACCAAGCTCACCCCAATGGGTTTGGGTTGATAGATGGTCCTTTCCTCTCCCTGGAAAGCTAGAAAAAACATGAAACTACCAAACCCAAAAGAAACGCTGCACAATCCAACCAAGTCCCCGAAACTAGAAAAAAACCCAAGAAATGCAACCACCCAACACACCCACCAACTAGAGCGAGAGCCATCTAAGGGTTCAACATCTAAAAGTTTCCATTGCATTATAACAACCCAGGATCACCCCTACAGGTTTGGATCAACATTCGACTCTCTACCCTAGATAAGAGTGATAATGCCAAATACATAAGAGAGCATAACATACCAACAAGATCCCCAACAAGAAAAACACCCTAGTCATGAACCATAGCAGAGAAACTAAGCATGACTAGCAGCCAGATCCATAATGGGAGAAAGGAGACATCTCGCTCAAAGGGTTTTAGAGCGTCAAAGTCAAAGCGAGAGTGAAACCCTCACGGAGGAAGATTTCATGGAGGAAACCCTCATAGGACCTCTCTACCATGGTGAGGCTCAGGCTCTCTCTGCCATGGTGAGGTTCAAGCCCTCTCAAGCCCTCTCTACCATAGTGAGGCTCAGGCCCTCTTCCAAAATACTATCTTTGTTATTAATTTTTATTCTTATTTATGGGTATAGCCCCACTATTTTTTTTATCACTTTTTATTCTTATTTATGATCATAGCCCCACTATTTATTTTTTAAAATGGTTATATGTGGCTTCGATTGAACCATATCCAACGTACCTTTTATCATAAATATTTCTCATATTTTTTTTTCAAATATATTCTTCCACTTCCTCAAAGGGCTATGTTTTTACAATAAAGTTTCTTAACATTATTTTGATTAAGAGATATAATCTCACTTAGCCATTTGCCTTCTAAAATTTTAATTTCACTAAGATTAATATCAACGTCAAGATTGACTAAATTATCTGCTATCTAATTTCCTTCTCTATAGATATGCTCACATTTATAAAATATTGTCTTCAATAATAGATGATGAATACTAGCAATAACATTATTTAATATCCAACACCCACATCAATTTTTTTTATAGCATTAATGATAATTTGTGAATACCAATCAATTGAAATATATTTCCATTAGTTTTTTATTGGAGTTTTAGTGGAATTCATATGATTCTAAGTGAGGATAATTTTACCTTCATTATTTCTTAAAACACCACCTCAAACTACTTTTTCCATATTTCCTTTAGAAGCAGCATCAAAATAAATTTTGATAAACTCATTTTTTGAACATTTACATTTTACCCTAAGATCGAAGTAGAACCTTTCTTTTAATACCATTATCGTAGATGACTTTTTTTTATGTATGTTCGAATCCTATAACCAAGTCATTACCACCTTTTTTTGAGACTTCCCATATTGAGTACCATATCTATAAACATTCTAGAAGAGAAGCAATAATACAATTCCAAACTTAGGCATGATTTTAGGATTTATTTTTAAAAATTCTAGTATTCCTTTAAAGCCATAAATTCCAACTAGTAATGGTAGGACCAGTCCTCCACAAAGTATATAATGCTTTAGATTTGAAATAATTAATCCAATATTACATCAACTCTTTCAATGTTGATAGAGCTACCCAACATATTTTCATATTTAAAAAAACAAAAACTCCAAAATGTTGATAGGGCTACCCAATATATTTTCATATTTAAAAAGAAACAACTCCAAATGTTGTGAGCAAAGGGACAATGAATAATTAAATTGTTTGGTGTTTCTTAATCCTTCTCACACAAGGCATATCTAAAAGATTTGTGATATCCTCTTCTTTGTAGACCCTCTCTGTAAAAATCTTACTTTGAACTACTAAACAATAGCCCAACTTCTTATTAATACTTATGATATAAGTTATTTTTTATTTTCCACTTCAATATACCTATGACTTTCTTTTTCTCTTTGTTTCTTCTTCGAGTATATGCATTTTTTCCAATCAATGTTTTCAACCTCATAAATCTTTTTTTTTTTTGAAATTTTATTATTTGACTTAGTATTTATAGGTTTATCCTACTTTATAGAACATGAAGTGTAAGGCGTAACCTTGAAAATAACTTCTTATGCTATCTTGAATATACAAAAATACAAGGGTCATACTTCTCAACACTTAGTTTCGTATGTGTCATAAAGACCCTAAGTTACAATATATATCCTCCATACTACATTTTTAATTTATTATTGTTCTATTTTTTAAACACTAAAGTGCAAGGGAGAAATTCTATACCACTTTCATTTCATTGCAAGAAAATAATCTTCTACTACTTGATGAACATGGAGATAATGTACTAGAGTGCACTTGGCCTCTTCCACCTTATCTATTTTAAAATGTGTCTTCACATCTTCCTTTGTAACTTTACTCCCTTTTAAATTAGAACTCGTTGATTGTAATTTCTCATCTTTTGTATCCTTATCACTTTATTCTAATGTTTTTTCTAAGGGAACTATGAAGGCCTTTGTCATCTAACAAGGTAGAGTCTTTCTTTACCTTTTTTTAGGGTTGAAAAAACTTTGGTCCAAACCAGTTTGTACTACAATTTTTTTACAATCTTCTTGGTTCTACTATTGTCCTAATTCAAATTTAGTGTTAATAGATTTTGGAAAATGTATTGTGATATCCATAAAAACACATATCTAAGTATAAAAATATGATTTTTATCATAAGTTATCCACTCGAATGAATCTCCTAAAGTATTTCAATACTATTCAAAACCTTCTTATAGATAAATTGAAACAGAAGTTCAAAAAGCTTGACCTAAACTAAAAGCTTTTTAAGAATTTTTGTCTCCATAGAAAAATCTTACTCAATGATCTTCAATACTATTCATTTCTCTCTCTAAACCATACCCATAACCCTTTACATTATCCTTGAATTATAAATGAGAGAGGATGATGATAAAACAATCTTATAATAAGGAAAGTCATTTAATAATTTAACCTGAATACCTCTTCCATTTAATTCAAAATATTGACCAGTATACATTAACTTGCACATTAATCGTGTATTTTTTAACAATAATTATATCATGCTCAAACATCACATCCATGCTTTAGTAACTAGTGTTTGGTTGAATGAACATATATTAGGAAAATAACATAAGGATCACCCCATATGACATATGGTCTTGTGACTATTAAAAGCTTATTTTGTTTTATCCTTGATAATCACTTTTACTAAGTCATTGGGTTCCTAAATAAGAAATATTGTACATTTATTTTTCCTTTTTTCCAATTAGAAATACTTTACTGTAATGTCCCCTTTTTGAGCAGTTAGTTAGATGCAGTGGTTTAGCCTCCTCACGAGTTCCCGTAGGTTAGGACAGATTGTAGGGTAGCCTAACTGGAGTTCTGGGAGTGGATAATTGAGTGAAATGGGTATTCGAATCAACTCTCAGATGTTGAATCGGATGGAAAAATCCTTTACTTACTATTTTTAGTAAGTTAGTTTTTAGGGTTTCGGGAAAAATGGATAGTGCAATGATATTCTTCACCGAAATGGGTGTTCGTATCTATCCTCAGTTTGCGGATCGGATAATCAGAAGGCCAAGTTTTTAATGTGCGAAGGTTTAACTATATAAAGTAAAATTATTTAAATACTTTATATAGTTTAAAACCTTATTTTATTAAAAGGAGATGTGGGACTTAAAAAATAGTTATGTTTCATGATTTTTCCCACATTGAGTGTGCAAAGGTAGTTTGTTGTGGAGGAGTTTATTTATTCATTGGCTTGGTCTCATTTCATGTCATTCTAGATTTTGGTTATTTTCTCTAGAGTTTGAAGCCAGTGGCTTAGACTTCTTCTTCGAAGGGAGGGAAACCCCAACGGTGTGGCTGAGGATGAAACCCCTCAAATTTTTGGAGCTGGATGAAACCCCAGTTCTATGTTGATGAATTCACACAGGATTCACGCTTTGGTGCTTCAACAATTTCAGAGGTACTTTGGTGTTTACTGATAAAGTATTTCAAGGGTTTTAAAAATTAGATTGCATAATGATTTGTGGAAAGATTGTTGATCTTGAAAACATTGTAATTTGTGCCCTAAAATAAAATTTGAAATAAAATTGCAAGTTATTTCTCAATCAATGCATTTTGTATATTTTGCAATTTGGGTTATATTGTTGGAATTTGTTTCTGTTCTTCAAATTTTATATCTGTAATAAGATTTAGATCAAAAAATTTAACAGTCCCAACCAAGGGGGACATTATAGTGGTATCAGAGCCAATCTATTCTGCTAGCCTGTGGAAACCTAATTAAATTTCATATTCATGGAGTCTTATAATGATTGGTCTAGGAGACAACGTGATTGGGATAGGAATCAGAGTGAAATACAAAAATCCATCAATCAATTAACTACAATGATGCAAATTTCTCTACCTTCAATTTTTCCTCAGGATAAGGTTGATTTTTCATTCATAAAGTTGCCAAAGAAAGTTGGAGTTGAACAAAATACTTCACAAGATCCTAAAATTGTAGCTAATATTACAGCTAATAAAGTTGAGTTTGTTGTCCTAAAGAATATTGACAAGGTTAAATAGTAGTTAACAGGAAAGGAAAGGAAACCGAGCGATCTGCAGGTTATAGGACTTCCTCACGGAAGCAAAAATTAGTTGAGGAGAGAAGGGCGATGTTTCACTTGCAAAAGGGAATGGTCACTTGGTCACAATTGCGAAGACGATAAAGAGAATGACTTAAGGCAACCAAGTGCAGAAGAGAACAACAGTAAAGTTGAAATCTTAGAGTTTGGGAAAGATGCTTTATATCAGGAATCATGCATAACAGGGAACCGAAATGATGTTGGTGATGATGAGGAAGACAACACAATAGTTTTGGATATGTATTTAGAACAATCTAGTGTGGATTGTGAAATCTTTAATATAAGTAATGATGAATCTTGTGATATTCCTATCATCAATTCATTAATGCATGATGACATATTTCATAATGAAGTGTCCGTAGATCCCATATTTGATGAGGAAATGATTATGAATGAAGAGGATTCTTCACTGAAAACTAAAATGGAAAGAATTAATAGACTATTGGATGCTGATTTCTCCAAGGAGTTAGAGACTATGGCAAATTTAGAAGAAGATGCGACTGTTGATGATTTTCCACTTGAGCATGAGATTGACCTAGTCGATGAGATGAATAAAAATCATATTATGATCATGCCTTCTAGTCAAGAAACTTGCAGGGAAGAACAGAAGGACAAAAATAATGAAGATGAAGTTAATTCATCCTGTGCTTCGACGAATGGAGAATTATGCATTGGTCATCAAAAGATGCAACTGTTGGATGGTGATTTCTCCGAGGAGTTGGAGACTATGGCCTATTTAGAAGAAGATGCGACTGTTGATGAATTTCCACTTGAGCATGAGACTGACCTAGTCGATGAGATGAGTAAAAATTTGGATTATGATCATGCCTTCTAGTCAAGAAACTTACAGGGAAGAACAAAAGGATAAAAATAATGAAGATGAAGTTAATTCATCCTATGCTTCGATGAATGGAGAATTATGCATTGGTCATTAAAATATGCCACTGTTGGATGGTGATTTCTTCGAGGAGTTGGAGACTATGGCAAATTTAGAAGAAGATGCGACTGTTGATGAATTTCCACTTGAGCATGAGACTGACCTAGTCGATGAGATGAGTAAAAATTAGATTATGATCATGCCTTCTAGTTAAGAAAATTGCAGGGAAGAACAGAAGGACAAAAACAACGAAGATGAAGTTAATTCATCTTGTGCTTCGACGAATGGATAATTATGCATTGGTCATCAAAAATATGGTGAGCATGTTGATTTTGATATTGTCAAATTAGCAATAAATGATAGTATTCATGCAGTTGTTGATTCTGAGGATGAGGACAGGTATGTCACAACTTCGGAGCATGTAATTGGGGAGTGGAGTATTGTGAAGGAGGCTGATTTTGATCATTGTGCGTGGGATAGCAAATCTGAAAGCTTGTTGTGTGATGCTGATTCCAATCCATTGTAAGGTTGGAAGGACTAGTTATAGGTCATAGAGGAGCATATTGTTCAGACATTAACTCACTTGGATAGGACACACGAGTTTGTCGAGTTCCTCTTTCAGGCAGCCCAGCTTGGGGAGAGACAAAAGAAGTTGATAGTTGGAGCTATTGTTATTGATTTGTAGGCTATAAAGCAGGCATTAGAGGTGATAAAATTTGATTATTTGAGGTTGCTATCCGACAGGGATCAAACCTTATAGTTTATAGATAAGGCCTTCCAAGAACTCAAAGAGAAAGAGGATTGTTCAGAGCTTCACAAGGTTTTAGTTGATGAAGTTCATATGGATGGTATTGTGAGGTATGTACATCATTTTGATTTCAACCCTCTTATAGATGAGTGGACCATGTTTTTGATGATGCATAGTAGCAGAAGACTATTTTTATAGACTTCATACTTCACTTGGCTATGGGTTACCCCCTTCGTTAGAAGGAAAATTGGATTTTTGTAGAGATAGCAGTGGATTTTATGTAGGAAAGGAATTGTGGCCAAACAATATTCCACCTATGTGCAGGTTAGCCCAGCGGTATTCTTTAGGTAGTGGGAATTTCAGATTCCCTATTGGTCCTGGTTATCTAGGAGTGTCTATGAGGGAGTGGAAGACACTCGTTGGTCCAAGGAGCAGTACTGGTGTTAGAATATGGATATGGGATCCAGGAGAGATAATAGATGTCGACTATACATTTGTGCCATGGCAAGGGAATTTTCATGTTTCAAAATTTGGTTCTCACAGGGATTGCAGCTTAGATGGTTATGATGGATTCATTACCGACTTATTGGTGAGGCTAGTTCATTCAAGGCACATGGAATCTACAATTACGATTAGAGTGACGTATGACATGATACTGGTTTGGGACCCCGAGAATCTACTTGATTTCAATGATGGATCATTTTTTAGTTTAGTGACAAATTCTGAGAGAGTTGTCAGCTTTACCAAATTCAGATGGATGATAGGGGTTACCAGCTTTGTCAATTCTAATGGTGGCAGTTGGTGGCTGTGTCACTATCATGGGATATTCATCAGGTTTGTTTGGAATCCTGGAATTTTCATTAACGACAATCCCGTTGATTGGGATATTCATGAGAATTGCTTAAGGATAAGCAATCTTTGGGAAGGGCAGACTGTAATGTCTCCTTTCTGAGTAGTTAGTTAGATGTAGTGGTTTAGCCTACTCACAGGTTCCCGTAGACTAGGGCAGATTACAGGGGAGCCTAACTAGAGTTCTGAGAGTCAGTAATTGAGCAAAATGGGTATTCGAATCCACTCTCGGATGTTGAATCATATGGAAAAAGCCTTGAATTACTATTATTAGTAAGCCAATTTTTAGGGTTTCAGGCAAAATGAATGGAGTAGTGATATTCATCATCGAAATGGGTGTCTGTATTTATCCTCAGTTTGCGGATCGAATAATAAAAAGGTCAAGTTTTTAATGTGTGAAGGTTTAATTACATAAAGTAAAATTATTTAAATACTTTATATAGTTTAAAGCCTTATTTTATTAAAAGGGGACGTGGGACTTAAAAAATAGTTATGTTTCATGATTTATCCCACATTGAGCATGCAAAGGGAGTTTTTTGTGGAGGAGTCTATTTATTCGGTGGCTTGGTCTCATTTCATGTCATTCTATATTTTGGTTATTTTCTCTAGAGTTTGAAGCCAGTGGCTAAGACTTCTTCTCCAAAGGGATGGAAACCCCAATGGTGTGGCTGAGGACGAAACCCATCATATTTTTGGAGCTGGACGAAACCCCAGTTCTCTATTGGTGAATTCACACAGGATTTACGCTTTGGTGCTTCAATGATTTCAGAGGTACTTTGGTGTTTGCTGATAAAGTATTTCAAGGGTTTTAAAAATCATATTACATAAGGATTTATGGAAAGATTGTTGATCTTGAAAACATTGTAATTTGTGCCCTAGAATAAAATCTAAAATAAAATTACAAGTTATTTCTTAATCAATCCATTTTGTATATTTTACAATTTGGGTTATATTTTTGGAATTTTTTTTTGTTCTTCAAGTTTTATATCCGCAATAAGATATAGATCAGAACTTTTAACAGTCCCAACCAAGGGGGACATTACATTTACTTCCAACAAAGGCATCTTTACTTCTAGTGACTTCTAGTGAAGGCTTCCATAGATGACTTGCATTCTTTATTATATATGTTTTTCTCGTAACAATACTTCATTATTTAAATTTATCCAAAGATCTATTTAATAACTCTGGAGGTACCTAGGTGCACTCCTTGGTTGCATTTGCTCCCTCTTTATTTAAGGTTAATTAATTGGAAGATTGATTCATGATATGAAACTTCTTGGTCCTTACCACTTACTCCCCTTATTGTATATATTTCCTCGCAAAAATCCTTCATTCTTTAAATTTATCTAAAGATCTATGTAAGAACTCTTAAGGCACCTAGGCTCACTCCTTTGTCACACTTGCTCCCTCTTTATTTAAGGTTAACCAATTGAAATATTGGTTTATAATATGAAAATTCTTGCTCCTCACCACTTATTCCAAATACAATAGACCAGATCTTACTGTTTACTTGTAGAATTAGAACTTTGGTTTTTAATATGAAACTTCATACTTTTACACACTTGATACAAATTTCTTGGATAATAAATATCTAATATTTATATAATTTTTATTTACATGATTAATTATTAAAATATAAATAAAGTGTCACGGGACAGTGCAACAATTCAGGTTTGGCTCTTTTTTGGAAGGTCCAAGGTTCAAATCGCAGTGTGTGTGAGAGAGCGAGAGTGTGTGTGTGCATGGTTCTGTGTTAATCCCCTATTGATAAGTTTAGCTCCTAGCCTTACGAGGGAGGTCATAGCTGAGATGAAAATGCTTAACCTTAAAGAGTTTTTTACACTACCCAAACCAAAAATTAATTAATTAATTCTAAAAAAATATAAGTAAATATACCATAATAAAACGAACAAATTTAAAATAAAAAGCTTTATGCAAATTTCACAATTGGCAATCAAATTGGTTGAAAGGTTGTACACTAAATATTTTAAAAAATAAATTAAGAAACCGGGATTTCTACATCTTTTTCGGCAAAGCCAATCGTGTATCTTACGGTCTTTCATGTGCATGAGGAATATATAACCATAAAGTTGATCTTTCATGTGCATGAGGAATATATGACCATAAAGTTGACCCGCCCCCTCTCGTAAAGAAAACCCACTAATGGGTAAGGAACACAAACCAAAATAAAAAATAAAAGTTTAATTCACTTATCATGCTTTTAAGAATGTAATACATATATATGAAATCATAAAGCAGTCTATGGGCTCTCATCTTTTGCACCTTTAAGAGGGTTGAAGTTGCTCATCCATAAGCTTGTAGCCTACGAACAGTCTTCTTTTAAGGTGAGCCTATAAGCAGGTTTTCCTTTTGGGATCAACATTACTAAGCAAATAACATACCTTAAAAAGCTAAAAAGCTAAAACCCTGAGCCATTATAGTGTACCGATAGAAGATATTGGAGAAGGTGGTACTGCTATGTCCATCGCTCCTTCCAGCATCTGAACAACTTTTTTAATTGTTGGTCGTAGATTTGGATCTTCTTGAATGCACCAAAGTGCCACCAATACCATTCTTTCCAGCTGCCATGCCTCTATTGTGTTACCTTCTATTACTTGCTTCTCCACCATTTTCATGAGTGTTCCATCCTTCAAGCACCCGTAAGCCCAGTCGGATAAAAACATTTCATTTTCTGGGGCATCTAGCACCATAGTTTTTCTGCAACAAATAATTTCCAGAAGCATCACTCCAAAGCTATAAACATCCACTTTCGCGGTAATTGGCATATTTTTGTACCACTCGGGCGATATATAACCCTTGGTGCCTCTCGCTTCAGTAAATGTTCGAGTCTGCTCTGCGTTCATCAACTTTGCTAAGCCGAAGTCGGATAACTTGGGATTGAAATTTTGGTCCAGCAGTATGTTTTGAGGCTTTATGTCACAGTGGAGGATCTGTGTTCTGCATTCTTCATGCAAGTAGAGCAGGCCTCTTGCGGTCGCAACAGCAATTTGCATACGCATGTTCCAATCAAGAAAACCACTACCAACAAATAAAGCTTTGTCCAAAGATCCATTGCTCATGTACTCACATACCAGAAGCTTGTGCGAACCGTCGTTGCAGAAACCATACAGCTGAAGAAGGTTTTTATGTTGGCTTGTGCTGATGACGCTCATCTCTGTTGTGAACTCCTTTTCGGTATGGTTATCCTCTGACAATTTATCAAGCATTTTGGCAGCAATTTCTCTTCCGTCTGGTAATGTGCCTTTATAAACTTTACCAAAGGCACCCCTTCCTAATTCTTGGGTGAAACCTCCTGTAGCAGCTTGTATATCCTTATAAGTAAATGCCTTTAACCCTTCTACCTGGTCTGTCGTGCTTCTGGTTTTGCGACCATACCCACACAACCAAATGAATAGAAAACTTGCTGCTACAACTGTTGTCGAGCAACCCAACAGGCTTATACCGAGGAGGACAAGCGATTTGCCCTTTACCCCCTTTGTTTCATTTGGCTTTGGCGGCCGAGCTGGAATTGGAGTGTGGAGGAAGAGAGGCGAACCCAGAGGAGGACTGGAAGAGAAGGAAGAATTTACCTCGTCCTGGAACAGCACTTTCACAAAAGCTTTATTAATAATATCGGTACCTTGACGGCCGTCGATGAGAGGCATTTGTTTCTTCCAGCAAACTGGCTTTAGGTAGGTGACGACGATACACATGCAGTCGTCCATGCAGCTCTGTTTGCAATCATCTTCAGAAACATCAGGCAACTCTAAATAATGCTGACCGTTGGGCCAATCCGTCTTGTCGAGCTCAGACATGGTGGTCCTTGAAGTGCAGCTCAGGAATGAGTTCTGCAGGCATCCCTGAAAGTGGTCTTCCCTGTCAATGAAATCAAACCCCGGAGGACAAGTGCAATTGGGATTGCCGTGCTCCGTGAGTCGACAAATGCCGTTGCGTCCACACTGACCCTTGACGTCTTCACATGGATCCTTCACTGAGCTCCATATGGATGACCAAGAAGCTTTGTCCCAAACATAGTTTCTTAAAATTCCGTCGCTATCTAGCGTCAATCGCCTAAGAAAGTTTCCTCTACCCCTTGGAGCGTCGCCAGCGTCAGTGTCAGGATATATTGTTGTGTTGTAGGAGCTACCCACTAAATAGATAAATCCAATGGCATTGAAATGCAGTTCAAACGGATTGTCACCATGTTCACCAGTGTTACTCATCCAGTAAGCACCTCCAGCGTCGCGATCGCGGTCCACAGGGTATAGCACCAAATTGCCGTCGTCTTGCATAGCGAGCTCGAATCGGCCTGATGAAAAGTTTGTACTGGAAAACTTTGAATACATAGTAGATCTCCAACTGAGCGTCTGACCTGGCAATAGCGTATCTGTAGGAGACAGGAAGCTCTGCCAGATGGGTAGAGATGCGTCGTCAACCAGGACAAAGTTGCCATCGTCCAGCATTGCACCGTCAGACACCTTTTTATTGTCAAGGGGGGCATTCGACCACTTAAGGTTTCCACGTGAATCCAAGAGCTGAAGGCCGCTGTTAGTGAGCTTCAAAGTAGAGCCTTGTCCAACAGGAATGTCTCTCTTGCCTTCCATAGCCGTCCACACAAGAGTTTTGTTGGAAATGCTGTCAAACCATATGCCCAGGATGTATAGCGTTGGAGATATAGGATAGAATCCAAACGCAAAATCTTTGTTATTTGAAACCCATTTGGAGTTTTGGGGTTTCGTAGTGAGGACTGAGCCAAGGGTGATATTAGTATGCTTCTCAGGCTGCTGAGAGGACGCGCAGATAAGCATATGAATAAAAACCAGAAAGAGGACGAGGACGGGAGTCGTAGAAGCCATATAATATGGCTGGAAACAAAAACGTAGTCTCGCATACGCCTACACAGAGGAGATGAAACGACTAGTTTGAGCTTTTAAAAAAAAGAAGCAGCATCGCATATAATAAGCCTGGGCAGGGCTGCATCTACGCGGAATATGAGTCGCGTAGTCAACACGGGAGGAAGGGAGGTTAGGCAGGGACAGTGACGGAGAAATAGAGAGGAAACGCAGAGAGCCTATGATCGACGACTTCTGATTCTGCAAATCAACGTTTGTGGTAGAAAATTCAATAGCGAGTACCTTCGTCATGTGTGTGTCTTTATTACTCAACCCATGATCGACGCCTTTGATTCTGCTAAATCCCGTTCGTGGTAGAAAATTGAATACCGAGTAGGCGAGTACCTTCATCGAGTCTGCGTCTTCATTACTCAGCCCATGATCGACGACTTTGATTCAGCGTGGTAGAAAATTGAATACTAACTACTTTAGATGTGATTGGACACTCCTCAAGAAACTTGTGAAGCTAATTTTTTTATAAAGGTAATAGTTTGTTTTATAGATTTTATTTTATATTGGGTGTAAAGATAATAATCTGTTGTTTTAACTGATTCTATTTTACATTGAGTCAACAAAAAAAAACTTATAAATTTATTGGAAGTAGTCCTTATAATTTAAACCTTATATTAACCAGTTATTTTATTATTAAAAATAATAATTAAAAAAATACCCTCATCGACTGTGCTTATTTATTTAAAAAATGTTGAAACTCGGCTAACTAAAACAAGTTACAAGTTACAGTGATCAACCAGATCAGTAGTCTTCGTATTTATTTAAAAAATGTTGAAACTTGGCTAACTAAAACAAGTTACAAGTTACAGTGATCAACCAGATCAGTAGTCTTGGTCTTCCCTTTGCGTAACTCAGGGAGCGTGTTTGGTTAAATTCGCTGGAAGACCAAGACAGCTGGTTGATTATCTTGTTTTAATTAGACGAAATCCACAAAAGTCGTCTGATTAAAACAAGTTATTTAGAGTGGTCAACCAGCAGTCATGGTCTTCCAGCGAATTTAACGAAACACAAAAGTCGTCTGATTAAAACAAGTTAATTAGAGTGGTCAACCAGCAATCATGGTCTTCCAGCGAATTTAACGAAACAGAAAGGTCGTCTAATTAAAACATGTTAATCGACCAGAAGTCTTGGTCTTCCAGCGAATTTAACGAAACACATAAGTCGTCTAATTAAAACAAGTTAATCGACCAGAAGTCTTGGTCTTCCAGCGTATTTAACGAAACACAAAAGTCGTCTAATTAAAACATGTTAATCGACCAGAAGTCTTGGTCTTCCAGCGAATTTAACGAAACACAAAAGTCGTCTAATTAAAACGAGTTAATCAACCAGCAGTCTTGGTCTTCCAGCGAATTTAAGGATAGGCAAAAGTCCTCTAATTAAATCAAGTTAACTACATCAGTCTTGGTTTTCCAGCGAATTAAACGAAATTCCATCACATTAACATGTTTTAGTTAGCCAAGTTTAAAAAAAAAATTAATAAATACACTGGAAAGAATATTGGGTGTACTTTCTTTTTCAATATAATATTTTTTTAAATAATAATTAAGTGTATAGAATTAAAATAAAAAAGAAATTTAAATTTTTAAATAAGAATTTTTATAAACCTTAGGTCCTACATAAAAACTAAAGTTAACATACTACTATCTTTAAATAGGAACTTTTATAAACCTTAGTTCCTAAATAAAAACGAAGTAAACATGCGGAGCAGTCCTATCAACCGGCCTATCATTTTCTAGTAAATTAACATGGTTTTTAAAGGATCCTAGTCCTTGTTGAAACACCATAATGGTATGTCTTCCAGTTTTTATCCTAAAAAAATAACCCTAAGAAAACTTTAAACTTATCAAATATTTCATGATCAAATAATTAAACAAGTAAATGCTTATTTATTTATATATATATATATATATATATATATATATATATATATATATATAAAATTAATTTTTTTGGTTTCATATAAATATATTATTTTGACTCTTATGTATTATAAAAAAATAAAGAACATAACATAATTTTTTTATGATACATAGGGAATAGTAACACCTTTTGACAAATAGCGGATTTAGATGGTACCAAACCCTAGATTGTTGGGTAAAAAGAAGTCATTTAAGGCATCGAACAGGTGCAACCAAAATTTCAAACACTCGATCCCTACCAACTTGGCCTATCCCCTTTAGGTATGTCATGGTTTGAACCAAGGTCTCCCAAGAGAGCCCAAAGCCCTTAGCATTGTGTTGTCCTTACGAACATAAAATGTTAGGGAAAAATACAAGGTTATTCTCCAAAAATGATCTAGGCATGGCTTACAAAAGAATCCTAGATTAAAAAAATAGCTTTTGCACCTGATGTCAAAAGTTGATGGAATGATAATGGTTCTTTTCGAGGGGGGAAATGATCTAGGCATGTAACTTATCCTATCCATCTTGTTGAGGATGTAATTTTACACATGATACTTTATTTTGATTTGTTTATAAAGTATTTAAATAATTATAGGAAGAATAAGAACTTTCAATCTATAACTTTATTACAAACAATTTGCCATCATCTACATGAAAAATAATTTAAAGGTCCTAAAAATACAAAATAAAAATAATTACTAATAAAATATTTTTTTAATTTTAGATATTCACTTCCAAAATACATCTCTAGCCATGTTGACACATCACTAGAAGATAAAATTAAAAAAAATACAATTTATATGAATGTATTTTCATGTAATATGCACTTTGTAAGCCATGGAAGATCAACCACCATATTTGCACATGGGTAACCTTCCATGTGTTTTAGTTCATTATACTTTGCTATTTTTGAATTGCACTAATTGTCAATTTTTCTTAACTTAAAATTTAGAGTTTCAGATCATTTGTCCTTTTATATTTTTAATCTTTTAAACAAAACTATACATACATGATCATTCAAATCTTGGTACATTCCACCATAATGTAATCACTTTGAGGAAATCAAGGTCATGTATCCACATAGAATATAAATAAAATGCCTTTGCATGACCATTATTGAGTAGATCACACCTCAAGATAATGGGTTTATCATCTAACCCTAATGATAATAAAATATCCTAAGATATTGTATGCTTAGTTTGTAACCATCTATTAGAAATGAAAGACCTATATAATCAATTTGCTACATGAGTTATCCTAATATGTCTATTATCCCATGTATATTGAAAGCTCAAATAAAAAACATCCTAGTGATTTGAATTGACAAAGAAAGCAAATATTTCATTGAACCAAACCGTCTAGGAATACCATCCATCTTTTTTTGAAGGATTTATAACTATTTTGAAGTCCTTAGAATCTATAGATTATGAAGTGAAACATCATTAAATTTATAACAAATAAACTAACATCCTTCCAATATATATCATGAGGAAGAACTTAGATGAAGCATATACATTTATGAGTTCAATTATATTTTTCTCTCTGGAAAATTACCAACAACCCAATTTCTTGTTGACTCTAGCAATTGCCCATCCTATTTACAGTTATCTCATATAGTTGTAATACTTCTTGAATATTCCATAGATTCTCCAATGGGATGTTCAAAACCCTATAAGAATGTATAGATTACCATTATGAATCATCATTAAATTAACAATCAATAAACTAAAATCCTTCCAACATCCATAACAAAGAGTAAAAATATTTGGAATATATACATCTATGAATTCAATTTTGAATTATTTCTCTTTTGTAAAAATTTACTAGCAACCCAATTACTTGTTGATTCTAGCAATTATCCATCACATTTACTATTGTTTCATACAATTGTAATACCTATTAAATCTCCCGTAGGTTTTTTATTGGGTTATGATCATCGAAGACCTAATCTTATAAAGATGTGGGTTAGAGGTTGGTAAGCCCCATAACCTTTTATTACAGCATAAGGAAAGTTTTATAGTTGGATGTTAATGTATAAAGCAAAAGAATGCAATGATAAAATGATTCAACAATAAGGATTATGAATAAGGTCTGATGGCCAAGCCTTTAATCAAAGCACTTCCATGGGAGTATAGAGACCCTTGTTTGAATACTTAAGCCTCGTTTGAATACTTAAGCCTCGTAATATCGGAGGATGTATCATGCCAGCACCATCAACTACATTAAAAAGTTTACCTAGTGCAATTGGAGGTTATAATGGTTGTGAGCATCAAGATTCAAACCCATAATGGGGCGATGATAAAATATTTTTGAGTTACTAATTCCTTTAATATATATATATATATATATATATATATATATAAAAAAGGAAGTAAACATCTAAGACTTAGATTGGATATATTTAGACAACATAGAGAATTGTGGAACACTATGTAGGTTTTTTCACATGATATTTTTGGCTCTAGCTTCAAGATCCCTCATCAAATCATACTAGAGATAGAAGAGTGGGTCTTAAATAGATAGGATTCCACTGAAAGATAATGAAACATATAAAAATATAATTAAATTCCACTAAATATACAAAGTCTCCCATACGCCTACGCAGATGAGATGAAACGACTAGTATGAGCTTTTCAAAAAAAGAAGCAGCATCGCATATAATAAGCCTGGGCAGGGCTGCACCTACACGGAAAATGAGTCGCGTAGTCAACACGGGAGGGAGGGAGGTTAGGCAGGGACAGTGACGGAGAAATAGAGAGGAAACGCAGAGAGCCTATGATCGACGACTGCTGATTCTGCAAATCAACGTTTGTGGTAGAAAATTCAATAGCGAGCACCTTCGTCAACTGTGCGTCTTTATTACTCAACCCATGATCGACGCCTTTGATTCTGCTAATCACGTTTGTGGTAGAAAATTCAACACCGAGTAGGGGAGTACCTTCATCGAGTCTGCGTCTTTATTACTCAACCCATGATCGACGACTTTGATTCAGCGTGGTAGAAAATTGAATACTGAGTGGATTGGTAAATGTGGTTGTGTATTTCTTCAAAAATTTGTGAAGCAATCTTTAGTTTGTTTTGATTGGTTTTTGTTGAGTGGATTGGTAAATGTGGTTGGGCACTTTTTCAGAAACTTGTGAAGCCAACCTTTTGCAAACGTAGTAGTTTGCTTTGACTGATTTCTATTTTACACTGTTTAAAAAAAAAAAAAAATTGATAAGTTTATTAAAAGTAATTCTATATAATTTAAACCCTGCACTAACCAATTACTAAAAATAATGATTTAAACAAATATCAATATAAAATGGGCATATTTATTTAAAAAATGTTGAAACTTGCCTAACTAAAACAAGTTAATCAACCAGCAGTCTTGGTCTTCCAACGAATTTAACGAAACACAAATGTCGTCTAATTAAATAAGTTAACTACAGCAGTCCTGGTTTTCCAGCGAATTAAACGAAATTCCATCACATTAATACCTCTCGTCTGCGCCCTGAGGTACGCAAAGGGAAAGACCAGTGTAACATGTTTTAATTAGTCAAGTTTCAATATTTTTTTAATAAATACACCCCAAAGAATATTGGGTGTACTTTATTATAATATATTTTAAAATAATAATTAAGTTTATATAAAATTAATAAAAAAAAATTAAATTTTTAATAAGTTTTTATAAATCTTAGTTCCTAAATAAAATTAAAGTCAACATACTATTATCTTTAAATAGGAACTTTTATAAACCTTAGTTCCTAAATAAAAATGAAGTACACATGCTACAATTGTTAAGGGAATCAAATGGGAGCAGTCCACAAACACTATGTGGCTATCAACTCCTTTTCGAGTAAATTAACATGGTTTTTAAAGGATTCTAATCATTGTTGAGACACTATAATGGTATGTCTTCAAGTTTTCATCCTAAAAAAAATAACTCCAAGAGAACTTTAAACTTATTAAATCTTTCATGATCAAATAATTAAACAAGTAAATTAATTAATTATATATATATAATTTTTTTGGTTTCATATAAATATATTATTTTGATTCTTTATGTTTTATTAAAAAAAAGTAAAGAACATAACATAATTTTTTTTATGATACATAGGGAATAGTAACACCTTTTGACAAATACGGATTTAGATGCTACCAAACCCTAGCCTATTGTGTAAAAATAAGTCATCTAAGGCATCAAATAGATGCAACCAAACTTTCAAACACTCAATCCCTACCAACTTGGCCTATCCCCTATGTCATGGTTTGAACCAAGGTCTCCTAAGAGAGCCCAAAGCCCTTAGCATTGTGTTGTCCTTGCGAACATAAAATGTTAGGGCAAAACACAAGGTTATTCTAAAAAAAAAAAAAAGCACAAAGTTAGATAAACCATTTAATTATTAATGATACAATGATATTATTATTATAATTTTTTAGATTTTATAATATTTTATAACTTTATTTAACGTATTTTTTTAAATAATTAAAGTTTTATAATTTATTAAAATAAAAGAATTAATTTAGAGCAATTGGTAGAGCATGGAAAGCAAGCTTGAGTTGAGAGTGAACATTCCCTTTTCTTATTTTAAAAAGTAAGCAATTATTCAAGTGTAAGCATGAAGAAAGTGTAAGAAAGTAGCGAGATCATCTTTCTTATTTCAAAATTTTGAAAATGCTAAAAAATAAAGGATTCATATAAAGAAATTTTAGGTAGTATAGCAAGAAAGTCATTTTTTAAAGTCTTAATTTGAAGTAAGGATGTCCTAGGTGGGGGATAAGAGGAAGAGCGAATCTTTGACAAATGTAATATATAAGTTTCATGGATATTGACCAATTTTTTTAGAAATTCAAAAATTAGATCAAGTGGAAGTGGGCATTGAATTCAAATGAGTCAACGAATCTTACTTTTGAAAAGATTTTTTCGAAATCAAGAATAAGTTAATAGTTGGTGGCCCATGGTTTAGGGAGAGAGATGTATTATATTTAAGACCATGGAGTGAGAATTGTTTTTTGTGGAGAAAGAAACTATTAAAGGACTTCTAGTGTGGATTAGGTTTTTTGGACTTTATATTAGTTTATGAATAAGGATGTTTTGAATAATATCAACAATTCTATAGGAGAATTCATCTACGAGGGACCAACTACTAAGGAGTAAAAACATATTATATACACAAATATGTGTTGCCATAGATATTTCAAAATCTTTGCAACATAAACCTTTAGAAGATAGGCCTCACAATGAATAGTATGAAAGAATGAAATATATTAATGAAGATGAAGGTGTTGGTAGGAATGAAAAATGAATAGGAAGACCTTTAGATCAAGATAAAAGATAAAAGGAAACTGAAAGGGGTATCAATTTGGGAAATCAAATAAATATCATAGGTATTAAAAAGAAGTGGGTATAAGCCCACAAATAAGAATAACAAGTGATGATGGAAATGATATCGTTGAAAATAAGACCCTTTAAAATGAATTTATTAAGGAATTAATAGGTTGTTAAAGTCTTGAGTTTATTTTAATACAAGAAAAAAATTAAGTACTAAGGAATTTAAGAATACATTCAAAAATATTTGAAAGAGATGAGATTATCTGGTATTTTCTTCTATAGGAGCTTCCATAGGTATTGTGACAATATGAGATACACAAATGACATGGGCAATTGTTAGAAGCAAAAAGTAATTAGGTGGTTGGTCCATTTTATAGAAAAATAAAAATAAAAACATCAAAGTTAGGGTTATAAATGTATATGCTTCAACTATAGTTACTCCTCATGAAATATTTTGGAAGAATCTCAACATATTTTTGCCAATGATGATTCATAATTGTGATCTATGGATTCTTGATGGGACTTCAACACAAATTGATTATCTTCCAAAAAGAAGGGTTGTACTCCTAGATGGTCTAAATCAATGTAATATTTTGCTTCATTTGTCAATTTAAATAACATTTGAGATGTTATTTCTTCAAGCTTTTAGTATACATAGAATAATAAATGCATTGAGAAAACTCATTTAGTAGAAATATTGGATATAGTTTTATTATCTAACACATGGTTGCAAAGAGAGTATACAATCTCTTCAAACATTTTATTGCAAGTAGGATAATATCATAAACCCATTCTTAAGAGATTAAATAGCATTAGCTCAATTGGTTATATTCCTCAACTTTTAAGGAGGAAATCTAGGTTTGAATCTTGCCAAGCGATACATGCATAGTTGCCAAATTATTGTAATATGACTATGTGGTTATGATGTAATATGGGTGGGGCCTATTTCAATCACATATAAGCAATTAGAAAAAAAAACCATTCTTTTGAGATGTAATTTCTCAATAATAGTCAACCAAATCCATTTCATTTTTAGTCTATGTGGCTCTAAGACCCTAATTTCTTCCAAATAGTTATGTTATGGTGGGATGAAGCAAATTTGGAGGATCGTGCATATAAAGGTTAATTCCAAAGATGAAATATATAAAGCCATGAATGAAAATTTGGAATGCCAAATCTTTGGTAATATATTTAAAGAAAAAGAGAAAAATGAATGCAAGCTAAAAATTTACAATAGATAGTAGAAATTAGTGAAATGCAACAAGCTAATTATGTGCATCAAAACAACTATTTTTTAATTATCATAATAAATTTAAAAAGAAGTGATATTGGTCCAAAAAATCTAGGGAGAGATGGGTCAAGAAAGGAGATACAAAAATTAAATTCTTTCATACTACAATCAAAACACACTTTTCTTTTTATTACATAAAAAATAATTTTACTTTAGATGGAAGAAATTTAGAAGAAGAAGATATCAATAAGGAAACAATCAATTGTTTCAAATATATTTTGTTAGATTTTGGGAAAGAAAAGAATGTGAAAGTTAAGATTTTGCAAAATATTTCATCAATTATCACACAAGGACAAAATGAAAAGTTGATGACAAAGATATTTATGTAGGAGATACATGAGGTAGTTTTCTCTTTTCATCCTAACAAGGCATCTAGCCCCTATGGATTTCCTGTAATATTTTTTTTTTGGATTTTGTTGAAGAGTGATAAGTTGGATATAGTTGAAAATCCCCAAAAATAAGTCTATAATAAATGAGACTAATGCTACCTTTATTACATTGGTTTCTAATAAATATGAGATAAAATATTTAATATTTTTTGTCCAATAAGACTTTTTAATATAATTTGTAAGATCATTTTAAAAATTATTGAAAACCATTTTAAATATGTCATCTCATATGAACAATTATGGTTTTATTCATGGCAAACAAAGTATTGATGGTGTAACAGTTGCATAGGAGGTCATACATCTTCTTCATTCCATGAAAAACTCATCTTTATCATAGCATAGGGTGCTAAAAGAAAGAGAACACTAATGACCTCATACTAAGAGTGTAAAAATCAAAGAGCAAAGGTGGCATGGCTTGATCCCATGTTGCCTCCAAACACCTTTTGCATTTTTTAATAACCAGCTATCCATACACACCAACTGTGATAGCTCTAGCTACGACTCATAGAAAAATTATGTTGAGTCATTTTCTATGGGTAAAAAGGGTTTCCACTAGAATTCAAACATAAAACCTTCATACCCTCTACTCCAATGCTTGCCATGTAGACTATTTTGTAAAGTTTTTGACTAGTGAAAAAAAACTTTGAAAGAATCTTGATCCTAATTTTGTAATAAAAATTGTTTAAAAATATATCATACAAGGATTTGAATCTCAAACTCTTTGATGCTCTTACTTCCCTCTTAATAATTGTCTTTTTTTCCATCCAATGCTATAAAAAGTGATAATGATTCCCTTAAGAAACATGTCATACCTTGCAAAGGAGACATCTATTAGCTACAAATCATACAATATTATGAGTGCATATTGATTTTAAAGGATGCTAATAAAACTCAAATTCAAACTTCTCTTGGAACCTTATTTTATCTTCAAATCTATCATATATTAGAGAGGGAAGAAAAATGCAAGAATATAGTGGAGAATCAAACGGACTTATTTAGCAATAAGGCAACAAGAAAATCTAGCAAAAACATTTAGAATTTACATGAATTTGGATAGATATAAGATCTCTTCTTAAATTATTATACAGTCAATGCTTATCAATATTTGAGAAGTAATTCGCCCTAGAATTTAGAAGAAGGATTGGAGGCTCCAAAATAGCTTTCTATATGACCAAGCAATGTTGTTTCATACTCATTTTGATACTGTATTGGAATTCATATCTATTTCTAGAAATTAACAAAAGTAATCCATCTACTCAAAGCTTATATAAAAAGCATAAAAATAATGAAAGAGTGAAAGATTTAGTGGGAACTCATCGGTAGCATAAATAATCACTATATTAATTATAGACAACAATGATAACTATTTGATACAAATTATAGAGAGGTTGGGGATAATTATACCAATACCTAATCCCTAAATTACATCAAAAATTTTAGTCTATGTTAACATAACAAGAGAGATTTAAAGTTAATTACAAGTTATATGGGGGTTTAACCATAACAAGGTTAATCGTGGCTCATAGGTCTTACATAATAAAATGTTATAATAAAATAAACATATTGTACACTGATTGCCCTTAGGTTTACACATTATTATACCATACAATGTTGGACTTGGCCATGAGTCAAATTACACTTTGAACATTTGACTCCATTGTTATAACTTGATCATGAACGAAAAAGAAAAGAGGAAAAAAACTAACATTAGCTACCTTTTGTTTTATTATCAATCACATCCATGCACTATCTTCAAACTTCCCTTCCAGACTAATCAACTTAGTTGGACTACTAATCAAGATCCCATACAACTAGTTAATTGCTAGTCCTCCACCATGCAATATTCCAATGGATTACTCAATCATATACTTTCTAGTCCAACTCTTATCCTACCAATTTCTATAATTCCTCCTCCTTGGGGCAATGTAATCGTAAAATTTGTAGTCTATAATTTTGTGATCTTGGATTTTTTCTTGGATAATATTTAAACTTTATATTTTATGATCTTTAATCCTGGATCTTGGATATTTGTCTTGATAATCCTAGAAGTGAGCAATCTTTATATCCTCTATAACTCTAAAACCTTACCAAAATATTCAAGAAAAAGCTTAAGGTCTATAAATCATGATATATTAAAGTGATGGATTCATCCATGAGTCCCAAAGGTAGTCAATCTATCATCCTTAAATGTCTTCTAAGGATTTTCAAATCTTGTTATCCTATTAGTATCTAGCCTTTGTCTGCAATTTATATTTAGGATCCCATACTATTATTTATTCTATGGGTTCTCAAATTAAGATTTCAGTCTACAATAGCCACATTCAATAGTGGCATATCATAGTTGTGTTATCATCAACACTAACAATGCTATCAATAGAAATGCTAAATAGCAATGCTTTCATAGGTTTGATAAAAAACCTAAAGTTTTCTATGTTTTTAGTTTTTTAGTTTTTTTTTTTGCATTTGTTATAGAATAGGGTGTGAAGGTTGACCCCTTAAATCCTTAACAATTTTTAAATTTTGCTTGTGTGTAGGTATTCACTTGAGTGGAGCAATGATCCAAAAGCTAAGGAGCAAATCAAAATATTCAACAACAACTGGAGTGAATAACATGTTCTACAATTCCTAACTCTATTTATCTCAAACTATAGTTTCCTTATTCTAGTTACATTATTAGATCTACAAACTTGGTTTTCTTATATTTTTTCTTGCATTAGGATAGATCTACATGCGCAAGGAATGGAAAAACATATATAATATAGGTTAGCATGTGTTGTATATTTTATTAAATCTAGTTGCCTTCATTTTAGATCTACTAATCTAGTTTTTAATCATAGGTTTATTTGTCTTCCATTCTTAATTTTTATTTTCTTCATTTTATATATATTCATTTAGTTGCAATCATAGGTCTTTTTTTTTTTTTGCAAGTAAAGGAAAGAGTGCATATATTTATTGATCTTGTCATTTTGGTTTAAGGATTAAAAAATAGTTATTGCATCAGGAAAATAAAATTCAAGTAGGTTAATAATTTATTTTATAAACCCTCTTGAACCATTGCTCTAAAGGAAAATAAAATATTTTCTACTTATATCAAAAGAAGAAACCATTTGACATAGGGACCTTATTTATATGCATCATAATATGCTTGCATTGATAACCTAAAAAGTAGTTAAGTTTTGAAGTTATTGTTCTTAGATCATTCTAGGGAGGGTGGAAGTAGGTAAGGATTTTAAGGGAAACCATAGATGTTTTCTTAATTAACAAATCAAACCTAGATCCATCACACATCCCCATATCCATCAATGTAGAAAGCAAGAGCAATACAAGAAGAGGAGATGCATAATAAATCAATGTAAGCATTTTTGGGGAATATAAGTGAATATTGTTATTAGTTTTAGAAATTCTATGAAAATATTGAGAAATGAACATACTTGATAGTTGAAACTTGAATGAGACTATAGTGTTCAACAAATAGGAATTTAAAAATCTTGATCAAATTGGACCCTATACTTTGATGATGCCCAATGCAAAAATGATGCAGGTGTCAAAATAGTTTTAGTAATATACAGAATGAGACAATGGATTAATCCTTTAGGATAACTTTTAATTGAACTAGAAACACAACAAAATATGAGTCTTTGTACCTTGGATTACAAAAAGTTGAGCAATTGGTAGATAAAAGCAAGTAATTATAAATGAGTTATGAAGTATGACCCTTTTTATCAAAAAATAAGATTGATTGAAATATTATAAATATAAGTTTTAGGATCTAATGCAATCATTTGGTGTGGTCAAGAATCAAGCAATATCAATATACAAGTGTAGCACCCTAAAATTGGCGCAGTAAAACCTTAATAATTACACTTACTCTAGTAAATAATTCAAATTCAAATTTTAACCTCCAAAACCGCTCCCAAACCGTCGCTTAATCCGTTTCCTCGTTTCTCGTGCCATTTTTAGAGTTTGTTTTGACCGTTTGACGATATCGTCGCCGATCAGACGATATCGCCTCAGATCGGACGATTTCGTCTGGGCTAGGACGTCCAGACGATCTTGTCCCAAAACTGATTTTTCACAATTAGCTTCTGTTCCAACGGCGTCTCTAATCCGGGCAGAAGCGTGTCTGCACCGTTAGAGACCCTCCCCATTGGAGATCTCCCAAATAGGGATGATCTCCAACCTCCTAACCTCCCTCCTAAGCCTATTTAATCCTAGGCCCTCCCCTTAGCATTCCCCTGGCTGAAATTTCCTGTAAATCGACCTTCACACGCATTAGAATAATCTGTATTACCATCTACATTTGTTGCATCCAATTTTCTTGCAGGAACCTTGTCATTTTTCAGTCGGAGCAAGCTTACATCGTCGTAGACGATCCTGTTCAGATCGGAGATGATCCTGTCAAATCAGAGACGATTTCGACTGCAATCATCATTGGGGGCAATCAGTGCCCAGAGTTTGCATTTTCCTCTTTTCAATCTGCTGTTTTATTCTGCAATTAGCTAGTTTATTTATTATTTTTTGCTATTCTCGCATTTTGGAGTTCACCCATGTAGCTTTAAATGCATAATTAAGTCACCAATTGTCATTAAGTCATTGTAGTACACTCGTATTTTGTTTATTATCATCATTTTAATGTTATTCCTATTATTCTACATCATTGCCCTCTGTTAGAATAGTTGCATTTTCTGCATTTTGTGTCTACTTCTCTGATTGCAGGGTCTTCGACGAATTCGTCAAATCTCAGATGATCTTGTCTGATAGCAGATGATCCTGTCAAATCAGAGGCGATCCTGATCGCTTCAAGAATCAGAATCTTCATCAGACATCCGGATCAGGTATGACTTTTTAATCTTGCTTACTTTCTCTATTTTTTGTCCTAATTTGTTCTTCTGTATTCATTTAATCTGCATCTTCATATAGAGCAATTTAGATTCATTTGGCCAAACCTAGGACTTGAATGTTTAAGGATAAAACTGAACACATAAAACACATTCCCAACCTAGGCATGGAAACTGCCATTCAAACGTTTCCTGGTGAACCCACCATCCGTCAAAAAATCACCATAATACACCTCCCCCGAGAGGCGGGACCTTCGCAAGGCCTCTCAGTCCGAGGTACCACGCCATCCTTTTCACATCCCCCTTCCGGGCATGGATCCTATAGCCTGAAGGTAAGGGTGTGAAAAATTTGGAGCGATACATTTTGGTGAACCCGACGTGAATGCATTTAAAACCTTTTGAAAACAAAACAAAACAAAAAAAAATAAAACAACCAAAACATAGATGCATTTCAAATCATTTAAAACTAATAAGTTGCATATCATGTTTAGATGGTAGCTCCTAAGAAAATATTAGCAGTTACTATAAATGTTGAAAACCAATTGGCAGCCATAGAAATCAATTATGTGCTTAGTGTGCCTGAAACAGATAGAAATCAACTTTTGTGGGACGAACTTGATAGAAGACTAAGTGTCATTTCATCTAGGTCAACAAAACTTAAACAAATCAAGAGGCTTGTCCTAGATAGAATCCTGGATCCTCATCAACTCGTCTTTTATCATGAACTTCGGAGAGCCCGCCATAGATGGTTAGCTTATAGGAGAGCTCTTGTGTCTTCAGAATTGTTCACCTTCGAGGAATACCTCGAGAACGTAGCCATTATACACCAGTTCCTAGGTCATGTAGAAGACCAAGAGGTTGTTCTTACGGATAGGGAAATATGGAATAGAGTTCCTCGAGCTGTGTTATATCGAGAGTATTGCCACGAGCTTTACTTCTATCAACCAGAATCTGAGACAGATAATATCACTATAGCTCTTTTCATTAAATTTTTGAAAGAAAATTTTCAATTTGAAGAAGAACACTTCATGACTCTTGAAGAACTCGAGCCCATTAATGATATTTATAAATTGTTTATAGAAAACTAGATCATTACTTTCAGTATTAGTTCTTGCATTTATTGTGTTGTTTGTTATCTTTACAATATTATTACAAAAACAAGAAAAACTAAAAAACATAACAAAAACCAAAACATTTCATTTTAAATATTGTAGTAGGTATATAATTAATATATACCTCTTAAGCTTGTTGCAAAAAATATATATATATATATATATATATATATATATATTTGCTGAAATCTAAATTAAGCACAATGCCTAAACTTAGGAATGGTAAACAAACTGAAGGAGAAGAAGAAGATTGGTTAGAAGATAAAACTAGAAACCCAAATCTCCTTCCTGAAGATCCAATTCCGGAAGGAGAAACTCTAGATCAACCAGAAGATGACCTAGGTGAAGACAATGAACAAGAAGAAAATGTTAAAGAGGATGGATCCTCATCCCCTAGAGTAGCTCCGGATGGAACTATTGCTTTTGACAACTTAGATCATTTCTGGAAATTTTTCAATAATAACATTGGCGCTCTTAATATGGCAGTTCGTATTGATAAAGGGCAAATTAGTGACACTCAAGCAGCCATGGAACATATGTTTGATGTGCACACTAATCCCTTGTCTTTCATTGATCAAGAAAGTGATAAGGCTGGACCATCCAATAGAGATATGGTCACTATGATTCAGAACATGCCAAAACAACAGGTTACCCAACCTCCTAAGGAACCTAGTTATTGAGCCTAAAATCATTCCCACACAAAAGAAAACTTCCTTCACTGCTTTACTTCGCCAAACTATTGATCAATATGCTTCAAGTAAACAAAAACCTAAAATGAAGCCAAACACCAATTTTCAACAATCTGGAATACAACATAATACAACTTCAAAATTCCTTCATAACACCTTTCCTACCAACAATTTACACAATAGCAACATAGCATCTAATCTTCATGTCCCTCCATCATATGCTCACAAATCCCATATCAATGCCCTACCGAACCAATATGGTGGGCAAACTAGTAATCTGGAAGCCATGGTGAAACAGCTTAGCTTCGCGTATGGACCAGATAGATCCTTACCGTCCCTCGTACAATTATCGAGAGATATGTAGTCAACCTTTGGATCCCATAGTTGTAGCACAACCATACCCTAAGCATTTTCCCATGCCCATCCTGCCTATATATAAAGGAACCGAAGATCCCATAGAGCATCTTCGCATGTTTAGGATAGCATGTCATGATATATCACATGATGACTTGCTATTACTAAAAATGTTCCCAAAAAGTTTAGGTGGAATGGCATTAGAGTGGTACTATCAATTGCCCACTCATTCTTTGAGAAACTTTGAAGAAACAACTGAATCTTTTGTCCATCAATTTAGTGCCTACATCGAGAGGCATGTAACCATTAAAGATTTATACAACTTAAAACAAGACAAGGATGAATGTTTTGCCGATTTCTTAGCTAGATGGAGGCAGTTGACAGGAAAACCGCACTTTGTGCTACCTTATAGGGAAATGTTGGACATTTTTATTAATAATTTACAAGAACAAATATCTTATGAGCTATCAATCGCTACTTTAACTACCTTCGATCAAGCTATAGATTTAGCTCGAAGAGTAGAAGATGCCCTCATTAGGAGAGGCCAACTTAGGAAGAAGGATGATGAGAAAACATCCAAAAATCAGTATAAAAACAAACAAGTTGTAGGTGACGGAGTCACTGACAATAGAAATGTTGCTAATATCAATGCAATGAAAACAACAAAAAAATTTATATTGAAACCGCCTGATAAGCCTCCTCGAGAATTTACTAGATTGAATCAACCGTTATCAACTATTTTACCTCAATTACTCGAAAGAGGTTTGATCCAATTACCACTATCCGGGAACCTCGATCCAACTATACCCGGATACAGAGTTGACTTACACTGTGATTTCCATAGAGGGCCTGGACACTCTACCAACGCTTGTAAAAGGTTGAAACATAAAATACAGGATCTGATTGATAATAATGAAATGGAGGTGCAAGCCTTCCAACCTAAACAAAATGCTCCTAATAATCCTCAAAAGACCATTCCCCAAAATCAAAATCAAAATGCTAATCAATCATTAGACATATTTCAACACCCTTTACCAAGACATGGTAAAGAGGTGGCCAATCAAATCGAACATCATAATGTTCCTCCTCCTACCCGATATGTAGGAACTATTAGTGGACATTTACTTAATCATGATCCTCAAATATTTGACACAACTTTATCCATGGTCACAACCAGGCCCCTACATAATATTCAAACTCCAGATCCTAGTGATATAGAATCAGATACTGAAAGTGAAATAGACATCACTTCAAACCAATCGAATAGTTCTGAAAATGAATCAGATCCTATTCAACCCATCACAGATGCTATGGTTCCAGAAGAACCATTTCCTAGAAGAGTTACTACTCGACCCTCTTCTAATCAATTCCTCCCAAATGAACAAGCCATAAATGCTCGACTCGAGACCAGTTCAACGTCTTCAATATAACATTGTAGGTACCATTGGAGTCGTTACCCGACAACAGACTCAAAATTCTCAACAAGAACCAAACCAGAATGATGGATCAGCTCCATTTGTTTTGAAAAATCCCAATAAAGGGAATCATGCTTCCAATGTTCAACTTAAACCCCCTTACAATATTAATGAGCAATTATCCAATACTACAACCAGAATTTCCCTTTTGGATTTATTAAGATCTTCTCCTACCCATAGGGATGAGTTGATGCTTACATTAAGCCAAATGATGGTACCTCAAAATATTCAACTTGAAGCCATGGCCAATACTATCATCACTCGAGAAGTTGATTGTATTGACTTTCGGGATAAAGATATCCCACAACATGCTTTACATAAGGATAATCCCTTATATATTACTGCTCTAATTGGAGATGTAGTTGTTAAACGAGTCCTCGATTGATAATGGTTCATCTCTAAACATTTGCACTTTTGACTTCTACCAACGATTTGGCTTTAGAAGTGATGAAATGAAGAAAACTCGACATGATTATCAAAGCTTTCAATGACGAAACACAAGAAACGTGTGGAGTTATTACCATCCCATTGCAAGTTGGTCCTCGAACTCTAGATACCACCATGTTTATTGTACATTGCCCCACATCGTACAATATACTCTTGGGTCATCCTTGGATCAATGCAATGCGGGCTGTCCCATCAACTTTACACCAATGTGTTAAATTCGAATTTAAAAATCAGTTGGTCACTATCCACGGTGATCCTAGACCCTTTGATATGTGTGCTTTGGCAGAACCTCGTTGGAGTGCAATTTTGCCCTCGCTCTGTCATCCACACATCCTAATTCTTATTTTTCATCTAAAACTCGTGAAACACACACCCATAGCTTCACCTATTTCCCCTCCATTAATTTCATCCTCATATATAGATCAACAATCTTCTAAACAAACCACTCTAGAACCTCAAAAAGATCTTCAATCTACAACCAATCCTTCATGTTCTATCCCTATAATTTCAAAACCTATAGACCCATCTATTAACACTTCCACATTATCAACATCTATCATACCTTCCACATCTAAAGATATAGGGAATGATCCTTCTACATCTTATGCTCTTTCCGATGAACTTTTACCGGATTTATCCACAATCTTAATATCAGAAAAAACAAATGCTTTCATGCAAGATTCAATTCTTTTAAATAACTTGCCGCCATCTCCTCGTACTTTGGGCCTCCCACAACCTATGGGAAGTACTTACCAAGTCGGGAGTTGTGCCTTCATTTATAAAGGATATGACTGGGGAAGAATCCCTCGGAATATCAAAACTCATCATGAGGGATATGCTCGATGTTATTTTACCAATGAATATATTAAAGCTAAACCCATAATGCTTAAAATGGGATATAAAGGGAAAGGCTTGGGACCTTTCCAAAATGGCATGAAAGAACCTTTCGAGGTAGAACCGTGGCCTCCCCGCTGTGGTGTGGGCCTATTTCCTAGTAAGGGTCAACCATTTCCTTTTGAATATGATGATCAACTCATATGTTATCAAGATTATTTGGATAGGTGTGATGATTTGCCTCTTAAAAATTAGCCATTTACATGTAACATGCTATCCATAGCTTACCCTGAAATGATTGCCGACTCCGATGAGGAGTTGGAAGGAGATATCTTCCACGATGTCTCCGTTGAAGAGATGTTACACAATGGATTTTATTTTGATGGTTCTATACCAACTATAGCCCAACTTGAGACCACTAATCCTCAAGATGAATTATCCAACTTAACCTTACAAGAATTACAAGAATTGGGCGTTTCACCCACCCCACCTAATTTTGAAAGAGATCTACACATGGAGGTAGAAAACGTCATTAAAATTAATATTGGAACTGAGGATAGTCCTCACATAATCAATATTGGATCAGAATTAAGTCAAGAAAAACAAGAGCAATACATTGCATTCCTTAAAGAATATGAAGATGTCTTCGCTTGGACATACGAAGATATGCCAGGTCTAGACCCTTCTGTAGTCATGCATCACCTAGTGGTCCATCCGGATGCTAAACCTGTTAAACAAAAACTTAGAAAAATGCATCCCAAAGTGGCTTTGCTAGTCAAAGGGGAGTTAGAAAAACTCCTGAATGTTGTTTTTATACAAGCTATTGATTATGCTGAATGGATCTCAAATGTAGTTCCAGTCACCAAGAAAGAAGCCACCAAAGTTAGGGTTTGCACAGATTTTAGAGATATTAACGCTGCATGCCCTAAAGATGATTTTCCTCTTCCAAACATGGATCAAATCATTGACTTTACTCGTCGGGAGTGGGATGATGTCCTTAATGGATGGATTCTCCGGTTATAATCAGATCAGGATAGCTCCTGAAGATCAGGCTAAAACAGCCTTTATTACCCCCTGGGGTACCTTTTGTTGGAAAGTGATGCCATTTGGCTTAAAGAACGCAGGTGCAACCTATCAACGAGCTATGACTTATATTTTTCATGATATGATGCATGATATCCTACATGATTATGTAGATGATATTATAGCTCGCTCTATTAATGAAGATAATCATTTAGATGATTTGAGAAAAGTTTTTAATCGATTACGAGAATATCTTATTCGATTAAATCCAGCCAAATGCATATTCGGAGTTAAGTCCGGTAAACTATTAGGGGTTTTAGTTTCTTTACGTGGTATCAAAATTGACCCTCTCAAGATTGTGGCTATCACTGATATGCCCGCACCTACTAATATATCTGAGTTACGAAGTTTACAAGGTAAGCTTCAAGCCATCCGTCGCTTCATCGATAAGCTGGCGGACAAAACCGGTCCCTTTCTTAAACTTCTTAAGAAGGATGTCCCTTTTAATTGGGATGATGAATGTAAAGAAGCTTTTGAACTTCTCAAACAATACCTCCTTAACCCACCTATGCTTTCACCGCCTAGACCTGATCGCCCATTTCTCCTGTATATTTCAGCTTCAGATTCTGCCTTAGGAGCTATGTTAGCTCAACTTGATGATGAGAAGAGAGAACGTGCTAATTATTATATTAGCCGAACCTTCATCAGTTATGAAACCCGCTACACAACATTAGAAAAACTATGTCTAGCAGTCATGTTTGCTATGCAAAAATTATGCCATTATATGCTTAGTCAGAAAACTTATGTCATTGCTAAATATGATCCCTTGAGGTATCTCATGAGTCGACCTTATTTATCGGGTCGCACAGCCAAGTGGGTTCTTGCTCTAAGCGAGTTTGATCTCACATTCATAGGACAAAAGTCTGTTAAGGGTCAAATCATAGCAGATCAATTAGTTGCTGCACCCTTAGAGTCTACCCATCCCCTCATCATTGAGTTTCCTGATGAATGCCTTCAATTAGAGGTAGACCATATTGAACAATGGTCCTTATACTTTGATGGAGCCCGATGCATGAGTGGGGCTAGTGCGGGTATTATTTTAATATCCCCGCAAAAACATCTTATTCCTCTCGTCCTTCAAATTAACATTTGCTTGCACCAACAATATTGTTGAATATGAAGCTCTAATCCTTGGATTACGAGCTGCCTTGGCGCTAAAAATTAAACATCTGTTAGTTTTTGGTGATTCTCAACTTGTTATAAACCAAATTAATGAAGTTTATCAGACCAGAGATGATAAACTATGCCCATATAAAGCCTATGTTTTACAATTAATGTCTCTATTTGATCAAGTTACCTTGGAAGCTATTCCTCGAACTTGCAACCGTGCAGCTGATGCTATGGCCGCAGATGCATCTCTCCTACCCTTGGAGTTAGATGACGAATATGCCACTATCATTATTCGTCGACTCCAGGAACCCGCTTCAAATAAGTCATGCTTAGAACCTTTGGATGTGTTTCTAATCAATGAAACTACTCCTGAACCTTGGTATACGGATATATTTGATTTTCTCCAAAATGGGACTTTCCCTGCCAATTCTAATAGAAACCAACGTCGGTTATTACGTAGACGAGCAAGTCGATTTGTAATAATTGGCAATACTTTATATAGGAGATCTTTTGAAGGTATCCTATTAAGATGTTTGAATTTAGAAGAATCCAAATCAGCCTTGAGTGAAGCCCACGATGGATCTTGTGGAGGACACTTCAGTGGTAGTGTCATTGCTAAAAAGCTCCTTAGGATAGGATACTTTTGGCCTACCATGGAGAATGATGCACATGATTATGTGCGCCATTGCGACAAGTGCCAGAAACATGCTGACCTTGTCCATGCCCCTGCACAAGAGCTGCAGGCTATTTCATCTCCTTGGCCCTTTTCAAAATGGGGTTTAGATATTATTGGCAAAATCAATCCTGTGTCATCTGATGGACACAAATTCATCATAACCGCCATCGAGTATTTCACGAAGTGGGTTGAAGCTATGCCTTTAGCTTCCTCGCACTGGCACACAAGTCTCTAAATTTATTTTTAATCAAATCATTTGTAGGTTCGGAATTCCTGCAAATCTCATCTCAGATAATGGAACTTGTTTCAAAAATAAAGATGTTAAAAAATTATGCCAAAAATATAAGATTCAACATCGCTGGTCCACTCCCTATTATCCTCAGGGTAATGGTCAAGCAGAAGCATCTAACAAAACCTTAATCAAAATTCTCAAAATATTGGTCAATAAAACTAGCCGCGACTGGCACATTCAGTTATATCCAACCTTGTGGGCCTATCGAACTAGTGTTCGAACCCCCACTGGAACTTCACCTTTTGTTTTGGTTTATGGTGCTGAAGCCATTTTTCCCTTTGAATTAGAAGTTCCTTCTTTGGCTCTACTACTTCAAGATACCGAAGTAGGAGATGAATATCGAGCTAGCAGACTCAGTCAGCTGGAACTCCTAGATGAAAAATGCATCAATGCTTTGGAGCATCTCCGTGCCTACCAAAACAAGCTTAAAAGATCATATGCTAAAAAGTTCGTCATCGATCCTTTGAGATCGGCGACCTTGTTTTAAAAGAAAATAAAAAAAATACTAATGCAACTAAGGACCTTAAAGGTAAATTTGAGCCCAACTGGCTTGGACCATACATTATCACTGCTAAATTTGAATCGGGAGCATACAAATTATCTACCTTAGATGGTAAAGAACTTAAAGAACCCATGAACATTTTGCATCTTAAACGTTACTATGTATAAATTTGGTCATTTCATCCTTGTATATATTTGTTTAAAATATTTCAAAATCACTATCTTGTATTTCTTTCAATTTATAAATTCAAAAACACCAAAAACATTCATAATCATCAAAATATTCAAAACTATTTGTTGTATTTATTTATGGCACTTGTTAATTCTTTCAAAAACAAAAAAATAATAATAAAAATAAAAACAAAGCAGCAATATTCTTGACTCTTTCGAAACCAAAACAACATAAAGAAGAAAGAGAGAGTCAACATTCTCAAAACTTCTCAAAAAGTATTTATATATATCTTCTTACAAATGTTGCAGTTATATGTTTCAAATTATTTTGGATAAATTAGCATTTATTTGGAATCCCTCACTTTCACAAACACAAAAATAAATATCTTGATTTTTATCTGGCATGATTACTAATCTCTCTTATATCAAAGTCCACAAAATTCAATTAAATAAAGTTTGAGCACAGAGAATTGATCTTGTTATTTACTTAAACCAAGCACATCCTTTCACAATAAAATGATTATATTTGTAATTTCCATGCTTTGCTACATAGTAGAAGTGGTTTCTTGAGCGAAAAGTTTCCCCTGCTATCCTATCATGCACATGGTCTAGAATCTTTGAGAATTGGCAAAAGGACAAGCTCACCCCTACCCGGAATAAAAATCCCTTGCTCTACAACTAATCCGAGCAAGTATCCCTAGCATAGAACAAAAAGAAAAAGCAAAGTTCAAGAAAAAGAGAAAAAGAAAAATGTTATTTTATATCATTACAGCATTATCAAGCAAAAATAAAAAAAGAAAGCAAAAGAAAGCAAAAGCAAAAGCAATAAAATCCCTTTCCCTACCCTTTGAAAAGAAAAGAAGGGTTGATGAGCTTGAATCCCTGGAATTCTCAATTATTCGAAAACTGTGAGGTAAGCCCCATAACAGGTGGTTTGTGCCCAACCCGCTTGGCCTTGGGTAACTCCTAGCGTGGCGATATGTCTGTCACATTAGCGACCTTCTTTTGTACAGACCTATGTCTGCTTATGGATTAGCTAGCTCTTGATAATCCGACTTACATAGTAGTCTAGTATGGTTATATGCATCTACATCATGGTTAATGAACACTTATTTGGTTCATTCAAATCACTTGTATCATATTATCTTGCTCAAAACTGGTAAATGAACATAGCAATTGCACACACATTTTGTATTTGAGAGATTTTGTGTATCATTATGATAAATCAAGATTGGAAATGAATTCACATATGCACATGGGATTCCTTATAAATCTAACTTTTGTCTTTAAGATACTTTGAAATATTTTTTTGCAAATTGTCTGGAATAAATTCATTTTCTTCTTTAAAGTACAGTTGTTTAGTATAAAGACAACTACATACATAAAAAAAAAAATCAAAATTTCTTTCAAAACCATACAATCAAAACACACATATATACATATTGTCGACTTTCGCGACGATGGTATAGTTCCAAAACCAAAATTGGAATTTTATGCCTAGCGCAAGTCCTCCTCTTCATATTTTCTGTTTTTATTAAAAATCAACCATGCAATAAAACTATCTCTTTTCTTGGATTTCGCGATGATGGTATAAGTCTATACCTACATATTCTATGCCTAGCGCAAACCATTGTACCAATTTTTATTCCCCATTTATTTGAAAATCATGAAAACCATATGACTTAAATCATTCTATTATACAATTATGCTTTTTTGACAAAAAGCATGCACATTATCACTATTTCATGTCATTATGTCAACCTTCAATTTTGCAATGATGGTATAATTCCTAGGGAATTATCCAAAAATTTTATCACACTTAGGAATTTATGCCTAGCAAAAATCATTTTAACATTATTTCATGCATACTATTTTTATGAAAATCTGAAAACAAACCATCATCATCATCATTTGCACCATTGCACCAAAGTCTTAAGACAGTCTCTTAAGCACTCCTTTACTTTTAGCAATATTTCTATACCAGGATTAGCTTGACGACCGAGTGAGCGGCGACTCCATGAAATGGTCTATAATAGCGACAATGTCCTTTGAAATTATTGTTAAAAGTCCCCTTTTATTTTTTATCATCACATCACAAACAACCAATTTGTTCTATCGGATTATTTCATTTAAATTTTTCAAGCATGACATTTCAACCATAATATTTCCAACGACGTAATTACATGAATCATCAAATCAATCAATCAAAACATTAAAAGCATCATAAAAATACATAAGACAAGTCATATGATCAAAAAATATCTCATCTATATATATATCAAATATATGTACATCATATCAAAAATAGATTGGTATGCCACAATCTACATCTTGGCATACTCAATCCTCTCAATCATATATCCTCTGTGCAGTGTCTCGAGAACCCCTCGAGCTCTCAGCCTCATCTCCTCCCCCGCCCTGAGGTGGAGGAGGTGGCCCCATCGTAGTCCGTGTGGTGCCATGAGTCCTGGATGCCGATCGTGATGATGTCCTAGATGACCCCATCACGACAGGCTCTGCAATATGAGCTGGTAATGGCACCCTCTGCTCTCCGGCACCGCCTGGTAGTATAGAGCCTGATAGAATGTAACCTGGGCAATAGCGCATGCTAAATCCCGAGTGCTCGCTCCTCCCCCCGAGCTCTAAGCCATGTAGCCTCATCCTGCAATGTCTGCACCTGAGCCCGCAGGCGGGCAACCTCAGCTCGGAGAGTCGCTGTCTCGCTGCTCTCCCCAGTGTCAACACCCTTGCCCTTATCGGGCGATGGTGGCCTCTCTCTCTATGGAGAAGGGGGTCTCTCCTCCCTCCTCTCCCACTGTCGTGGCCTCTGCTGTGCCTCTGGCCTCCTCTGCTCTCTCCCACCGTGACCCTGTGCCGCCTCAATGGCCGCCTGGCGCCGCCTCCCCATCCGATGCACAACTGCGTGAATCGGACCCTGAGCCCTCGTCATCCGAGGAGGGTGGATGCCTACGTACTAGGCATCATAGCCATCGGCTACCCCAACATCATCCCCATCCACTGGCTGAATGGGGGCATCATCTACGTCCTGACTCTAGAAGCGCTGCATATCTGGAGCCCCGCTGACCGTAGTGTTATCCCGGATAGTCCGAGAAAACTCGTAATCCCTGAGAGATGGGATCCCCTGCTATAGACCGAACTATCACAAAACTCGGTCGTAGCGATGGAGCTCCACCTCTCCCCTCTCCATCCTCAGCCAGCAGGTTCGCTTGATGCGAGCCAGCTCCTGTCCATCCTCGGCCCACCCTGGATGATCCCTCCAAGGCCTCCAGGTGATCTGGTCTAGGACAAGGTCATCCAACAGTCTCTGAGACATCGACAGATCAATCCGCCATTGTGCCCCTCTCGGAGCCACCAGTAGAAAACTCGAGGCCTCTCCCCATCAATCCCTATCAAAGGAAGCCCTATCGGCCTCCGCACTACAATGTGCTCCCAACACCAAACCTGTAGTAGCGATGTCATAACCAGACATCGACCGCCCTTGTACATGACCCCATGCAGGATCCTGTACAATCGGCATAGAACAAAGCTACCCCAAGAGAACCTATAACCATGGTCACGCATGTCGCAGATCACATCTGCTAGCACCCATGGTACCCTGCACCCGCTCTGGTGGCACAGCAGAAGTCCACCCACCACTCCGGCCAAAACCTGTGTGAGTCTGGATGCCCCAGGCATCTGACGCAGCGCCTCGATGTTCACTTCGCCCTTCTCCAGGGTGAAGCTCGGATCGCCACACAACCGCATCATAGCGTGGCCCTGATTGGCCATAGGAGTGATCAACCGTCCTTGTATGGGGATCCTCAAAATCCTCCATACATCCTCCAATGTGGGAGTCATCTCCCCTATGGGTAACCAAAAATAGGAAGAACCCGGATACCACCTCTCTGCTAGGGCTGTCAGTAGCCCCATGTCTGTAGAAACTTGTGGCATATCTGCCACATGCTGTAAGCCGGCTTGAGCCAGCTGATCCCGCTCTGCCTGTGATAGAGCGGCCAAGTCATCTCTCAACCCATCGTATTTCCATTCTCTGCTCTTTAGTAAACCTCTCTACAACATAAACAACAACACAACAAAAATCATTAATAAAAACTCAAGTGATTAATAATGCAAGTAAAATCAGTTCAATTTTATACAAATGATGATATCGTCCACTATTGGATGATATCGTCCCAAATTTGAGCAAAATCGTCTCCGATTTTGCAAGCCGAAATCGTCCCTTATTTGATGAAATCGTCCCCCTTTCGTCGATTTCGCCCTTAGACGAAATCGGCGAACTTGAGACGATTTCATCGAAATCGGGACGATTTCGTCCCGACGACGTCGACGGCCCAAAAATGGCCGTGATGCTCAAAATTTATTTAAAATCAATCTAAAAAGCATGTAAATTCAACTTAAACCATTCTAAGCTAAGTTTAGACTCTTACCCGTAGCCCGCGTCGGACCTCTGTCGATCTGTGCGTTGTCTCGACCATTTTTGCTTGCAGAGCTCTAAAAACCAGAAAAATGAACAGTAACAATGAATTAGGGTTTTACCCTATTTTTCTTAATTTTATTCAAAACACAATTAAAAACATTTTAAATTTTTTCTTTTTCGCGTTTTTACCTCAAACGTTCGATTTGGGTAAAAACACGGAGGGGGCACCATAGTAAGTTGTCGTACGATTCGACCAAGAATCGTCGCCTAAAAATGGGAATAATTTTTGCTTTCTCGTAGATCGAGAAGAACTCATCTTTAACGCATTTTCTTCAAAAAATTCGCTAAAGAGGGGGCAAAATGTAGCACCCTAAAATTGGCGCAGTAAAACCTTAATAATTACACTTACTCTAGTAAATAATTCAAATTCAAATTTTAACCTCCAAAACCGCTCCCAAACCGTCGCTTAATCCGTTTCCTCGTTTCCCATGCCATTTTTAGAGTTTGTTTTGACCGTTTGACGATATCGTCGCCGATCAGACGATATCGCCTCAGATCGGACGATTTCGTCTAGGCTAGGACGTCCAGACGATCTTGTCCCAAAACTAATTTTTCACAATTAGCTTCTATTCCAACGACGTCTCTAATCCGGCAGAAGCGTGTCTGCGCCGTTAGAGACCCTCCCCATTGGAGATCTCCCAAATAGGGATGATCTCCAACCTCCTAACCTCCCTCCTAAGCCTATTTAATCCTAGGCCCTCCCCTTAGCATCCCCTTGGCTGAAATTTCCTGTAAATCTACCTTCACACGCATTAGAATAATCTGTATTACCATCTACATTTGTTGCATCCAATTTTCTTGCAGGAACCTTGTCATTTTTCAGCCGGAGCAAGCTTACATCGTCGCAGACGATCCTGTTCAGATCGGAGACGATCCTGTCAAATCAGAGACGATTTCGACTGCAATCATCATTGGGGGCAATCAGTGCCCAGAGTTTGCATTTTCCTCTTTTCAATCTGCTGTTTTATTCTGCAATTAGCTAGTTTATTTATTATTTTCTGCTATTCTGCATTTTGGAGTTCACCCATGTAGCTTTAAATGCATAATTAAGTCACCAATTGTCATTAAGTCATTGTAGTACACTCGTATTTTGTTTATTATCATCATTTTAATGTTATTCCTATTATTCTACATCATTGCCCTCTGTTAGAATAGTTGCATTTTCTGCATTTTGTGTCTACTTCTCCGATTGCAGGTCTCGACGAATTTGTCTGACGAATTCGTCGAATCTCAGATGATCTTGTCTGATAGCAGACGATCCTGTCAAATCAGAGGCGATCCTGACTGCTTCAAGAATCAGAATCTTCATCAGACATCCGGATCAGGTATGACTTTTTAATCTTGCTTACTTTCTCTATTTTCTGTCCTAATTTGTTCTTTTGTATTCATTTAATCTGCATCTTCATATAGAGCAATTTAGATTCATTTGGCCAAACCTAGGACTTGAATGTTTAAGGATAAAACTGAACACATAAAACACATTCCCAACCTAGGCGTGGAAACTGCCATTCAAACGTTTCCTGGTGAACCCACCATCCGTCGAAAAATCACCATAATACACCTCCCCCGAGAGGCGGGACCTTCGCAAGGCCTCTCAGTCCGAGGTACCGCGCCATCCTTTTCACATCCCCCTTTCGGGCATGGATCCTATAGCCTGAAGGTAAGGGTGTGAAAAATTTGGAGCGATACAACGAGAATAAACTAGCTAAAGTAAGCTACTTAGTTTGATCCCACAAATGAATCTTCATGCCTTTATACCTCATAATGTTCATAACTAGAAGGTTTAAATATCATCAATGTTTTTAACTAATGAAGCATGTATTGATCTCAACAAAATTGAGATCCCTAATATGTTAGTTGTTGAGGTAGATTGCAATGGGAGATGGAAACCAAAAAATGCAGAAATATAAGAGAAAGTAAATTTAAGATATTGCAAAAATATGCTATAAATAGAAATGATGAAAATAAATATAATATTGCTTTGGAGGAAATGAAGACTCCATGCAATATTCTACAGGACTATAATAGACTCCATCACTAATGGACTCACACAATACTACTACTACTACCTACTAACTTACTTCCCAAACTCTTACAATGAGACCCTTTTATAATGGAAGATAGATTCCTTGGCCAACACTCTACCTACCCGTGTAATGAAGAACTTGCACATTTACAACTTGCACATTGACACTCGTGCATTTATTACATTGCATAAAGTAACTAGATAACTTCCCCTAAAGTAATCTAATTTCCTAAGTATGTACCTAGGAAGGTACATTTACATGATTCAAATTATGTAATAGACTTTAACTCTAACACCCCCTTGTAGTACATTATTTGGATACTGAAGACTTTTAGTCTTCAATATGGATCTTCTTCCATTGGATAATGGAACTTGTATTCTTCTTCATTTCTTATTGTGATAAGATTCATCCAGTAGTTTGTTTCTTCAGTTGATGCAGTGTAAGATGATGTTGTAGGTTCCTCAATTTCCCTTACTAAATTCCTCCTTCATTTTCCTCTTCATTTTTAACTTTACCTTTGAATCCAGTCTTTGTGCTTTCATATATGGTTGTATTACAACTTGGTTCCTGCTGAGACATTTCTCATTCTCTATAGCATCATGATAATATTTTGAATAAGTAAAACTTGAAGCATCAATGTTGCATGAAGATTAAAATGTTTTTCAAGATATGATTCACTTAATTCTATTTTCTTTTTGAGTAATTCTATCAATCTCTTTTGTTCTAAATTCTCATCCTTGTAATGTTTATGTGTGAGAAATGCCATGTATACTATTCTCACAATATCTAGAGGAAGTGAAATATCATTTTTCTCATTGGCAATTGCTTCATTGAGATGTGCTTGAAGGTAGTATTCCATAGAGTCAAAATTATCTTCTAATGCTTCACTATGAAATATTTTTGAAGCTAGGTATAATCTTCCTTCATATTTCATGAGTAGATTCATGATCCTAATTTTTATAGCACTGGATTTTTTGAAGAAATTATTTTTGTTAATGCTTGATGAGTTATTTGAAGTAGACATCCTTATGACTCCCTTAGTTTAATATATAGAAAGCTTTTTATCTTATGGCTCCCAATCTTAGGGTATATGTGACCCTTAGAATATATAAAAGCTTGATTGGATAAAACCTTTGTTAACCCTTAGGTTTTGTAGACTTCCTTATATCTCCCTAATTATGAGATTTCAAAAGCCTAATAAGTTTTTAGGTTTTGTAGCAAGCTTACATCTATCCAATGAATTTAGAACTTGATATTTTTTTATGGATGCTACTATTACCAAGTTTTTTAGAATACCTTATGACTTCCTAGGATGTTTTGGATAGGATATATGATCAATATAGTGCTTTTGTATATTGTAGTTCACTTTTAAGTTGATTTTGTCAAATTTTGTAAATACAAAAAAACAACTTTTCTATCTCCTTATTACTCCTATTGAACTAAGCACTATATTCAAGGATTATTTTTCTTCCTTTAAGTGTTTTGAGACAACACTATTATAAAAATCTCAACCTTTGAAAACTTTAATAAACCTCTTTAAATACCCCTTTTAATGTTTTCTAATTTCCAATTTCTAAATTTGATGTTGTATTCCTTATAACTCCCAAATTTGGAAAAATTAGAAAATAATATTTGCAAGTAATTTAAATTTCAATAGTAACCCTTATTTCTCCTTGATAACTTTTTGCAAATATTAATAAATTTGAAGTATGCTTGCTTTAATGAATATCTAATGCTGAATATTGCAATAGATAAAATGTTCCCTTATAACTCCAAAAAACTTATGTTAAAAATAAGCATAAAGATCAACCTTTACCTCAATCATCCTTTAATGTTGTGTGTCGGTAGATTTTATAGATACGTGTTGTGTAGCGCTTATGGGTAGTAAAATCCCTCTTTGATCGGTGCTAACTCATTCCTTAATTGGTTATCCTTAACTTTTGCAACTTGTGGTGAAAAATATCCTAGGATATGCCTTGCAAGGCTTCTCCAAATGCAAGTGTTGTTCACTAGTTTTATGACAACGTCTTAAATGTTTTCCTTACACCATTGAATGGTGTATAGCTTGACATAGTCATTTCACCTCAATGCTTTAACTCAGTTTGACTACTCCCTTGCTTTTCTTTACTGCATTCTGCTTCACACTACTATATATTCTTTGTTTTCCAAGATCGACATATTAAGTAGGATGGGCTTTTTGACAAGTGTCACACGAAGTGTTACAAGATAAACATCTTTAATGTTCCTTTAGAAATTATGAGATTTATGGTAACCTCCAAGGAATATTAACTCCCTCTAAATTAATGTAACTCCCTTTAGGTGAGCACTTGAACATTGGGAGACATAGAGAGTTTGTGCCAAGTGGCTTCTGCATGCAAACCTTCTTTCTAACACTCTAAATATGAACTTGCAACCCTAATTTTTCCTTTAAATTTGCACCCTATGTGAGCTTGCTATGTTTCTTGATATGTAAGATTTCTTTTGCACACTGGCTTGGTGAGGATTATGAATGGCTACAGTTGGATTGCTTTATGGTCTTATGGCACACTTTTCAGCTCTTCTTTTGGTGGATGCTTGATTCAATGGATGCCTTAGGTATAGCTCCTATATTTGCACTTATTTGCAAGTTTTGAATGCCAATTCTTACATTTCTTCAACATTGGTTATAACATCCATTGAGTATCCTTTTGCTTTGTCTTTTACGTAGATAACATATCATTGAATTTTGCCCTTATTTATATATAAGCATGAGTGATAATACCTTATTTAAATGGCTCCACTGTTGCAGGTGACACGCTGCTTATAGGGCTTATTTTGATGGAGGAAAAGTATTTTTAAACACCTCAACTCTTGGATGTGTGGGATCTTCAGTGGCTCTTCATTTGGTCGAAGATATGTTGTTTGTGTGATATTTTTGATAGCTCCTTCCCTTGGCCGCAAGTCTATTGGATAAGGACGTGTGAGCTCTTTGATGGCTCTTCATTTGGCCGTAAATCTATTATTTGTGTCAGATTTTTGATTGCTCCTTCCCTTGACCACAAATATATTGGATAAATATGTCCTTCTACCCATTGTAAATAGTTTTGTTCTTCTACGGATCAAAAGAGGTGCCTTTTGTAATATGTAAATTTTGCAAAAAAAATGAAGATTTTTTTATAATCCTTTTTCCTTATTCTACTTTGGATGATAGTCAATCCAAGCTAAGGAAATTAGGATTCCTGCACTATGTGTTGAAAAGAAATCCTTATATTCTCCTTGAATCTGGAGACTTCCAAGGTCTCGATTTGAAGCTTCTTTAAAGGATTTCAATGGTGGTTTTCTACTCCACCTTTTTGCTTGTAATGGTGGCTTATTTTGGATATGATAGTGCTGCAGCTTTTTCTTGTTTTTGTGCTTCTTAAAAATACAAACTTAATTTAGAGCAACTAGTTAAAAAAAACTAGAATGATGCTTAATAGATGCAATTTAAATGGTAACAATAAATTCACCTTATTGCTCCACTAATTTCTCAAAAATGCTCTAAAAAATTCCACTGCAACCTTTCAAACATAATCTGGAATAAATTCTCTACAAATACAGTTGTAGAATCTTCTTTTTCAAGATATAAGATAGGTAGTTGATTGTAACTTTTGAAATCAACTCCTAATTTACAAACGAACCTTAAAATGAAATTTTCTCTTTTGTAATTTTAAAGACTGTAATTCAATTTTTCCTCTTTGCAACTTCTAATCTAACATATGGTGCTTTAAAAAATTTGCCAAGTTATCCCATTAATAAATTTACTTGCACCAATAGTTGCTTACCTTTTTGAATTTTTTTGTAGAGAATGTAGATCAAGATTGCTACTTTAGATTTCTTCAACTTTTGTTATCTTTTTCAAATAGTTCCTCATTTACCAAAAAGAGATCTCAAAATTTCTTTCAGGAGCCTAGGGTTTGGTGGTTTGTTCTTCTCTTGTAATCTTCTCCTTTCTGTTTTGGATTCAGGGGAATCTGTATACCTTCTTGAAAGATAATATTCAAGTCTCTTGGCTTTGACAAGATTCTTTTATCTTCAATTCTTCTTGTCAAATTCTGATTTCAAGCAGGATATTCTTCTTCTCAAGAATTTGAATGTCTTGAGATCTTCTGTATATTCTTTGGCACTTCTTGCCAATTCTTCTTCTCCTAGTTTAACTTGTTTTCGGATGGTGATAATTGTCCCAAATATTTTTCTTATCAGAAAGTTTCTCCTTGATGGAGATTTCTCTAGTGAGTTCTTCTAAGAACTCCTTTATAAATCTTACTTCAATAACAAGGCTCTCCAAGCCTTTTCCTTGAGACCTCTCCTAGGTATTTGATTCTACAACTACTTTGTTCTTCCTTGAGACCATCTTCAAATTTTGGAATTGAGATATCCTTCTTGGATCACTTGATTCTTCTACTTATTTATTTGAATAGGATTCTCCTAGTCCTTCTCGTCCTTCCAAGATTAGAAGTTTCTTCAATGAGATCTTCACCTAATCTCTTCACATTCAAGTTACTTCAGGTGATGGATTAATTCTGAAGAAAATACTCTTTCTAACTTTCTTGTAGGAAGTTTCCCAACTTACTGAATCTCCTTTCCCTACAACAAATGATTAGGACTAAAATATAAATCTACTTTTGAAATAGGTACTCTCTTCTAGAGTCTTCTTCAGGATCAAGTCTTCTATGGCCTTTTTTAGATCAAGGCTTCTGTGGAATTTTATTAGATCAAGGATTTTGTGGCCTTTTTGGATCAAGGCTTCTATGACATTTTATTATATCAAGGCTTATGTGGCCTTTTTTGCTATGAAGTTGACTTTATCAATAAATATCTTCAATCTCTATACTTCACTATGACTCCTTCTAAAGTCTCTTCTGTAGTATTATTCTTTGACAACTAATATCTACATTATGAAAGTACTTCAACCTTTGAAAAATAAATTTGAGATCTCCTAGCTTTCTATTATATAAGGTGCCCCAATTATTTGAGAGTCAGTTCCCTGCAATAGAAGAAACTTTAGGCAATAGTAAACTTTTTAGATCTTCTTAGATAAGTTTCACTAGTTGATCGGACTAGTGGATCAAATGATGAGTCCTTATCTTCATGATTTTTTCTATTACTCTGTGGGAAGACTCTGAGCCAAATGAATTTTAGAACTTCTCTTTTTAGTCTATTTTGGCAAACAATCTTAATGAAATTCACATGCAATGGATTCAATGGAACATCCAGTTTGGAAATATAGAAGCTATGGTATTTTAAAAATAGTACTTTCTTGAAGCTTTCCCTCCCACCTTGATTTTTCTAAATATTTTTTCAAGAGCCTATGCACTGTGGCAAATCAGGTTCATAAAAATTCAGGATCAATAATAATGACGGTTCTCCTCTCAATCTACATTAGCTAGTTCTACTGTGACTAGACCTACCGTGGCTCTAATACCACTGTTAGATTTTGAGGTAGATTGCAATGGGATATGGAAATCATAGAATGTAGAAATATAAGAGAAAATGAATTTATGAGATTGCATAAATATACTATAAATAGAAATAATGAAAATAAATGCAATATTGCTATGGAGGAAATAAACACTCCATGCAATATGCTACAAGACTATAATCTAATCCATCACTAACAGAGTCACACAGTACTACTACTAGCTATTGACTTACTTCCCAAAATATTACAATGAGGCCCTTTTATAATGGAAGATAGATTCCTTTGCCAACACTCTACCTAGTTGTGCAAAGGACACCTTGCACATTTACAATTTGCACATTGACACTTGTGCATTTATTACATTGCATAAAGTAACTAGATAAATTTCCCCAAATTAATCTAGTATCCTAAGTATGTACCTAGGAAGGTACATTTACATGATCCAATTGATGTAATAGACTCTAACTCTAACATAAAAATCAAATTAGAAAAGGTAATCATATCCCAAAAGGATTGATTTTCTTAGAGAGTGTATTTCACCTATATGATAGGCCAAAAATAGAAATATGAAAATTAAGTTATTGTACTACACAATTAGTAATATTACAATGTACAAGATCTTAATATTGGAAAGGTGATTTCAAAGTTATTGTGCATGAGTATTAGAAAATTTTCTCAAAATTTAGTGGTTGTGTAACATGGGATTATGAAGTTTTAAAAACCTTAAAGAAGGATATTTTCAATATACTATTAATATAGTCCTAGATGCTAAGCTCTTCAAGAAAAAATAAATTCCACTCAATCCTAATATAGTAAAAATTATACAGAAGAATATGATCAAAATTTTAGATGCAAAAGTCATATTTCCCATCATTCATTCCTTCTAGGTGGAAAAACTAGTGCTAGTTATAAAAGAGTGGTGAAATTCACTTGTTGTTTTATTTTATAAACTTTAAAAAAAAAATCTTTGTTACCACCCATGAATCAAATAAATTAAATAGTGGTGGTTCTAATATGTTATTTTTATTATATGAATTCTTAGGATTTAGCCAAATTTGGATCAAAGGCAAAGAGCAAATTAAAATAATCTTCGCAACTAAATGGTGAACTTTTTCTTATCAAAGGATACCATTTATATTGTCTAGCATAGATGACCCATTTCATAAATCCATAGATATATCATTTGACTACTTGGTGGATAAGATCATCTTGGTTTATCTAGATGACATAATTGTATTCTCTAAATATACAAAGTATCATAATTAGTAATTCGAAGGTAATTTCTGAGTAATACAAGGAGTTTGGGATATCCTTAAATCCCAAAAAAATGATATTATATGTCATAGAAGGTAAGATTTTAGGATATTTCATCTCAAAAAATGGCTAAGAATAAATATAGATAGGATCAAGATAATTTTATTTTCCTCGCCAATAAAACAAATATTATAATTAAATCTTTTGGGGGAAATAAATTTTGTAAGAAAGTTCCTTTTGAATTTTATATAGATCTATAACAATGATGCTAAAGGAGTACAATAATTTTACATGAACAAAGGAAGTAAAGGATGATTTTTAAAAATAAGATAATCCTCCTCACATGCTTAAATACTAATCAATATAGACAACTAGAAATATTTCATCCTAAAAATTATTAATTTTGAATGAATCATTGCAACAAACCTTACCCAAAAGAAAAATCAATGAGAAGAACATTATATTACCCTCATGAGTCATACATTGCTTGACTATGGATATAGGTAAAATTTTATAGAAAATCAAGTGTGTACACTCATGAAAGTACTTTAAAAGTTTCACAAAGAGAAGATTAATATATGTAATTCATCAAAATATAAGAAACTATATCTTACAAGCATACATGAGCAAAAAAAGAGTAGGTTGGGTTTCAAAAATACAAGCAAATAATATTGAATTCCACGAAGACGATAAGAGGAAGAGATCTTTGTGACACTTAAAAAGATTCAAGCATGTGATTATGTCACCTTCCTAGAATATACAAAAAGAACAAGATGACCAAAATCTAAGTTGAATTTAGTAAATTTTTCATTTCATATAAAGAGGAAAATACCCCAAAGGATTTATCTCAACTTAGATAAGGATATTCAAATTGAAAACCCATAAATATGTATTGTTAGATAATGTTTTATTTATATGAAATCTAGATGGTATGATGCTTAGACATGCAAATTTACAAAAAGTGCTAGATATTTTGCAACAATTTTATTAAGGATTATTTAATGGAAACTATTATACTTCATAACTACCCATAATATTTTAAGAGGAGGATATTATTGTCCCAAAAATTATAAATATGCTAATGATTGGATTAGTAACTACAGGTTTTGTAGAATTTATGTGGAAAAATTAAGAAAATCTCCCATACTTTGAGGTAATTATAACATATGAGCCCTTTTAGTAATTGGGTTTGGATTTTATTGGAAAAATCAATCCAATTTAAAGTATGGAACACAAATTAATCCTAAAAATGATAGACTACTTCACAAGATATGGTGGAGGCCATTCCTTCCAAGTTTTCCAATAAAAAATAGTGATACAACTTGTAGATAATATAATCACTAGCTTTAATATTCTAATAATAATAAGACATTACAAAAATATTTTGTGGAGCTAATATCACCAAATTTGACTTAGAATATGTAATCATTATGGAAAAATATTCAAATTATTGTCCATGGGTAAACAAACTTACAAAAACCATAAAATGAGAATATCATAAGTTTTGTGAAAAGAATGATGTCCAAATACCAAAGGAATTGACATACAATGATGAAAAAATAATTATGGATGAATAGGACTACTCCCTATATTATGGAATTCATCTTTCTAGTCTATTTTTAGATCTCTCCCTTAACATAACCATGCAACTAGATATGGAAGGAATATAGATTAAACTAGTACAGTTGACCTAGATGAACTTCTTCTCAAAGAGGAATATGATCAAAGCCTATAAAATGTTCACAAACCACTAGGATATGGTGAGGATAAAAATGATTCACCAATAGAATTTAAATATTAGTTATTTGATGCTCAAAGGTGATGTGGATCAAGCTAAACCTAACAAGCATATAAAATTTGACTCTTTGTGGTCTTAATTTGGATTAGATCATTACAAAGAAATGATTTAATAAATTCTAGCTTGAAAATTTGTATGTAGGATAACTACCCATATATATATTAGTGGGTAATATCCTTAGCACCTCTAAAGGGATCTAACCATCATCTTGTACATATGTCATTAAGTTTTATTTTATTTGCTTGTTATTTTGCATATCTTATAGTACTATGTTAAAGCCAATTTTTAAGTGTTAATAGCCAAGGATGAACACTTAGCTCATTTTGGGTAGGTCTTTCAAAAAGCCTAAATATCTACTTATAGGAGAATTTTATTTAGATATAAAATTTCCAATTTGCTCAAGAAGAATAATATGGAGTAAACTAAAAATAAATCTCCATTTAAAAAATCAAATCTAAATGGATCAAAGGATTTGCATGAATGTTTGGCTAAAGTTTTAAAGGTTTTAGAATGATGTCATCCAAATGATGTTATGACTAATTAACAAGTGGATCAAAAATTATAATAGCTCATTTTGAGTGGGAAGCACTTCAATATTTTAAAGACTCAAAGAATTTGATCTAAATAGGGATTAGGGAATTAATCCATGATTAAAATGTTCGAAGAACATTTGAAAGTAAATCCTATAATGAGATATTTTTTTGGCCAAAATTAGTTGAGAGAAATGCTAGCAAAACAACCACCCAATGGCATGAAATCAACAAATTTTATTATGGTTGTGAAGTCCAAGGAAAATTAAATTTGGTATGTAAAATTTCAACTAGGAATGTAGGAAACACTACCACAAGCATGGATCAAAAACCTATGAGAAAAATTAATCAAGTTTTTATAATTCTTAAACTTTGATTATGATCATAATAATTTTAAGTATAAGACCAATTAGTATCCACCATAGAATAAAATAACCATGGGATTTTGGGAAACTAATTGTTAGATTTCACAATACTTCCTAGAAATGAACAAAAACATAGCATACATCATAGATCATATGCAAGAGAATAAAGAAGTGAAATAAAGTAACAATAGACAAAGTAGAAATATCAATTAACAAAAGAGAAAAGGAGGTTTTCCTTAGGCACCCAGTGATAGATCACATGGATACACTCTTATATGATGGATCATTTGGTTGGGGTATTTATAGCAAATACCTACAACCCAACAATAATTCCATATCACATTAATATATGCTAACATTACATAAGGGAATCAATAATATATATTTAATTATGTTATATGAGGTTAACCATACTAGTGGTTTAGCTAATGCCACTCATACTAAATACATCAAATCATTACATAGTAATTTTCAATAGGATTACATAAAGAATGCATCATAAATTTCCATTGGTTGATCATAGACTTACATAAAGGTTATATCACATGATATTGGCCTTGGCCAATAAGGCCAAATTACCAGTATAACATCCCCATAATCCCAATTAGGGTCTAAGGAGAGAATACATTCTCCACTATAATGAATGCTCAAATGGGCCAAAAATTATCCAATTCTCCCTCATCATCTAGATGTCTTCTAATAAGATAGAATACTATAAATATTCTTTATCATATAGAAGACTACAATTTCCTCCCCTATAATGGGATGAAATAAAATGAATGTCTCACCATCTAAAATACTAACACGTCATTGTTTTTGTAAATAAAAAATAAAAATGATGAGATTTGAACCTTGGATGGCCTAGAGAGTAGAGTCTTAGGTTGGTTGGGCTATCTAAACATCCTAATAACCTGTCAAGCATAAAATATTTCCCATAAAATATTAAAAAATGTATATGACCTTATGTAAATAGAGTAAAAAAATTCTTTCAAAAAATGTCTTGCCTCAAAATCAAGCTCCATATCTCCAATGATAGGAATATTTAAACACAAATTTCTAATCAATAGATCCAATTGCCCATGCAAGAAAAAGGTTTACCTTTTTCTTTGAATCAAATTTGCACTACTTCCACCCTAAAATAAATTGTTAGCATTTGTTAAATCTTGGACTTGCCAAGTCAAAACTCTAAACATCGTCATGTTATCCAACAATTCATATGCCAAATGATGAGGCCAAGAATTGCCTCATTCATGGACTATTTTGGATATGTCATAAACTCCTTTATAAACCTTATGCTATGTTTTTATGCTAATTTTTATGATTGAATGCATTATGTATTAATATTTACATGTTTGAATGTTCAGGAGCATAGTACTCTATTTTGACCATTTTTTGCATTTATTTGCACTATTTCAGCTGATTTACTTAGCAAATAAAAGTATATTTGAAATAAGTAGTGATGTGTACTGATGTGTATCCTATTCTAGTGGTATTTTAATTACTTTCCTTGCTTCCTAACCAGTTTAAATTGCAAAAAGGTGCCAAACTGTTGTGACTATGCAAAAAATCTGAAACACAAAATTTTGACCATATAAATTCCAACCAGCTGTCCATAAATAGCATGGCTTGGAATTTGTCAACTCCAGCGTGTAAAACCTATAGAAGTGGTCTTCTGAGGACTTAGGGGGACTTCCTAGCTGGTCAAACCCACTTTCTTGAGCATCTGGCATGTGGATAAGCGTCAAGTTAATTGCACTACCTGATATTCCGGAGCAGCTCCGAAATGAGCGGAGAAGGACCAGTTCTGGTCAAAAAGGTAAACAAAATGCCCAGAATGGTGGGGAATGGAAATTTAGGAGTGGATACAGTTGTCTGAGATGTTTTCTCATCTCTTCCACTCATTTCCACCAATGGAGGATGCACAACAAGGGATAATGAAGATGTTGCAGCAGAACAATTTCCTGCATTTTAGGAAGACAACTTCAGAATAGTTGTTGAATCACTAAAAAATAGCAACAGAATGGATTGTAGGCATAGCACATGTCATAAATTATTATAAATAATATGCTCCTATGTTGGTTGAGCATATAGGGATAGAAGGTAGAATAGACCTAGAGCAGATAGTTGTTAAGTTGTAGCAGAACAACAATTTAGTAGGATTTTCCTGCAATGTTGTAATGTTGTGTAACAGTCAATAAAGTGCAGTATTTCCATCCATTTGTTGTTTTGAGAGAATATGTGAGCATTGAGTAGTTAGAAGAAACCTTTCACCTTCTTCTATATCAGGGAGCAAGGGCCACTTCCAGGCCCAGAAGGAGGATTAATTGCTGACAAGTTTTTCTATGAACTTTTGTTGTAGTAGATTAGCAGAAAACTTGGTAGTTTCTATTTCTTGTTTACTAAATGTGTTTACTGTAGATGTATGTGTGTGTTTGTCAGCTGACTCAATAGCATAGATTTGGAATTTACAACATTTGTGGTTTTCCCTTATTTTTTAGCAATTGTTCCTAGCTTCTTGGCATTTCCATTTTGTTGAATGGTTATCAGCTTGTGTATTTCAATTCTATAATATTTTCATTCCTATCATTCCAATTCTGCAAATGTAATTAGGTTTCATTATTTGCAATATTTTCATTCCTATCATTTCAATTCTGCAAGAGTAATCAGGTTTCATTTTCTGCAAACTTTCCATTTCTGTAATTTTACTTCTACAAGTGTAATTAGAATTCAAATTCAGTTCATAGGATTAGAAGTGACACCAAAAACCCCCAAAGCTAACTTGTCCCACCAATAAAGCATGTTTCCTGAATGAGTTGATTTTTAGCTGCCTATTTTTGCTATCGTATATAGCCTTGGACACCACCCTGGATTGACAAAACTTAAAGATTAAATGATGTGATTTATGACACTCATCATTTTTGGTACCATTGTTGGGGACACTAGGTGTTGTTAGGAGAAGTAAAACAGCCCAAGAATTGTTATCTTGGTACAAGTAATAGTTCTTGAAAATTGAACTTCAGTTCATTTAGAAAATGAGCATGAATGCATAGGCCAAGAGATGAAAGAGGAAGGTTTATCAGAACCGGCTCTTTCCTAGAAAGGTATTCTTCATGATCAGGAGAAGACTTGCCTGTGTATGAAATCCCTGAAAGACTTAAAAGAGAATCATCTTCTTCATCAGCCAAAATTTTGGGACCTCTGGAAGAGGAACTCTTAGAAGCACTTACTTCTAGACATACCCCTGAGTCTGGTCCATCCGAACAGGTTGCAAAAGTCAAAAGTGAGGGAGAAACTATGGCAGAAGAACACGATAGGGATGTTATAGTCCAAGCTGAAAATCCTACTAGGACTTTTGAATACCCTATTCGGCTGAATCCTACTCAGAATGCTCCTATGAAAACAATTTCACCTTCAGTATTGCCAACCTTTAGGGGAATTGTCTCTGAGGATCCTGACCAATTCTTGTTTGAATTTAAGGTTCTATGTCAGACTTATGATTATGTAAATGACAACCAAAAACTGAAATTGTTTCCCTCTACACTCAAAGATGCAACTTTACGTTGGTTTATGAGTCTTGAACCTGATTCAATCCACACTTGGGATCAAATGGAAACTGCATTCTTGGATAAGTATCAGGAGTATTGTAGAGTGCGAAATAGAAAGGATGAATTGTTTTGGATTAAACAAGAAGAAGATGAGAATTTGGAGGACTATCTTGATAGGTTTACCTTTATTCAAAAGAGATGTGGTCCTGTAGAACCAGACTTGTTAAAAACCATATTTTTGAGAGGTTTACAGGATGACTCCAGGGAAGTATTAGACTTAATGGGAAAAGGAGATGTGAACACCCTTGAGATTGATGAAATCATAGGATTATGCAGAAATTATTCTCACACTAGGCAAAGAAGAAAGAAGTGGAATTCTAATAACAATGATATAAAATAATTGATGGAAGAAATGGCTAACATGAAAACTGATATTCTTGTCCAATTAAATTCTGCATTAGGGGAGAGAAATGCAAAATCCAACTCTACACCACCCTTGGCTATCTATTGCCCAAGATGCAGAAGCAAGCATGCTTTACAAGATTATCCCTTAAATAGAACTTCTATCTCAACTATTTGTGGCATTTGTTCAAAGGAGCATGTGACTGATAAATGCCATCTGCTGCCACAACTCAAAAATATTTTGGAAACCCAGACTGAAGAACTTAATGTTATTGGGCAAAGGCAAGGAGGCAAATTTTCACAATATCAAAATGCTCCTCATTTTCCCATGGGTTGGGGATAAAATCCTTGGAATATGCCATGGGGATATGTAGAACCACCCACACAACCTTGGAATCAATCCTCTTGGACAGCTCCTCAAGACTGGTCACACTCTGGTTGGATTAATCCACCTTGGACACAAAATCAACAACATGGGCAAATATGGGGGCAACAATACCCATCATATCAAGGGTAGCAAAGGTATCAAGGACAAACTCAAAACTTGTTGCCTACTCCTAATCAAAACTTTCAAGGAAGAATGCAACCACAACAAGCACAACTGGTAAAACAACCTCCACTTCCAGCTCAACCTGTGGCTAACCCAAATAATACAAGACAGGCAGCACCTGTCTATGGAGCTGAATCTGAAGAAACTATTGTAGTTCATGTACTTGATTGTAGTAATATCCAATTACATTCAGGAAAGGTCTTACCTAACCCTGTTCCACCCACCATTGAAGAAATTGATGGAAAACAAGAATCTCCAAATCTAGAACAATTGCAAACAACTTTGGAAAAGGAAAAAGAAAAACTAAAAAATATGCAGGTGAAAAATGTACCTCCTTCAGGAGTAGTACCATATCCTGAAAGATTTGATAATACTGTAACTATCCCTGAATCAGAATTAGTCACAGAGCTTAATAAAATGACTATATCCCTTCCTTTGTTGCAAGAAATAAAGGATGTGCCATTAATCAATAAAATAGTTCAGGAGTTATGTATCAAAAGACCTGGTAGAAAGAAGAAGTCCTTTCCTAAAACTATGCAAGTAGAAGGGAAGTTGGTTGACCTGCTATCTGGAAAACTTATTCCTCCAAAGTATAGTGATCCAGGAAGTCCAGTTGTCACAATCACTATTGGGCTAGTGCAAATTCCAAATGTGTTGATTGATCTTGGAGCTGCAATTAATGTAATGACTAAAGACACAATGCAAAAACTATAGCTCAATAATCTCAATCCTACAACTACAATGTTAGAGATGGTTGATAGGTCAGTTGCAAAACCAGAGGGGATACTGGAAGACATTTCCATAGAAGTCTCTTCTTGGGAATATCCTATAGATTTCTTGGTATTGCAGCCTAGAAATTCAGCCAATGGCTATCCCATCATTCTAGGATGACCTTGGCTTGCCACTGTAGCTGCTTTTATAGACTGCAGATCTGGGGAAATGACTATTTCAAATGGCATTGATCTTAAAAATATTTCCCTTTATCCTCCTGCCCAACCTTCAACAAAATTTTTTGGACAGATATGGTTTCCTGAATCTGATGAAGAACAGGAAGAAACTGTTTCCACCCTAGCTACAATAATAGTGAAGGAACACATTGAGGAAATAAATTCACAAGAAAGAGAAATTTTTGAGGATGAGACTGTCCTAGTTGAGACATTACAAGAACAAGGGCTTAAATATGATCAAATTATTGTTCATCACTTGCTATGGAAATATGAAGAACAAACCTCAGAACACCTTCCATCCATTCCAATACAAGAAAGCTCTTTCACACTACCACATGGATGGCATCATCATCTTCTTACCTCTTTCACATGTCCTATGCAAGAATTGATTCCATCAAGAATTACTTTTGAAACAGAATCAAGAGTATTTCATACTCTTCAACCACACCATTGTCCATTAAATTCTTTAATCAACAAGTATGGAGCAGTCAATTCTGTTCATCCAGGGATAAAACAAATTGAAGTACAACCAGGTAAAGTTTTGAATATTAATAGTTGGTTGACTAATGAACAAGAAGCAAAATTATTTGTTGTCCTACAAAAACATGTTCAGGCCTTTGCTTGGAGTTATAAGGATATGTCAGGAATTCACCCTGATGTATGTACACATAGGATATATACTGAAGATGTTAAACCTGTGAGACAACCTCAAAGACGTTTGAATCCTGCTCTGAAAGATATTGTCAAGGAAGAAATTGAAAAACTTTTAGATGTAGGGTTCATTTATCCAATTTTAGATAGTCGATGGGTTTCTCCATTGGTGATTGTTCCAAAGAAAAATGGGAAAATGAGAGTGTGTGTAGATTACAGAGAGTTAAACAAGGTCACACATAAGGACCATTTTCCATTACCATTCATAGACCAAGTGTTAGATACCCTTGCTGGCAAGAAATTCTTCTATTTTCTTGATGGTTTTAGTGGATATAATCAGATACAGGTTGCACCAGAAGACCAGGAGAAAACTACTTTCACATGCCCTTGGGGAACATTTGCTTATAGGGTTTTACCTTTTGGTTTATGTAATGCTCCAACAACTTTTCAACGAGTTGTTTTGGCCATATTCTCTGATTTAACAAATGAAAGTGTGGAAATCTACATGGATGATTTCACAATATGTGGAGACACTTTTGATTATACCTTGGAACACCTTGAAAAAGTTTTAACACGTTGTGAAACATACCATTTGTCTTTAAACCCTAAAAAATGCTTTCTGGTGATGGAGGAAGGGATTGTTCTTGGTCATCACATTTCCTCTCATGGGATCAAGGTTGACCCCAAGAAGGTGGAAGTCATCAAAACCCTTCCTCCTCCAAAAACTCAAACTAATGTTAGGAGTTTCTTGGGACATATTGGTTTCTACCATAGATTTATTGCAAATTTTAGCACCATAGCCAATCCAATGTTTGCATTATTGACTAAGGATTCTGAATTTACCTGGTCTACAGAATGTCAAAAGTCTTTTGAAGCATTGAAAGAGAAGTTAACAACTCCCCCGGTGTTGAGAGGTCCTAATTGGGAACTGCCATTCCATATTCAGACCGATGCTTCCAATACTGCAATTGGAGCCGCATTAGGTCAGATTGAAAATGGAGAACATTATGCCATTTATTACATTAGTAAAAACTTGACAAGAGCAGAAAAGAACTACACCACTACTAAGAAGGAATTCTTAGTTGTGGTATATGCTATCAATAAATTTTGACACTATATCACAGGGTATCAAGTGTTCATCCATACAGATCATGCTGCTATTAAGTACTTGATGAATAAACCTATGGTTAGTGCAAGAATTATTCATTGGTTAATACTATTGCAGGAATTTGATATCACCATAATTAATAAACCAGGGAAAGCCAATGTAGTGGCAGATTTTCTATCAAGATTGCCAAACACAGACACAAGGGAATTGGTTGAAGATGCTTTTCTTGATGAAAAACTATTTGCTATTTCTGTGCAATCTCCATGGTTTGCAGATATAGCCAATTACTTGGCTACAGGGAAAGTTCCTCCTCACTTCACTTCTAAACAAAAGAAATAGTTAATCAAGCAAAGCTCTTCTTTCAAATGGATAGGGGGTCTACTTTTTAAATGCAGTCCTGACCATGTCTTACGTAGGTGCATCCGCAAGGATGAAGTATATGACATTCTTCATGCATGCCATGATGAACCATCAAGAGGACATTACTCAGTAAAGAGTACAATTCAAAAAATCTTAGGTACTGGTTATTACTGGCCATCTCTGCATAAGGATGTGAAAAAGTATGTCAAACATTGTGATGCATGCCAAAGAATGGGAAAACCTACCTATACAACTGAAATGCCATTGCAACCTCAAGTAGGCTTAGAACCATTTGAAAGGTGGGGGCTGGATTTTGTAGGACCTATTGATCCACCTTCTCAAGGAAAGGTGCATATTTTGGTATGTACTGATTATGTGACTAAATGGGTAGAAGCACGTGCCTTTAAACATGCTCGTGAAGAAAAAGTTGTTGATTTCCTATATACACAAATTTTTCTACGTTTTGGAGCCCCACATTCTATCACTACAGATCAAGGACCTCAATTTACATCAAAGGTTATTGAAGCCTTTACTAAACTATATGAAATCAAGCACATAAAATCTTCACCTTATCACCCTCAAGCAAATGGTCAAGTTGAAGTAACAAATCGAGAATTAGAAAGAATCTTAACCAAAATAGTAGCTTCCCATAGGAGGAATTGGATGGATAAACTACCTGAAGCAGTTTGGGCTTATAACACTACATGGAAATCCACCACAAGATTTACACCTTATGAATTGGTTTATGGTAAAAAGCCTCTTTTGCCTATTGAATTTGAATTACTAACACTTTGAACTACTTTGGAAGTTGGTATTGACTTGTCACAGGCACAAACAGATAGGATTTTGCAGCTCAATGCATTGGATGAACTACGAATGGAGGCATTGCATCAAACTGAGATGATTCAAGCACAATGGAAGTTGTGGCATGACAATCACATTCAGCAATGGGAATTTTAGCAAGGTGATTGGGCTTTGTTATTTGATTCTCGCTATGAATATTTTCCTAGGAAGTTACAAACTAGGTGGCTTGGACCTTATATGATTGAAGAAGTATTTGGAAATGGAGTTGTTCATCTGTCACCCATTGATGATTCATGAAGGAAGTTAGTGGTTAATGGACATCATCTCCGGATATACCATGCACCACTGACTAAGGATGAATTTCTGAAGCAAGTGGAGCAATTGGATATCTACATGATGGAAGGAACTACCTCTTCCATAACAGATTCAGTAGAATGATAAAAATATATAATAAAAACAAATGAATAATTCAGAAAGTGAAAACCTCCTAGGAGGCACTTCTGAATTGGCTTGCATGAAAACCGGTTTTTCGGCATGTTTGCCTTGTTGGTCCCACAATCATTATTCCATCCTTTCTCAAGACTGCACCTATCTTATTTCGTAGAAGAGCTAAGTTGGTAGTCAACAGGAATAGACATCTGTACAAATGTAGATAAGTGGTTAAATCAGGTATGTGCCCTTTGCATTTTAATCATTGTAGATATTTAGTATGTAGTGTATAAAAATCACTAGTTAGTATAAAACATTCATAAGGTTTGAAAAAATCCAAAAGTAATCCATCTAGTCAAAGGAAGGCAGAGAAAGAATTCCATGTTGTTTTAAGGGGATGAAAGAAACAGAAGAATTGAAAAAATTACAGATAGTAAAGCTTATTCCAGGGAGGAAGGTGTGCAGAGCTTCGAAATGATGTTAAGCTCTAGAATAAGAATGTTGTTTAAAATAGAAAGCAACTTCAGAATGAAAAAGGTTTGTGCTTCAGAATGAGGAAGGGTTTGACCTTCGAAATAAAGTAGTGTTCATACTTTGGAATGAAAAATAAACTTTGGGATGAATAGAGGTAAACTTGGAATGCCACGTGGCATAAGGTTGTTTTAATTCCATTGTTCGAAGATGGAAATAAAGTCAAGGCACAGGTTTCAAAGTTACAATGGGAAGGATGTATTTGGAACCACTGCATGCTTTAGTTTTTGCATAATCTTTGGCACATGCAACAAAGCACTTTGACAAATGTAAACCCTGCAAATCATGCATGTTATGGCCAATGACCAACTGCCAACTCAACAAGTCATAACTAATTAATAGATAATCAACAGAATGGATAATTTGATTTTCTATGTGGAATGAACATCTGCCACGTGTCTGGTAAAATGGATTTGGTTTTTCGTAATCTCTGACACGTTCCAAAGTTGGTTCCTGCGCTCAAACAATTAATTGCCATATCCAAAAAATCATTGCAATTATCGTAGCACCCCTCAAACAAAAATCATCGATTTCAAACCAGAGAATGAACTATTGCAGGAAAATTTATAGAGAAGAATAGAGGGAAATCTGAAGATGGGGAAAAAGAATAAAGTTGAGCCAGAAAATTCTAGTTATCTACAGAGGGATCCTGAGTCATTACAAATTTTTACAGAAGGAGGGTTGATGTCATTTTTGAACAAGTTTGATGGGTATTCCGAAGGATTGGTGGCAGAGTTTGCATGAACTTTCAGGAACAAACCATGAGATGAAAATCCAGGAAAACACCTAAAATCTTAAGCCAAATCACTGAATTACCTTTGCAAGGGTTACATATTTTAAAAGCTGGTAAAAATACCCTAACAAAAATAGTTAATCAGTTTAGAGAAGAAGGGGATAAACCAATTGAGTTTCAAATGAATAATAATATTTGCAAAGGGGTAAAACGAACCAGTTTACAACACCCTTGGGAGGAAGTAGTTGTATGGGTAATCAGATTTTTCACTTGTGAAGGGCAATTTGTTGTGTTGTCTAGCCACCATATTAAAATTCTGAATCATTTAAGGCATGGTAGCCAGAAACCTGAATTTAGGGTAAACTTTCCCCTGTATCTGCACCAAGAATTACAGAGTATGGCTAAACGCTACCAAGAAGGGAAAGGAACCCCTAAACATCATGGGCTAATTAAACTTATCTGTAAACACCATTTTAGGGGAAACCCTAGGAGTTTTGATAGGTTTTTCTCCTCTTGGAATGAACTAGTTGGTAAAGAAAGCGAAGAGGAAGCAAAATATGAAAGCCCTAAAAACCCTAAAAATAATGAAGAGGAGGCAAGGGATGAAGCTTCTGAAGATGAAATTCCCTCTTCACCACAAGGACCTCCATCTGCTAGGACCAAGAAACAAAGAGAAAGAAAATCTAAAACTAGTCCTATAGAAAAGAGGAGGAAAGTAACATTCTCTGAAGATGTAACTATTTTTTCAGTACAGACCACTGAACAACCAGGGAGCTCAAATAGGGAAACATAGACTGAGGAGGTGACATCTCCATCCAAAGTAGAATCTACTCCAAAATTAATACTCTAGAATCCACTAGAAAACACAAAAGGAAGCAGTCTACCCTTGGGTTGTGAAGGTCCTCTCGACTTCACAAGGATAAAACAATTGAAAAGGTAGTGGATGTGGAAGCATTATCACCATGATGAAAAATCCCTAGAAAACTACCTCAGCAAATGGGTGAAGATCAAGAGGAACACCTTGATACATCTACCATAGAAACACAATAGGAGGAAATGTTTGTAGAAGTAATTGCAGATGTAGGCATAGAGGATACAGGTATAGATACAGAAATACCTGCAATGGATATCCCACCTGCTCATTCTTCTGATTCTGAAGTAGAGTCCATAGCAGAGGAAGAGGAGGATATACAAGAATAGTTACGTGCTGCTAGAAGTGTCATTAGGACATATATGGGATGGATTGAACAAAATGAGGCCTCTATAAAAGAAAAAGATAAACAAATTGTTGATCTGCAGTAGGAGGTAGATGAGCTCAAGGCTAAGTTATCAAATCTGGAGCCCCAACCTATAGAATCTGAATCTGAAGATGAGTTGGTAAGAATTTTATTGGAGTTAGTAGAATAGAATAGAGAAGCAGCTATACCTGAGGAAGGATCACCCATCATAGGGGTTGAAACAGATGTGGTAGAAACATAGATCTACCAAGCAGGATGTAATTATGCCAGAACATGAAGTTTCAGGAGCTTCTGTAGAATATTTTAAAGTTGTACACTCTGATAACTTGCAACAACAAGAGGCACAAACACCACAAGAAGTAGTAGATGTCAGTGAGAAAAGGGGAGTGCAGGATCAGGTAAATGTGCATTCCCATCAATTTTTTATTGCAATGATTCCATCTGATTCACCTCAAGTTGAAACAATAGAAATTGGGGTGCAAGTGGATTTACTTCCACAAGTGCAGCAGATAATCAGACCTCCACAGATAATTACACTGACAAAGTATAATGAGGATATAGCACACTGGGTGCTTAAGTGTCAAAGAATGGAGGCACATATTTCATATTTAAAACTATTGGAACAGAAGCTTGATGCCCAAAATGCAGAAATAAATGAGTTGTAGGGACAGGTACAATATCTTTGCCAGGCTATAGAATACCTAGTCTAGTGTAGAAGACCAACAAGATTTTATAGTTTGATCTTGAAAGAGAAGTACCTCCACTGGCAAGTGATGAGGATTTGTTCCAATATCCCTTATAAAATAGACACTGTTGAGGAATTTTTAGAAGCATATTTGCATAGTCCAGAAGAACAGAAGAATTTGATGTGTGAATTATTCCTGCACCAATTTCTCATGCCAAAAAATGTGACATTTTTGCCACACATTTTCATAGGGGATATTCAGTTGAGAGCTTTTATGTCCACCCTACGAAATCAATTGTATTGGGATCAAGAGAAAAGGGCAAGTAAAGAAGTTGAATTAAAAGCTGAGTTGCTGCTAAGACCAGTCCATCCCAATCACAAGACTTCCACCAATCAACATTTTACCATGATGAGAGAACAAAATATCAGGTTGGTTTATCTAAACAATCTTAATGATTGTATGTCCAGTTTTCAAACCTCTTGTGCCGAACATTTTGCAAATGCTTTATCAGCTTGCCAGGTTAGATGGGGAGAATTACCAATATCACTACAGAAAAGAGAACCCATCTCACCCAACAATCTATTATGGTCCAGAAGAAGAGTAGAAGGTATAATACAGACCATCCTAGAAGTGAAATATCATTGGATAGGTTTGAGGTACATAATGCCTACTGTTATAACCCATGTTCCTTACTTCTTTGACAATGATCCTCAACTAGATGAGTAGTTTCAAGATTGGCTCAAGCAACTACAGGAAACCAGAGGATACTATAAAGGGAAATTGTGGAAGTATCAAGAAATAAATTTGAACATAGATCTATGTGCTTTTGTGGCCTTGCAAAATGCATGAGGACATGCATTAGAATAGGTTGGGGGAAAATGATGAGGCCAGGAATTGCCTCATTCATGGACTGATTTGGATATGTCATAAACTCCTTTATAAACCTTATGCTATGTTTTTATGCTAATTTTGATGATTGAATGCATTATGTATTAATATTTACATGTTTGAATGTTCAGGAGCATAGTACTCTATTTTGACCATTTTCTGCATTTATTTGCACTGTTTAGCTGATTTACTTAGAAAATAAAAGTATATTTGAAATAAGTAGTGATGTGTACTGATGTGTATCCTATTCTAGTGGCATTTTAATTACTTTCCTTGCTTCCTAACTGGTTTAAATTGCAAAAAGGTGCCAAACTACTATGACTATGCAGAAAATCTGAAACACAGAATTTTGACCATATAAATTCCAGCCAGTTGTCCATAAATAGCATGGCTTGGAATTTGTCAACTCTAGCATGTAAAACCTATAGAAGTGGTCTTCTGAGGACTTAGGGGGACTTCCTAGCTGGTCAAACCCACTTTCTTGAGCATCTGGCATGTGGATAAGCGTCAAGTTAATTGCACTACCTGATATTCTGGAGCAACTCGGAATGAGCGGAGAAGGACCAGTTCTGGTCAAAAAGGTAAACAGAATACCCAAAATGGTGGGGAATGAAAATTTAGGAGTGGATACAGTTGTCTGAGATGTTTTCTCATCTCTTCCACTCATTTCCACCAATGGAGGATGCACAACAAGGGATAATGAAGATGTCTGTAGCAGAACAATTTCCTGTATTTCAGGAAGACAACTTTAGAACAGTTGTTGAATCACTGAAAAATAGCAATAGAATGGATTGTAGGCATAGCACATGTCATAAATTATTATAAATAATATGCTCCTATGTTGGTTGAGCATATAGGAGATAGAAGGTAGAATAGACCTAGAGCAGATAGTTGTTAAGTTGTAGCAGAACAACAATTTAGCAGGATTTTCCTACAATGTTGTAATGTTGTGTAATAGTCAATAAAGTGTAGTCTTTCCATCCATTTGTTGTTCTGAGAGAATATGTGAGCATTGAGTAGTTAGAAGCAACCTTTCACCTTCTTCTAGATCAGGGAGCAAGGGCCACTTCCAGGCCCAGAAGGAGGATTAATTACTGATAGGTTTTTTTGTGAACTTTTGCTGCAACAGATTAGCAGAAAACTTGGCAGTTTCTATTTCTTGTTTACTAAGTTTTGTAGATGTATGTGTGTGTTTGTCAGCTGAATCAATAGCATAGATTTAGAATTTACAGCATTTATGGTTTTCCCCTATTTTTTAGCAGTTATTCCTAGCTTCTTGGCATTTCCATTTTGTTGAATGATTATCAGCTTGTGTATTTCAATTCTATAATATTTTCATTCCTGTCATTCCAATTCTGCAAATGTAATTAGGTTTCATTGTTTGCAATATTTTCATTCCTATCATTTCAATTCTGCAAGAGTAATCAGGTTTCATTTTCTGCAAACTTTCCATTTCTGTAATTTTACTTTTGCAAGTGTAATTAGAATTCAAATTCAGTTCATAGGATTAGAAGTGACACCAAAAACCCCCAAAGCTAACTTGTCCCACCAATAAAGCCTATTTCCTGAATGAGCTGATTTTTAGTTGCCTATTTTTGCTATCGTATATAGCCTTGGACACCACCCTGGATTGACAAAACTTAAAGATTAAATGATGTGATTTACGACACTCATCACCAAATACAAACAAGAGACTAGACCCATACTTGAAGAAGCCCTTACTACACACACATATATCAAGAGAGATAAAGAGAGATGTTTATAAAATTGACATTGAAAAGCTTTGAACTCGTAACATTTATCTACCCAACACTACCCAAAGAAATGCTCCACATTAATGGATAAGAGATCTCCTTACTTTTTTGGGATACTTCCACCCCCTATTCAAGTGCACAATGGCTAGAGGAATGTAGAGTAAAAAATAAATGTAGGATGATTTTGAATCGATGTCATATATCATCTGATAGCAAGATCATCATATGTCCTTACGACCATAATATAAATGTTGGAATATATTACATTATTTGGTACATGCTAATGTATCACCTTGGGTACATCTTTATATTAGGAAAGAGAGTCCTATATTAAAAGTTTGAATATTTACTTTATGCAATGTAATAAATTCACAAGTGTGCATAGTAGTTTGGTATTATAAATGTGTAGAATAGTCCATGTGAACATGAGTCTATAGAATAGGAAGTGAAGAGTTTCAAGAAGAGTGAAGATCAAGAGTGCTCCATATGAAGATTCACATTCCATTATATATGTGTCTATTGTGAGTGTGAGTGATATATACAATTGTAATGGAGAGGATGCAAGTATGGTGTATTTGAGATATTTATTCAATTGAGATCTAATTTTTGTGAGCATTTGTTAATGCTATTTATATGAGTTATTTCTAAAAAAATTTATGAGTTTTATATGCTTAGTAGTTTGGCATTATCATATATTTTATATTGCAACTTTATTTTAGATCTTGTGGTTATTTTATCTTGAGTATTTATCTTCAAAGATTTACCTATTCCAAGAGAAAATTTAGAATAGAAGGAAAATTATAGGTCTTGAAGATAGACCTTGACATTGAGGAGATTAAAACATCCTAGAAGGAGATCTTATTGAAAATTTCTATAGAGAGAAGAAGATTCCAGATTAACATTTAGCTAGAGTCTTTCCACATGGTTGAAGAAAAACTCGTGAAGACTAGAAATCAACATAGATTTCTTACCACTAGTTTTGAAAATAGTTAGTGAACTTTATTGCTTTTAGAATTTTTAAAATTTGAATGTATCTGGTCTAAGTTTTTTTGTTGTGGAACATTATTTCTCAAAAGTTGAGAAGCTTTCTACAATATATAGAGAATAATTTCACCTTCGATTGCCTAAAAGTATATGTGCTTTCCTCGTGCAAGGATTAGTTTTGTGTTGCAAAAAAAAAATTGAAGTTGCAGATTAAGAAGACCCAAGAAGAGGTCTCTTTAAATATTAAATATTGTATATTGAAGCTAGAAGAGACCCAGGAAATAAGTCATATTGAAAAACTTCCAAATTTGGAAGATTGAAGATTGAAGGACTATGAAAAGGTTCTATTACAAAGTTGAGAAGCAGCAGAATTTAGAGATCTAAGAAATATATCTCATTGCAAAATTTCCATAGTTGGAAGATTGAAGAAACCAGGTAAATTTCTCATTAAATTTTTGAGAAAAATATTTGAGTAGCTATTGAATTAGAAGACCCAAGAGAAGAGGTCTCAAGAAAATTTGGAGAAGAAGAAGAAGAAGAAGGCTAGAGAAAGCCTCATTGCAAAGTTAAATAAGTGTTCATTAAAGGATATTTGAATAAAATTCATGATAGAATATTGCAAGTAGGATAAGCTCCTGAAAAGAAGAATTTGAGATAATTGTCGCCATTTGAAAACAAGCCCAAAAGGAAAAAGGATTTGACAAGAAGTTTGTCAAACTTTGAGAAGACTTTTGAAGACCTCAAGACATTCAGATTTTTGAGGAATAAGACAACAAAATATATCATATTTGAAGTCAAAATTTGACAAAAATATTGAATAAGAAAGGAGAATTGAAGAGTCCATAGTTTTCAGAAGTTTGAGGACAGCCACAAAGGTTTTGAAGGCTGATTTGTAAAAGGAGAAGATTGCTAAATTTTTGAGGCAAAAACTAAAAGGTCACAGGATAGAAAATTGAAGAAAGCATAGAGCTAAGATTTGGAGAAGTTTTGGGGAAGATTTTGAAGTAATGTTGGACATCCAATTGAATGAAAGCTTGATAGCAAAGGAAGGTAGAAAATTAGGAGATTCTTGGACATCAAATAATTGTATTGTGTAAGAAATATTAGAAAGAGAAAAGTGAGCTGCATTTTGAAGGAGTTTAGGGATATATTTGGAAGAGCTTTGGGCAGAAAAACATAGAAGGATTTAACAACATTTAAATGATGATAATTGATGCACATTTGGACAGCAAGAGGGCAGAATTTGTAGCTGCAAATTTTAGAAGTTGAAAGCATACATTTGAAGGAAAAATAAAGAGAAACGTTGATAGTAAGAAAGTTGATTTTAGGGCAGCAACTAGAGCTTCAAATTAATGATTTTGGAGCAGCAAAAGAAAAGGGAGTGGAGCTGTAAAAATACATAAATTCAAGACAAAAAATTACCAAGAAGACTAGCCACAAAGAATGCCATAAGAGGTGTGTAATATTGGTGTTATAACATGTTCTTATACAAGTATTAAAAGTAGTTATTTCAAGTTTTAAAAGCACCATATTAGAATTATTAAAAGCTAGAAAAAGGAAATCTGAGTTAAGTGTCTCCAAGCCCAAGAAGGGGACATTATCATCATTCTAAAATCTACAAAATATAACAGCAAGAATTAGAGTTAAAAAGTGCTAAAAGGGAGTGATAAAGAAAAATATTATATGTTTTTATAACAAAAAATGTATATTTATTCTAAGATTTATTGGATAAAAGAAAGTTTGAATAGTGCTCAGATTGAAGCATAGGGAGGAAAATGTCCAAACACTACCTATACGAAGCACCATCGTACATTAGAGAGGAGCCACCATATGTAGGAGAAGAGCCACCATTGGAGAAGAGGGAGCATTATTTGCAAGATCAAAATTCGTAAACAAAAAAAGAATATAAGGTTTTGGATTTTCAAAAGGTATAAAGAAAGACCAAAGTTTTGGGATTTTGAAACTTCCCAGAAAGAAAGCATAGGCATTCATAATTTTTCGTGCAACATTACATTGGTTTTTTGAGAACATTATTGTGACCAAGAGATAGGTAGGTTTAATCAAATTGATAATTGCATTAACATTTGCTTTAGGAATAAAGCATTCATTTAAATAGATTACAAAATAGAAAGAAAACTAATCTCTCTATATCCACGCTAACCGAACGCTAACATAGGTAGAGTGTTAGGTTTAGAACTCTTACCTAGGATATTTAGGATTAACCATTAGATATTTAAGACAGTAAATATCTACATGGTAGAAAGTAAAAAGTAGAAAAGTAAATGTAATAATCTACCTATGTAGTATAATGCAATATACTACCTATTTTACCCTAACATCCCCCCTTTATTACATTACTTTGATATACAAAGTTTACTTCGGAACAACTCAAATTTGACACGTCCAAGTGCCTTGGTGAAGATGTCAGCAACCTGTTCATCGGTGGGAATGTATTGGAGCTTGATTCTGTGTTTAGGAACTTCATCACGAATGAAATGACAATCTGTGTCAATATGCTTTGTGCGTTCATGATGGACTGGATTCTTGACCAAGTTCAAAACACCTGAGTTGTCACAAAACATGTGAATAGGAAGTTTCTTTGGTAGGCCCATGGTAGCCAAGATGCGACTTAACCATATCGCTTCACACATAGCTCCTCGTGCAACGCGATACTCTGCCTCTGTTGAAGATAAAGCAACCACCTGTTGCTTTTTACTATGCCATGAGACAGGACCAGATCCAAGATGAAATACATATCCTGATGTTGATTTTCTATCATCTAAGGATCCAACATAGTCAGAGTCAGTGTAACTCTGTAAGAAGAATGAGTTATTCTTCTTGTACTCTAGACCATATTCTACACTACCTTGAATGTAGTGAAGAACACGCTTAGCTGCTTTCCAATGAGAGGCTTTTGGTTCCCGCATGAACCGAGAAAGATAGTTTACAACATAAGTAATGTCTCGTCTAGTATTGGTCAGATAGATAAGGCTTCCAATCATCTGTCTATATAGCGTGCCATCTACCTGTGGTGAATCATCATACCGTGATAATTGAAGCCCTGATTCCATCGGTGTTGCCTTGGGCTTGCAATCAGTCATACGATATTTTTCTACTAAAGTCTTGGCATACTTTTGTTGAGTCACCCTAAGATGATTCTTCTTCTGTTCTATCTCAAGACCAAGACAGTAGTGGAGAAGTCCCAGATCTGTCATATCAAATGACTCTTTCAAGTCATTTTTCACGGCGCTAATCATTTTCTCTGAATTGCCGATGATGATCAGATCATCTACATATAATACAAGAATCACTATTTCAGAACCTGTGTTCTTGATATAGATATTTGCATCCGATGGACTTCTCTTGAATCCGTGTTGCAGTAGGTGACTATCCATTTTAATGTACCATGCTCTTGGGGCTTGTTTAAGCCCATATAATGATTTGACCAATTTGCAAACCTCGTTGCTCATGGCCTTCCTCAAGCAAATCTTGGGGGTTGAGTCATGTATACCTCTTCTTTTAAGTCACCATTCGAAAAAGGCACTTTTTACATCCATCTCGATGTAATTTCCATCCGAACTCGTGCTGCCATAGCACAAAGAACTCGAATGGTGGTCATCCTTGTCCGTAGGAGCAAAGGTTTCCTCATAGTCAAGGCCTTCCTTTTGAGCATAGCCCTTCGCCACAAGATGGGCTTTATGCTTGTCTATGGTACCATCTGCCTTATATTTGACTTTGTAAACCCATTTGCAGCCTATGGGTTTCTTTCCTTTAGGCAAATCTACCAACTTCCATGTTTTATTCTTGATGAGGGAGTTATGTTCTCGCATCCATAGCTGCCTTCCACTGAGGCAGTCTAAGTGCTTCATCAACTCTAGAAGGTTCATTTTCATCAAATGATGATAAGTAAACCCTCTCCTCATCTATTTCCATATCATCTTCCCTTGCTAACTCTCTATCAACATAAAGGTCTTGAAAATCTGCACAAAGATCATCAACTGAAGTGGATGCTTCAGTCTTTTCTTGTTGAGTCATGCTTCATGTTTTTGGACGATTGAGAGTAAGATCAGGTAGGGAAGTGAGTTTGGAATCTTTTATTGTGCTCGTATACCATTTGGGAGGATTTTTCTATTGTGGAGAAGGAAGTGGTTGTTGCTCCTCATCATCAAGGTATACTGATGTAGTGTTAGGTGTGAAAGCTTCATCAAACACTACATCTCTCGCCGACATGTATTTTCTTGGTAAATGGGTCTATCAATCGATAGCCTTTTGAGAATTCATCATAGCCAAGAAAAACACATGGTAGGGACTTCTCATCTAATTTCTTTCTTTTCTCCTTGGGTATATGCATAAAAGCCTTACACCCAAATACCCGTAGATGAGATATGGAGGGTTTCCTTCCACTCCATGCTTCCTGAGGAGTCATACCTTCAAGAGCCCTTGTGGGTGCTCTATTTAGAAGATATACTATAGTTTGAACAGCTTCAGCCCAATAAATTTGCTCAAGATTCGCTCCCTTAAGCATACATCGAACCATTTCCATAATGGACCGATTTCTTCTCTCAAGCAACTCCATTTGACTGAGGAGAATAGGTTGTGGTTAACTGTATTTTTATCCCATGAGTCTATAAAAATGAGGAAAATTCCTTTGATGTGTATTCCCCCCTCGATCTGAACGGAGGGTCTTGATGAAGCAATCTTGATTCTTTCTCAACAAGCTTTTTGAATTGTTGAAAATAGGTAAATGCTTCAGACTTCAATTGCAAGAAGAAGACCCACATCTTGCGTGAGTGATCATCGACAAACAATTGAAAATACCTTTTTCCTCCACAACTAGTAGACATGGGACCACACAAATCTATGTGAACCAACTCCAAAGGTACCTTAGCTCGAAAGGAGCTAGGTTCAAAGGGCACTCGTGTTGCTTGCCCGACAAGCAATCTGAGCATACTGGCAAAGTAGATGAAAGAGTAGGTAATCCTTTCACCATTTGATATTTACCGAGTTCTAGTAAATATCCTGAACTTAAATGCCCAAATATCTTATGCCATAGAGATGTGGCCTCTTTCGTGGTTACCGCCATTGCAAGTATGTGTTGAGGTAAGTGCATCTAAGACAAACAAACCATGTTTGTATGAACCCCGTTGCTATCGGTTTTCCTTTCTTGGTGATAAAGCAACGTTTCTTTTCTTTGTCCACCTTGAAATTGACATTCATGTGATTGTCCAAGATTTGTGGAACTGACAAGAGATTATTTTTCAATCCTGGTACATAAAGAACTTTTTGAATTTTACATTCTCCATCTGGAAGGGAGACAGAAACACTTCCTTCTCCCTAAACTCGATAGGTTTGATCATCAACAATGGTGACCGGTCTACCTTCTCGAGCCTCAAATGTCTCAAACCAAGACTTATCGCCAGTCATATGCTTACTAGCACCTGAATCTATGTACCACATAGTGTCCTTGTTAAGGGAATCTGTATGTGTCATGAGCACCTTGTGTGCTCGTTCAAAGTCCGAACTAGAATCTTCAACTGCAATGTGTCCCTGTTGCTGTGTATTCTTGTTCTTTGGTTTGCCTTTGCCCTTCTTGTTTCCTTGTTCATTGGGCGGTTTGTTCTTAAACCAACATCTTTTGGTTTCATGAGTGTCCTTGTCGCAAATCTTACAATACTGCTTCTTCTTCTGAGTCTCTTTGCCTTTACCCTTGTTTTTATTAGAAGAAGAACCTTGCTGTTGATTCCACTTTTTCTTACCACCTTGTCTGTTCGAGAAAAGAGCATTGTTAGATGCCTCATCTCTATGGAGTTGATTAGCTTCTTCTGTTTGAAGCATATTTACCAACTCGACAAAAGTCACTGTCCTTCCAGAGACTTGTAATGAAGTGATCAACATTCTGTAGGAGTCGGGAAGAGCCCTCAAAATGATAGAGGTCAAGACTTGGTCTTCCACTTTTTCTCCTAAGGATTGCAGTTTTGTTTTCAATTCTGCCACTCTGCAGAGGAATAGCTCTACTGTTTCTCCAGATTTCATATGAAGAGTATGAAGCTGTGTTTGGAGGTGAAGAATTGTTGATTGATTCTTCCCCGCAAAGATGGTTGTTAAGGCATCCCATGCCTCCTTACCATTTTTAGCTTCACTGATATGAGGTTGGATATCATCAGTAATGGCTAGCAAGATCATTAAGGATAGTTTTCTATCCTTTTTATCAAATGTTGTTTGATCTCGCTCCTGTTGATTGAGGTCTAGTTTCACTTCCATCCACTATAGACCATAGATCCTCTACAGTTAAGATAGCTTTCATCTTAGTCTTCCATGCATAATAATTTGAACCTTTGAGCAGTTGGCTCTCAGTGAGATACTTGTGCATCATGGCCATGGTGAAGGTTTCAAATTTGATAGGACGAAGATGGTTGTATCTTGCACTATACCCTCAAAAGAGTATATGGAAGATGTTTAATTTGCTTCTATAAGATATTTAATGGCACTTGCCTTAACACCCTTAACAAGGGATGAAAAGTTTGAGGATTTTAAGCCAAACAAATAGAGCAAATTAAAGGGGTAGGTTTTGAAAGACTTCTGATTGTGCTCTCTAGGATATTTAATGGCACTTGCCTTAACACCCTTCAAGAAGGATGAAAATTTTGAGGTAATTAAGCCAAACAAAGAGAGTAAATCAAGGTGTTTGTAGTTTTGGACCTTTGGGTGAGGATTATTTAAAAATTTGACTTTGTTTAACCTGTGCAAGATGTAGCACGATTTGTAGTGAAATTTGGGTTTTCAAGTGTGAAGTGCTCTTCAATTTTTATGATTGTTTAATTGCAAAATGATGTATAGTGCAATAATAAAAAAGAGAGCAACCCAAATTATTTATCACTATAGGTGTCGGATGCAACCGAAAATGCACCTAATGAAGCCAATTTTTGAAAAAGGTGTCGAGTACAATCGAGAATGCACCTTTATTATTCTAGAAAATCCCCCCTTTGTCTTTACAATTTTGCAAAAAATAGAAGCACAAATGTAACTTCTATCCCCCCTTAATGATTACAAAATTGAGAAAGCAAGCACTCCTTTCAAGACAAGTCGACACACGACCCGCGTTTGAAAGGCTTCCATACTCGTCGACACACGACTTGGTTTTTGTTTTCAACACTCAAAAATTGGTGGTGCATTAGGATCAAAAGGCTCACGAATCCTCATGGGACCATAGCTTCTGTCCAACCCCTTCCATGGATCAGTATAGATAAGTGAGTGAGGTATAGATCTACGATATTCACGAAGCATACGACGAAAATGTGATCGTGTTGTTTGCCTTCGTAATTCATTTCTCTTTTTGATGATTCTTTGTCTACGAAGAGCTTTCCTCACCCAAGATTTGATCTTCATGAAAACTTAGAAGAATGATGAAAAATCAAGGAAATTTTGATGAAATTGTAAGCAACAAAATGTGTCTTTGGTTCTTGTCTCTTTATCTCCACATGCGGAGAAAACTAAAGAACAACAATGGTTTAGTTGCATAAGGATTTTGGCATTTGTATTATAAATTTAAATGCTATATATATAAAAAATTTAAAGCTTTTTAAAAGAAAATTTAACATAAAAGTTTAAATAAAAAACATCAATTTAATAGTTAAACAAAATTGATATAATTTATGAAAAACTAACATGAAAAATTCTAATTTAAAACACTAAAAAAAATAATTTTAAGCATAAAAATTTAAATAAAAATATTAATTTAGGCCAAAAACTATGAAATTTTCATCAAAAAAAATATTAACTTGCTTATGGCGGGCGCGGGAGTCGATCCGTCGACTCCTGTTGGCCTAAGGCGTCCGCCTTGGCCAACTTACCAAGCCCGTGGCTTGGTTCTCAGGCTGTGAAGCCTGAGATTTAAAGAAGCCCACGGGCTTCTTTGGAAATAAGTGGGATAAATCCCACATGCATCCTGTAAAGGATGCAGAGGCCTTTAAAGGCCTCAACGAGCACTTATGCTCGTGATTGCCTTTGGGCAATCGAGTCCGGGCCTCCTTTTATCGGCAGCCACGTGGCGCAGCAAGGGAGGTCCATGTGTCAGGTCGAGTCCCACGTGTCAGGTCGAGTCCCACGTGTCAGTCCAGTCCACGTGTCAGTCTAGTCCATCCCGATCAGATGCCAGGTGGCGCATGGCCAGAGTGCCACGTGTCGCCTAGCTGTTGGTCGAGTCAGATCTGCACCGCCTTGGGGTGCATGCAGGTCCACGTCAGCACCGCCTCGCCTCGGGGTGCATGCAGGTCTATGGGGAACGTGAGGGCGCTCCTACCCTCGAAGCATTCCCTGCTTTGGGATCCATGCCATAGGATACGTGAGGGCGCTCCTGCCCTCTAGGCATTCCCACCATGGCCTCTGGGAAGTGTGAGGGCCGCCTGCCCTCGTACGCTCCCGTGGTGGGGACTGCGGGCCCGCAGGTGGTCGCGATCCGCGTGGGGACGAAAAAAATCCCCGCGGGTTGCGATTACGACCAGGGTCAAAATGGCCTTGCATCGGGATCTACGCCCTACATTGGGATCCGCGCCCTACGTCGGAATCTGCGCCCTGCAGGATTAATAAATCCTAACAACAAATAAAATGCCAAAATAAAATAATCAAAACCTAGCTTAGGAGTATTAAAAAATGGGCGTAGGAAATAATTAAGGGTCACCAAATTTGGTGTCGTATTTCCTCGCTCTGTCAAACTCCTCGCTCCATCTCTGGTACCAATGTGACCAGGAGATAGGTAGGTTTAATCAAATTGATAATTGCATTAACATTTGCTTTAGGAATAAAGCATTCATTTAAATAGATTACAAAATAGAAAGAAAACTAATCTCTCTATATCCACGCTAACCGAACGCTAACATAGGTAGAGTGTTAGGTTTAGAACTCTTACCTAGGATATTTAGGATTAACCATTAGATATTTAAGAAAGTAAATATCTACATGGTAGAAAGTAAAAAGTAGAAAAGTAAATGTAATAATCTACCTATGTAGTATAATGCAATATACTACCTATTTTACCCTAACAGCTTACACACACAACCAAGTGTCAAGAGAAGAAAAAGAACACAACCAAGGAGAACATAATGTTATTTGAAGCATGAACTATTAAAAAATTATTTGTAAGGTTGAATAATGTTATGCCACTTGTCACAAGCAAATAGGAGCACTATAAATCATTGGAAGGAGAATAGTTACATGTTACGTTAGAAAGAGCAAGGAAGAGTTTTGGCACCATTTATTGCTTGTCATCCAAAAATCCAATCATTAAAAAGGAAGATAGAATATCTTGGTGTGCCTATTTATCACATGAGATAAAAATAAACTTGCACAAGCTCATTTACTATAGCAAGGAGGACATACATTATAATTTGAAGTGCCTAGGAATAGTTTGAAGCATAGTTGACTAGTCAAGAGGATAAAGAGCGCCCATTTTCAAATGAAGTTAGAATATAGCATCAAAGGAGTGCCTCTATTTTTGAAGGCAATATATTATATTTGATATTTATTTTATGCCAAGATAAGAGTTAGAAGGAAAAGAAATATTATTATTATCTAAGGTTAAGATTGAAATTATTTTTGGAGAGATAAGACCTTGAAGTATTATTTTGAAACCTTAGAAATATGATTATTGCAATTTGAAAGTCTTTATAAAGTTTTGAAGATTGATTTAAATATTTAAGTGATTAGTTTAGTTTTTTAATTTGAACATTTAAGTTTACAAAACTATTTGAAATATTTTCAATTTGATAAGTTTGGATAAATAAGGTATTCTACATCAAATTAGGAATACAAAACTTGCAAATATTCATTCATAGAGGTTCTAAATTTCTAGATTTGGAGTTATAAGGATTTCAACATCAAACTTAGTTTTTGGAAATTTAGAATTGGGAAATTATATTTTTAAAAATTTAGAGGTAAAAGGAATTTAACATAGAACTTTTGACAAAGGCAAATTGCATTGATAGTTTAGTCTCTAATTTAAAATTGCAAGAGACATAAGTTTGAAGACTTGAAATTTTTAAATTGCATTTAAGTTAGTGATTGAAAAGAAGAAAATAAAATAGTTATTTTTGAAAAATAGAAGTTGAAAATATTATATTATCATTCAATAACTAGGGAGATAAAAGGTTGTCAACATAGAGTCAAGCATTGAAAATTGTCCTTAGTCTATCATTTGAAACTAAGGAGAAATAAAGAATAGAGAATTTGAGATTGTATCAAATAATAGTTTGATAAACTAAAACTAGGGAGATATAAGGTAGTCTACTCATGACAACAAATAAATTCTTTCTCTCAGAATCTCAACTACTCAAAGGTCCTAACTACACTTCATGGAAAAAAAAACAAGATCAATATTGATAGTAGAAAATATTTGGGAAATTGTTAAAGGAGAAAAAACTAAACCTACTAAATATGCTAAGGAAATTCAAAAATATGAGGAAGATGAAGCAAAAGCACTCATTATAATAACTTTTGAAATTACATATGATATACAACCTTATATTAGTTCAACAAGAACTTCTATAGAAGCATGGAATACTTTAGCTAAGATATTTGAAGGAAAGAATAAAGCCACTATCTTGAATCTTCAAACTCAATTACATTCTCTAAAATTTAATAGTGGTGAAAGTATAGAATTATTTATAATAAAAGTGGTAGATTTAAAAGGAAAATTATTGACCTTAGGAGAGAAGGTAGAAGACAAGTTTCTTGTTCAAGTAATTTTGAGAGCACTTCCAGAAAGCTACAAGCATCTAGTCACATCTTTACAAATTCTAAGTAAAGATACATAATTTGATGAGTTGGTCAATATACTACAAGAATATGAAGTGGAGAATTCAATCAAATATGAAATGACTAACAATGCCTTAGTCTCAAAGGATAATCCACAAGGGAATGTTGTTTCTTTTTCAAGGAATAAAATAAAATGGAATGATAGATATTATCAAGTTTACAAAAAATAGGTCATAGTACAAACTACTATAGATTCAATCCAAGGAATCAGTATCAATAAAATCAAACAAATTCAATAAAACCAATCAAATAGGTTATTTGAACCAATATAATATTAGAATCAGTATAGACCACATCAACATCAGTTTTAGTGGCAATACAATCAACCTTAGCTACAATATAGAGAAGGAAATCAAAAGGGTCACTTAGCTCAAGAGATATAGGAAATTCAAGAACTAGAAGAAACTATAAAAGAACATAAAGCTAAAATAATTTTAACAAATATAGTATTTCATGAAGATACTAATCATGTATTTGATCAGGATACAAACAAGGAGCAAAATGAAGAAAGTAGAAAAGAAGAGTACAAGTTCCAGAAATAAGATGAAGATCATATTGAAGACTAAAAGTCTTCTATAACCAAATAATGTAATACAAGGGGATGTTGGAATATATTACATTATTTAGTACATGCTAATGTATCACCTTGGGTACATCTTTAGATTAGGAAAGAGATTCCTAGATTAGAGTTTGAATATTTACTTTATGCAATGTAATAAATGCACAAGTGTGCATAGTATTTTGGTATTGTAAATGTTCATAATAGTCCATGTGCACATGAGCCCATAAAATAGGAAGTGAAAATTTTCAAGAAGAGTGAAGGTGAAGAGTTCTCAATATGAAGAGTCACATTCCATTATATGTGTGTCTATTGTGAGTGTGAGTGAAATATACAATTGTAATAGAGAGGATGCAAGTATAGTGTATTTAAGATATTTATTCAATTGAGATCTAATTTGTGTGAGAATTTGTTAATGACATTTATATGATTTATTTTTGAAGTTGTTTATGAGTTTTATATGCTTAGTAGTTTACCATTATCATATATTTTATATTACAATTTTATTTTAGATATTGTGGTTATTTTATCTTGAGTATTTAGATTCAAAAGCTAACAATAAATATATGTCTTACGACCAATAATGAGTCCTTAAACAATGTCACCCATGCAAAAAAAAATGATAATTTATATTTTTGAACAAATAGCCATAGAATCCTTCCATATGCAAAAGTAATGGCCTCTAGAATTTCTCAAAAAATCGATATACTTCCAAGATCTTAAAATAATTTAGGATTAAATACTCTCACAAATTCATGCATTCAATCCATAATAACAATGAACAATAAACTCTCTAAATATATTATATCTTCATAAACAATATATTTTAATTCAATGCTTATTTTCAACACACTACTACAAAGTTTTGTCTTCAATATATACGTACATGAGACTCTTCATGTTCACAAGACTTTTGACCTTTACACTTACATAAACTCTTTATCTCCTCATATTGATTGGAGATCAAACTCTTCATGTTTCTCAATACATAATAATAGATCTCCATATTTACATAAATATAAAGACTCTCATGATTGCACATAACTCATTTTTCCTCACTTATAAGCATTATACTTCACTTACATAACTCAAACTTACTTACATGACACACATAATAACATGACACCTAATATGTACACAATTTAGACTATACTATTTACATGGTCCTTGCATTAATATTGCAAGGGACAATAATGTAATACCTCCAACAAACTTTTCCCTCCAAAATAACACTAGAGTGATGTTTTTGAAAAACATTAATTTTCTTAAAATTCCTTTTGATTTTTCTTTAAATAATTAAAAAATAAATAAAAATATTCTACTCCTTATGCCAAAAAAATCTTATGAAGTGGTAAAATATAGTCTAAAGGGGTTTGTTCATGATTGTTATCTTGTCCAAAATACCTTATGAAACATAAAATATAAATTATATTTAATCAAAAGAAGAGAGACTTTTCAAGATAATTTCTCTACATGATCTATTGATGCTACTTCATGTCTACTCTAATACTATGTCAGATCTCATAATACTTTCTCCAAATAAACATAAGCATAACATTAAACAAGGTCATATGCAAGAGAATAAATAAGTAATAGGCAAAATAAAAATATCATTAAATTAAAGAAAAGAGTGAGGTGCCCTTTGGGCCCACAATGATAGATCTCATGGATACACAGTGATACATTGGATTGAATGGTGAGGGGTATGTATAGCATACACCTTAATGCTAATAATAATTACATATAACATTAACCTAATATGAAATAACACAAGGTATTAAGGTTAATTATAATTTTGACCATATTAGTGGTTCAACCAATGTCACTCAAAATACACCAAATCAGTAGATAGTTACTATATATTGGCTTAATTAAGGAATACACCACACATACATGTAGGCTACCCATAGGCTTATAGAAATGTTATATCATACACTATTTTCCTTGGCTAGTAAGGTCATATTACCAGTATTCCAACATGTGAAATGACATAATTTCAATGCCACATAATTAGCCAAGCTAGATTATTAAGTGGCTTACACAAACCAAGAAGTACTTTGGACATTTATCAAACTTCCACCCAATAGAAAAACCTGGAAAAAACCAACCATACACACAAAAGATAAATATCCACTATATCCTTGCAAAAATATATAAAGATATAACAATGAAATAATTTTAATAAAAAAAAACTTACATTGCGGTCTTTCCATACTTCATAAACTTGATTTCCAACATAATTATTTACTTCATTTGAATGGTTAGGCTCAAAATCTTCAACTGCATGGAACTCAACTTCTTTGTCTCCCATTTCTCTAATGGCAAACCAATAGACAAGAGATCTTTTTTTTTTCTCTAAAGGTGTTATATACACATGAAGGTATTATCAAGAGTGTTGAAAACAATTGAACCTTCCAATATCTTAACAGAAAACTCCTCCACTTATGACTAACCTTGTGATCAATGATCAAATAAAATTACAACAAAAACAAAGAATAATGAATCACTAGTCAATGTGAAGTTTCCCTTGGGTCATTCCATTAAGGAAATTTGACATGAAATTTTTTCTTCCATATGATAATGGAAGAGAAAATGTAGCATAGATTTTAGAGTCCACAATCAAAATACAATAAATAGAATGCTACAACTACCAAGGCTGCCATCAAAATATTGATAAATTAGATCTTGAAGCTTAGCATTACACAGTTTATTTTGAATAATATATGAAATATTTTCTCTTAGATTATTGGATGAAAACAAAGTTATTTTTTACAAACAACAATGATCTATTGCACCTCTTACATGTACAAAAGCAAGAAATAAAAAAATTATATTATGTCCAAGAGTGACCAAAGGAGGTAAATGAAATTCAAAGACCACATCCGGTTAGAATATTTAAGTACTAGGGAAAAAATAACCCAAGGAGCTCAAGAAGTAACTAAGAGATAAAACAATAAACCATTGTAAATATAACCACAGTGGGCAAACCCAAAATACATAATAAATAGGATAGATTTTAGTGGGTAAACCATTGGAAGAGAAAATGTAGCATAGATTTTAGAGTCCACAATCAAAATACAATAAATAGAATGCTACAACTACCAAGGCTACCATAAAAATATTGATAAATTGGATCTTGAAGCTTAGCATTACACACAATTTATTTTGAATAATATATGGAATATTTTCTCTTAGATTCTTGGATGAAAACCAAGATATTATTTACAAACAACAATGATCTATTACACCTCTTACATGTAAAAAAGTAAGAAATAAAGAAATTATAGTATCTATAAGAGTGAAAAAATGAGGTAAATGAAATTCAAAGACCACATCCAGTTAGAATATTTAATCACTAGGGCAAAAATAACCCAAGGAGTTCAAGAAGTGACTAGGAGATAAAACAGTAAACCATTGTAGATATAACCACAGTGGGCAAATCCAAAGTGAACAAACCCTAATTTTGTAAATCAAGTACAAATACAAACAACCATATGAGGGGGATTCCCTCAAGGTAAAGCAACAGGAGATGAAGGTCAACAATGGAGATTGAGGACATAAAGAAGAGTGTGTTTATACCGAGTGGAGAAATAGAAAGCACGATTTTAAGAATGTTATATGAATGGAAAATTCTTATTTCAAGTGCAATTATTATTTATATATATATGTGAATGGACAACTTGAACCCTCCATATAACGGGAAGATGTCTAAACATCCCCATCTGCCCCAACCATCAAAGATGATGTGAGTATATATTGATACTTCCATCAGTTACATAAATATCCATCTATGGAAATCAAGTACTGCTACTAAGGACTAGGACTAAGAGTCAAATATGAAACATTAATTTCATAACTAACACTCACTAAACACAATAGACCTTCATTTCAATACATTAAAACATGCATGTATGATTAAATTCTTAATCCTATACCCTAGAAGCACTTGCATTCTTTCTCTCTCTTTTTTCTTACCAAATTACCTTCTTTATTTAACTGGCCAACTCATGCTCAGGATACTTACTCACCTCATTCCTAGCTTGGCCACCCATTATTTGTAAATAATATCTGATATAGGCTAGACAATGAAGGAGCCCACAACATCCTTCATTGTGGTTATCTCATCATTTATTCTAAACAAGATTATCTCCTCTTTATTGGCGACGTACACATTGACTTTCTAATAACCTTCACCCAAATGTTTACCATGTACAAGGTCTTCATAATCGGTACTGATCATCGTGCCTTTCACCACTATGTTATCCTTGTGGATCTGAGTCAAGTAGCATTCCCTTCTCTCATTTTGAGTGATCAATATCATTTTCAATCCTTGCATGGAAAATCAATATCCCAGATAAATTCACTATATAGCATACAATACAAACTAAGTCAATCATTTTATATTTGAAATAATAGTCATACCATTGATAACTCTAGCCTAGAAGGTATTAAGAAGTTTCTTGTGACTTGATCACCACCACCAATGTTGTGTCTAATTTTAGGGGTAGCGTGTAGTGATGTTTCCTATGGAATTATATGCGAGGGATAATTACAACTTTAGGAGTGCAACATGTAAATATTTCAAATATAAAATCATGAAAATACTGACACACCTTTATATATGAAATTCATGTCAAATTCTCTTCAATATTTTTATCTTTCTATGTAATCTTCTCTTCCAAATTTTTTCATTCTCTACAAGATTCTATTCCAACTTTTTTTATTCTCTACAAGCTTCTCTTCCAAATTTTGCTCTTTCTCTATCGTATGATCTTAACATCTGGTGTAACTTTTGTATGTAACCCTCACTAGTAAACAAGCATTTGGCGATACTCCTTTGTCGACATCCCAAACCCGACCTGATATTTTTGGTCCTAAAACTTTGGTGACTACATCATCCTTAATACATTGATTTACAAAGCTTGCAGATGACATTTCATTGTCCAATATTTTTAGGTAACATCACATGCATAGTTAACTAGTAATATGTTAGGAAAAAAATTGATATAACAATGGTTTAAAGTTCAATGTATTGCTATTTCTAAGGGAATGTCACTTATGATTGTTGTTAGTCTCATAATGAAACTGAGAGGGGGGTGAATCAGTGTAGCTCTTTAAAACTTAAATCTTCAAAACTCAAAGCCAAAAAAATGAAAACATAAAACCAAATAAAGCAAGTATAACAAGAGAACATCACACAACACAAGATGTATCGAGGTTCACCGATTTGGCTACATCCTCGAAAATGACTGTTTGGACTCCCATCCAAATCCAACCTTTGCAAAGCACCAACTTTACAATCAATTTACCAGCACCCACTAGAAGGAGCACCAACCCCTAATTTATCTACACCAACAAAAAGGAGCACCAACCCCTGATTTATCTGCACCAATAGAAAGGAGCACCAACCCCTCTACCAAGAACCCACTTGATTTTGATATTGATAATAAAATGACATATATGAATGTCTTCACTGAAACCAGAACCCTCTATGGTCTATAATCTCAAAATCTAAAACTTTCTATTTCACCGAGTATAACATCCCTCTCTCTGCATTACTCAGAATTTGAATCTTCTCTTCTAACAAAAAATGGATTTTATCTTAGCTCGTTCTACCAATTGCTAAACCCTTTCTGGGTATTGTGCAAAACTTTGTCTATGAACTCTTGTCAAAGTTTTAGCCAAAATGGATATCATATGAGAAATTTATACCCAAAATACTGAAGTGATGTTTTTCACCACTGTCCAAAAATCACAGATTTTCACTCTTTATTTTTCTCCACACACTCTTCTCTCTTCACAAAATAAAGTTCTCACTTTTCAATAAAATCCCTTGTCACTTAAAAATCACACACTTGCATTCTTTTTTTCCCTTTTCAATTTTAAAAATATTTTCTTTAATGAAGCTTCTTAAAACAATATAACTTCCTTTTTTTAATTCCAACTGAAGGATTTTGCACAAGTCGAACAAATTGACATAAAAGTGACCTATACTGTTTTTGCAACAATCATAACTCTCACCTCGTAACTCTTTTTTCTCTAAAATTTGAAACATAGAATCTTTGTAATTCTTAATACATCCAGTATGAATCTCACTGTATAAATCCTTACGGTTTTCATGTACCACCTACATGAAAACTATTGCTGACACACTTTTTCAAAAAAGAGCAGTTTTGTGACAGTCTTGCAATGCTTGTAACATTCGCCTCGTTTCTCCTCTTTGGTGGAAATTTGGAACACATGGTCATGAAGATAAATCCCACCTCTAGTTCAAATTTTACTATCAAATTCTTCTCGGTTTGCTCGCAGTGCTTCTGACAAAACTACCCTTTTTTGTCCTGTACAACCACTTGTCAAATCATCTGCCAAGATACCGAAAATGTCACCGATAAATCCAAACACTGTGATGACACCTCCAACGCTGTTCTAGAATTTTTCTTGACATGATGGCATGTTCCAAAATGATCCATCCTGTCCAACTGTGCCCGTGATGACTTTTGCAATTTTTTGACAACTTCCAAATGCGTTTTGAGATTTATCAAACATTGATTTGTTTTTGGATCAAGATTTTGGTCTCGAGATAATCGTTAGAAAAAAAATTCTTAGGCAGATGTTGAATCTTTGATTAGATTTTTGGTTGTTTTATCATGTGCAAAGTAGCTTTTTTATGTTTTTGGATGAGCTTTTGGATGTTTTTGGATGACTAACCCCTCAAGCGATGAATTGGTGATGGAGGAGATGAAAATCGGTGATGAAGCAGTTGATGATGATTAAGAAGAAAAATGGAAATTTTGCATGAAAATCAGCAAAACTGAAGAATTGGAAGAAATTCTTAGGAATTGGAATGCAGGTGAAGTGATTTTGAGCATGGATGACAGGTTCGCACGAGGTCGTGATAACCTGTCGGTTCACACGTGTGGGTTGCAAACCTACAAAAACGAGGTTTTTAAGCTGGATAAAGATGTTTTGATGTTATTTTTGCATGAAATACGGAGGAGTTGTTGGAGAGGAGAAAATGGAGAGGAGTGTTGTCAAATTATGGATCAAGAAAAATAGCATGGTGAGTACATCGACGAGTACGAGCACTGGGGAAGGAACAACAGAGGTAAGCAGTTTATTCCTTATCGATTAGTGTGTGCTTTCTTAGGGTAAAAATAAATGTGAAAAATTATTTTAAATATTGTATATCAGACGTGTATACATAGGATGGGTGAAATACGTGCACTTTGTGTAAAAAGGGGCAAATGGATATCCCAATCTGTTTTTTGTTTTTGCATGTGATGATTGTGCTTTTGGAAAAATGTGTGTGATGTGATGTGTGGGATGCGGATGCAATTTGTATGCATGTAAAAACTAATAAGTGGGGGCTTGTAAGAAGTCAAATGGGTGTCCAAATAAACATTTTTTTAACTAATTTGACCTCATTTTGACTGCATCATTTTATGTGCATGTGTGGGAAGGGTTTCAATATTTTTTGCATTGTTGGGTATATTTTTGTCATTTTCGCATGTGTGTATGGTATGGATGGAACTGGGATTTTATTGTGAACCAGCGTGTGTAAAAATTTGGACATTTGGGAGGTTCAAATGGGGTCGTGCGAACCTGTTATTTTTTCATACATATGTACATGTAAAAGCAAAATGGATTGATTTTATATACATGGTTGTTGACTTGTGATGTGTGTTTTGTGGCAGGTGAAGAAGATATTTGCATGACATTAGTTGCAAAAATGCAAAAAGGCCTTGCAAGATGTATGGCAGGTAAGGGATGGGGTGTGGTTGTGGGTAGTTGGATTATATGGTGTATGGGAGATGCATGAGGTTCATGTGAACCATGCATATATTTTTGCTTTATGTGAGAGGTGGGATCATGATAGGAACACCTTCCACTTACCTACAAGGGAGATGACGGTGACCCTGGAGGACATCTATCATATCTATCGGTTGCTGATAGAAGGGATTACTGTGATGACGATGGATAAGGATTTGCAGGATGGAATCTTGGAGAGGGCATTTGGAAATAGATGGCAGCGGGTGGATGCCAAGAAGGAAGTTGATTAAGTGAAGTATTAGCATAAGAAGTTTCTGTCAAATCGTCATGCGATGGCGATGTTACTGATAGCGAGCCATGCACTACCAGATACTTTAGGGGTGATATTCCCCTGGAACATGATGGGTATTGTATGTAATATGGTGGAGAGGAAGATAGTGTATGCATGGGCTCCTGCATTGCTAGCACAGGTGTACTGAGAGTTGCATGCGGTGGTGAGAACATAGAGGACATGCATTAGTGTGAGCCCATTTCTATAGATAGGGATCTAGGAGCACATTTTGATTTTACGTCCAATGGATTTACTGCATGATGCACATACGCTCGATGACCTTGATGTACCCTATGCTATGAGGTGGAGGACAAATATGAAGAGCAGGTAGAAGAGGGCATAGGAGGGTGATTTGATGTATCACCGAGAGGAGTTAGGGAAATTGGCTATGGATCAAGTGAGGTGTAGGACATGGTGAGGAGCACCTGATTGGACAAAGGATGTAGAGCAGTTGGTGTGCATTAGGTGAGGGCGGTGGGTGGGAAAATATCTATCGTAGGTAGAGTACTTTATGTTATCTTGGATGCAGCTTCAATTTAGATTGTAGCAGGGATAACCAGAGCTACTGATAGTGATCTATAGAGTTAAGGGTGATACATGACCGTAGCCCATGGTGCCACCACTAGATTTGATTCCAGATGAGTCATTGGTTATCCCCAATGTGGACAACATTGGGATGACACCAGATTATGATGTGTGGTGGTCTAGGCAGTAGTGGGAGCTAGTGCTTGGTGTCATGGATGGATGAGTTGAGGCCGTAGGAGTGTTTCCTAATAGAGATTTACCAAGTGGGGTAAGGGTAGCATCATCAGGGCATGTGGGTGGGGTGCAGGATGTCGGATAACCTAAGTTAGGTGAGGATGAGGAGATGGAGCTAGATCGATTGCTTAGATAGGTGAGACCATGTATTGATGAGCAAGATAGATTGGTGAGAGATAGTGGTGCAGGACCATCATCTAATGTGGGTGAGGGGATGGGAGATGGTGTAGAGACGATGGAGTATGTCTCGTTGATGGACATTAATGATGATGTATCCGATGAGTCACCAATGATGGATGAGAAGATGGAGGGAGAACCAAATAACATTGACTTTGATGGGGGGTTGGAGGAGGCTATGGCCATGGAGGATGAGGTACAAGAGCTAAGAGGGAAGATGAAGAGGCTTAGAGATAAGCTTTTAGATTTCAAGATAGATTGGGACATTGATTGCTCAATGGTGGAGGAGGATAAGGAGGTAGAGGCTGACCTAAGGGCCATCTTAGAGGAGTGAGATTAGGCTAGGGTGTAGCTGCAGTAGGTGATAGATAATATGGGTGCACTCAGTATTGAGTGAGATATGGTGAGTGGCGAGTGAGATACTACCCGAGGAGAGAGGGATGAGATGATAAAGGCCATCGAGCAACTACAACTGTTGTTGGATGAGGCTTGGGTAGAGATAGAGGTTGTGAAGACCAGTCACCAAGTGAGGATTGCAGAGTTGGAGGGTAGCATGTACGAGGTTTTTGTCATGAAGATATAGGTGAAGGAGGAGATCACAGGGTTGGCGATGACAATACCATAGTTGGATGTGTTGCAGGCATAGGTTGGGTATTTGCAGTAGGTAAATAGGGTATTGATGGAGTCGAACATGAAGGAGGAAATGAAGAGGATGAAGTGCAAAGGAGAGCTACTGATTCAGGTGATACTTGTCCCTTCATGTTTTGGCTCAATTTCATTATCGTAGGGGTAGTCGCATCAAATTTAGTAGAGTTCTCCATCAGTTGGTGGGAGGATGCAATAGATGGTAGCTCCTGCAGCATCACAGGCTGTAGGAATGGCACCACCAACATAGGTGGAAGTATCGATAGTGGTGAAGGTGGGGGATGTGTAGTATGCACTGACAGTGATAGTAGAGTGGGTCCCGGTGGATGAGGGAAGTGGGGAGACTCCTGTGGGCTAGCAACGATGAGGATCAACCCATTTTTTTTATTTGTGGGATATGTACATGATGAGTTATTTTTGGGATTTCATGTATCAGCATGGATGCACAACTCATTATAGTCGTATGGAATTTGTGATAGCTAGATGTATGGATATGATACAGTCATGTGATGGCATGCCCATAAGGACACACACACATTTTATTGTAGCCTGATGGTATTCTTTTGATATATATACAAATATATACATACTATTTTGTGGTATTTGTGTCTAATTGTATTTATGTGTTTGTTTGTTTTTGCTTATGGTGATGCATGACTGATGTAGATGTGATAGTAAATAATTACATGTGAATGAAATGGTTAAATGCCTAAATAAATATGATGTGACATTATGGAATGACGTATAATGAGGATGCATAGGATGATGATGCAAAGGTGTAGACAGATTGCTTGGGAATAACATTTGCATTGTTGCGGTAATCATATGATGTAATAAGTTTTTTCAAGGAAGTTGGATATGAAGATTGTAATGAAGAGATTCTAACATTACAATTGGTAAACAATCAAATCCATTGAATAATTGACAAACACTACGTAAACAGGTTCTAGGCTATCTTGGTAAACAAGACCTCAAAACTGGATTATGTGTGTAAAGTATTCATTTCACCATTCTGAAAAAGGGTGGTTTGTAACTGCATGGTAACATAGATTGTAAGCTAGCTCATCGGTAAATAACTAAGGAATGCAAGGATTCAAACTTTTTGATAGTACTCTCGAGGCTTTTGCTTTTGTTTTTTGCCCCTGTATTATGATTCTCTTGTTTGTTTGTCTCTTTTCTCTTTTCCTCTTCTATTTTTTATTGTTATGGGTGTTGGCTTTTGTTTTCTTCCATGTTTCTCTTTATTTTATAGCTTGTCATTTTATCAATCCTTAGGTTTGAGATAAATCATATGAATGATATGATGAGCATGGTGATTTTCACTAGGCATCAGTATGCATATAGTGTAGCCAGTATGTAGGACGTGCAAGTAAATCCAAGAATGAGAGCAAGGTAACCAAGGGAATTCTAGAAATTTTTTTAAATATGCCAACTTTGGATGGTGGTTGATTATATAATTGTTTGTAGGTGAAGCACTCAAAACATTTCAATAAATGGGTTTGGGCATCAAACTGGTATGCTAGCATGTGCATGTTTAATTTTCCAAGTGAATTATTTACAATGATTATGTATAGATGCATGTATGAATGCAAAAAGCAAGAATTTATCTGGTTGCCCTAGTGTTATAGACAATGAAATGGGGCGATGGCGTGGATGAGAGAGTAATGGGTGAGAAATGAAGAAAAATAATGAAGAAAAGAAGGGGAAATAAAAGAAAGAATATGAAGAAGAAAAGAAAAGAAACCTATCAAAGGTATGTAGCTGCTTGAACCGTGACCATACAACATTGATGGGTAACAAGAAGAAAAGAAGATAAGAAAAAGAAGAAAAGGAAAAGAAGAAGGGGGATGAAAGGTATGTATTCACTCGAAGTGTGACCATACAACATTCATTATAGAAGAAGGGGAGAATAATGATGAAAGGGTATTCCTACCCTTATATTGCCCAGCAGTAACCACGTTAATGAATACAACTCAATTAATATTTATCCATAAAACCGAGAGTAATAAAACATCAAATTGAATGCAATAGATCGAACAAAATATGGTAATCGAACGAAAATAAATAAAAAATTAATTAAATCATATCTGCCACTTAAGGAGGGCTGGTCCTCGCCACTTGGAGGGCTCAGTCCTCTATGATATACGCAAATGATAAGTGAATAAGAAAATGGATAATAAATTAAATCAAGGTGAACTATATTAATAGTAAATTAATTAAATCATCTTGGAAACCTCAACATAGCCGACTAGCTATGTTAGGTATGTAACATGGCTCCCCTCCTCGGAAAGCTTTGTCCTCAAAGCTGGAAATGTCTGGAAAATACTTTCAGGTTCCCATGTAGCATCTTCTTCAGGTAGGTCCTGCCATTTGATGAGGAATTCTTTGATGTGATGAGATCTCAGCATACGTGTTCTGCTTTGTAAAATTGCTTCAGGTTGGAGATATATACGTCCTTCTTCATCGAGTACTGGTAATTCTGATTGAGATTGTACTTTCTGGCCGATCACCTTTTTGAGATAGGAAACATGAAATACTGGATGTATACGAGATGAGGGAGGAAGCTCTAGTTGATATGCCACTTCTCCAATGCGACGCACTATTTTGTAAGGGCCATAAAATCATGGAGCCAACTTTTGACTGGTCTTGATCTTCAATGACAACTTTTTGTAGGGTTGCAAACGTAGGAACACCATATCACCTGTATTAAATTATCTTTCTGAATGGTGTGTGTCTTGTTGCTGCTTCATACGATTTTGTGCTTGGACCAAGTTGTCTTTGAGAATGTTGAGCATTGATTGTCGGTGTTGGAACCAATCATCTACTTGGGCCACTTTGGAAGAACCTGGAACATAATCTGCTATTGTTGGTGGTTTAACTCCATACAATGCTTCAAATGGAGACATCTTAATGGAATAATGGTACGAAGTGTTGTACCACCATTCTGCCAAGGAAAGCCAATGACTCCATTGATACTGTTTATCCTGAACAAAACATCTTAGATAGGTACCCAAACATTTGTTAACTATCTCAGTTTGGCCATCTATTTGTGGATGGTATGCAGAGGACATATTCAACTTGGTACCACTAAGATGAAATAATTCTTTTCAAAAATTGCTAGTAAATATGGGATCACGATCACTTACAATATTTTTTGGCATTCCATGCAATTTGAAAATTGAATCCATAAATACCTTAGCCACTTTGCTTGCTAAAAATGGATGTTGTAAAGCCTGGAAGTGAGCATATTTGGAGAGGTGATCCACTACCACAAAAATTACTATTTTGCCTTCTGATTTAGGAAGACCTTCAATAAAATCCATTGAAATATGTTCCCATTGATGATCTGGAATAGGTAATGGTTGAAGCAATCCTGGTGATTTGACTATTTCACCCTTATTGCATTGGCATACTTCGCATTCAGCCACCCATTGTTTAACCTCTACTTTTAATCCTTTCCAATAAAAGGATTGTTTTATCCGCATATAGGTTTTCAAAAAACCTGAATGTCCTATTGATGGAGAAGCATGTGATTCATCTAGAATCCAAGATTTGATTGTAGAATTGTGTGGAATGTAAATGCGATTCTTTCTTCTTAAAACCTTGTCATCATAGGAAAAAAGAGGATGCTTGGATGAACCCAACAACAATTCCTGAATTATTTGAGCAGTTTCTGTATTTGACAACCATTCTTCTTGCAGTTGAGAAATCCATTGGGAACATGGACCTGAAATAGCATTAATAACCACTTCATCTTCATATTTTCGTGATAATGCATCTGCTGCCATGTTTTCTTTCCCTTTCTTATACTCGATAACAAAATCATATCCCAACAATTTTGTTAACCACTTGTTTTGCTCTGGATAAGAAAATCGTTGTTCTAGAAAATGCTTGAGACTACTATGATCGATTTTAATAATAAAGCGGCTACTGATTAAGTAGTGTCTCCATTTCTCCACTACGTGTAGAATAGCCAACATTTCTTTCTCATATGTGGACCTTCCCAAAAATTTTTCTGAAAGTTGTTTACTTTCGAATGCCAAGGGATGACCATCCTGCATTAATACTACCCCAATACCTGTTCTTGAAGCATCACATTCAATCACGAATGGTTTGTGAAAATCTAGAGTTGCCAAAACTGGAGTAGTACACATTGCTTCTTTGAGGGCCTCGAATGCTTGAGTGGCTGCTTTCGACCAATGAAAAGCATCCTTTTTTGTAAGAGTCGTGAGAGGAGCTGCAATTTTTCCATAGTTACGCACAAACTTGCGATAGTAGCCGGTGAGACCCAAAAAACCATGAAGTTTCTTGATGGTTTTAGGTAAGGGCCAATCCTGAATTACCTTTATCTTATTGGGATCCACTTTAACACCTTCCTGAGAAACTATATGACCCAGGTACTCAACTTCTTGAACACCAAAAGAGCATTTAGAGCATTTGACAAACAATTTTTCCTTGTGTAGTATATGAAGAACCCTTCCCACATGCATCAGATGATCCTTCCATGTTTTACTATATATGAGTATGTCATCAAAAAAGACTAGGACAAATTTGTGAAGGAATGGATGAAACACATGGTTCATGAGACTTTGGAATGTGGATGGGGCATTAGTGAGACCAAAAGGCATGACCAGGAATTCATAGTGACCTTCATGAGTACGAAAAGCTATTTTGGGAATATCCTCTTCCCTAACTCTAATTTGGTGAAACCCAGAACGTAAATCCAATTTTGTAAAAAAATTTGCACCATGTAGTTCATCTAGTAAATCATCAATGACAGGTATAGGGAATTTATCCTTGATGGTGATTTTGTTAAGGGGATGAAAATTTGGATACATACGCCAAGAATTATCTTTGCGATGGGCCAAAACTACTGGTGAAGAATAAGGACTAGTGTTGTGATGGATGACTCCATGTTCTAATAGTTATTGGACAATTTTCTCAATTTCTATTTTTTGAGGTTGGGGATATCGATAAGGATGACCATTAGGAGGAAGACTTCCTGGGACAAGGTGTATGGCATGGTCATGAGATCTTTTGGGAGGTAGTCCCTTTGGTTCTTGGAAGACATCATCATAGTTAGCCACAATGTTTTGTAGATCTTCTGATTGAATTTCTGGCATATCTTGTGCTTGCCTTTCCATACAATTAATTTGAGCAATGAATCCGTAACTACCTTTTCTTAATATTTTCTCCATGTTGTGAGAACTTACTACCCTTGATGGAGGTGTTGGAATTCCTTGGAGGTGAATGGTCTTTCCATTTTCTTTCCATTCCACAAAGCGTTGCCTGAAATTAAAACTGATCGTGTCCAATTGTTCTAACCATTCAACTCCCAAAATGACTTCTGAATTCCCTAAATTCATAACAAAGAGAGGCCCATGCCAGGTATAATTTCCCATTTGTAATGAAATTGGAGATGTTCTACCGATACATTGAGCATTTCCTCCATTTGCAATTATAACTTGAAACTTATCTTGATTGGAGGAGTTAATGTGTAAGTTTAATGCCCTAGCTATTTTTGTATCGATAAAATTATGAGTACTTCCTGAATCAATCAACACATTTACCTTCCTTTGTCGAATGAATCCTGATACCTTGATTGTATGGTGAGCTGATAGTCCCATAAGAGCATGTACTAAAATTGCCATAGTGTCCTCTTCAACTACTGCCTCCCCTTGTTCAATTTGATCTTCTGTTATGGGAGAGTCAGGTAAATTGATATCCACTATTTCCTCCTCATCTTCCTTGTCAACATATTCTATTTGAAAGTTTTATCTTGGTACACATGCTTGATATTTTGGATGGTGATTGCGATATTTATAGCAGTAATATCTTGATGGTTGATCATTTCTATGAAAAGAGTTGTTGCGATATTGATATCGATTATAGGAATCATGACAGATAGATGTTCCATATTGCACCTTCTTCTCAACCAACTTGGCAATCTTTATACAGGTATCTAAAGTGGTTGGATCTTGTAAGTCAACTTCGATTTGAATATTCTCTTTCAACCCATTTCTAAAAGCAGATACCACCACATCGGATGGTAAGTTTCTTGCGTAGGAAAGTAGACTAGTGAATTCTAAAATATACTCCCTTACTGATCCTATTTGCTTAAGTGATAACAATCGAACCATGTATGAAGATGAGGATCCTTCATCAAATATATTAAGGAAAAGTGTGCTGAATTCATCCCAGAAGATGGGTTGCTTAGTGCCACATTTGTGCCATGCAAACCATTGGTAAGCTTCAGTACCGAGTTTGGAGGAAGCAAAAGGAACTTTTTCTGAATCGAGAATCTGGTATAAATCTAAAATGCCTTCCATTTTAGCTAACCAACCACGTGGATCATGACCCTCAAAGGTGGGCATATCAATGCATGGGAAATTGACACCATTAGGACCTCTTGGTTGTTGATAAACTTCCTCTCTATCCTGATCCTCATTATTCCTCTATCTATGGAAGCGATTTTGGGCACCTCTAGTAGGACCTCTTTGTTGTTCATAAACTTCCTCGCTATCCTGATCCTCATTATTCCTCTATCTATGGAAGTGATTTTGGGCACCACCAGTAGGACCTCTTTGTTGTTCATAAACTTCCTCTCTATCCTGATCCACATTATTCCTCTATCTATGGAAGCAATTTTGGGCACTACCAGTAGGACCTCTTTGTTGTGCATAAACTTCCTCACCATCCTGATCCTCATTGTTCCAGTGTCTATGGAAGCGATTTGGGGTAGGAGGGGTTGTTTGGTTTTGGTTTTCCACTAGTTTGGTCAACATTACAGTCAAATTATTCATGCCATCTAGTAATATTTGCATATTTGGGTTGTTTGCATTGGGGTTTTCCATTTCCTCATGTGTGAGATTCTCATGGGAAGAGGTAGGAGAAGGATTGGGAGCCATGGTGTTAAGAAGTGGATGATCGGGATCAAAACTATTAATGCATAAAGGAGAGTTGTATTGTGTACCTTTGTTTCGTGGAGGTCTTCTTGGTGACTTTAGGAACCCTTTGTTTGAATTCTCCGAGCTTGATAATCCCATGTTTGGTCCTTTGGTCCACCTTCCACTCATGCACTTGTCAATAAGTCCTACTTAACAAATTTTGCCTTCGATTTTTGCAAAAAAATTGGTTAAATTTGGCAAAAAATTTGTTTGGTTTTCCGCTCCAACTATCACTCCAACTATGACATGGAATTTAAATTTGCTTTGAAACAACTAGTTTCTTCCCATGATTAGTTCCAATGGCTAGTTCCAATGACTATTATTTGATTTAAAATTGCAATGAGACCAATGAGACCAACGACTATTTTATGAAGAATTTGCAATGATGACTAAAAATTTAAACTTGTAATGAGACCAATGAGACCAATCAGCTACGCTACTGACAACTATTGAATTAAATGTACAATGAGACAAATGAAACCAATCGGCTACACTAATGATGGAACAAAATATGACAACACTCTATGACTTACAAGGATAGAGACCTGACCCCCAACTGACATGATCACAAACTGATATGAACTGATAAGGACTATTGGGACCACTTTATGTGACCAAGACACAACAATCAATGTGACCATAATTTATGTGACCAAGACATGACAACCAACGAACGTGGACATGTGATGCGATAGGGACACAGGGATGATGACAAAGTAGACTAGAATATACAAGTGGGAGGAAGGTCGAACAAGATCAACGGGACTAACGACGAGATGAAGACAAATGACCCTAACTGACAACGAGGACATGGAGGAATGTGGTGACAACAAGACACTGACGACAATAGTTAAGCAATCAAAATACATGAAGGACAAGATGACGACAAGGATTTTGCACGCGAGAAGAGACTAGTGGTCGTGTGACCCAAAGTCACACCTCGATATGTGCAAAAACCACATTATAAACATTTATTCCATACCCCACATACTGTATGTGGGATAAATATCCCTAGATAAAATAAACAAATTTCATGTACCTTAGTTTATACGCTTTAATAATTTTTTTCTTGCTTTTTGATTGGTCGATGGCGCTCGATGTGGAAAGCTGCTTCTTCTTCGATGAACTCCTACGATTCGAATGGTGATTTGGATGGCTTCTTCCCCATTGGTTTTCTTGCTATAAAATAAAAATTTGGATGTGGTACGCTGCTTCATCCCTGGTGAGTTTCCTACGATTCAAACGGTGATTCAGATGCCTAAGCAAGATAACCTCTCTGCTCTATTGTTTTTGTGTGAGGCGATGCGGTGAATGATTCATTTATTATGTGTTTATCCTTCCCATGACCAATCAGATGCACCATATGATATAACATAGAAAATCTTACCGAATAGCCTGACTAAAGTTTTTAGCTGCTCAATTATGTTTCTTTCGATAGCATCTTCTCAGTGTTGCAGACTACCAACCAAGGGTTTATTTGTAAGCAATAGTAGAACCACACCTGCCATGCTTCAAAATCGAACAACTAAAAGGGTATTCCTACCCTTGTCTTACCCAGTAGTAACCATGTTCACGAATGAAACTAAATTAATATTTATCCACAGAATTGAGAGTAATAAAACATCAAATTAAATGCAATTAGATCGAACAAAAGATGGTAATCTAACATAAATGAATGATAAATTAATTAAATCATATCTGACACTTAAGGAGGGTTGGTCCTTGCCACTTGGAGGGCTCAATCCTTTATGATATGCGCAAATGATAAGTGAATAAGATAATGGATAATAAATTAAATCAACTCCTAACTATATTAATAACAATTAAATCTATCTTGGAAACATAGTCGACTAGCTATGTTTGGTATGTAAAAAATGAGGAAGGAAGAAAAGAATGAGGTAGATGAAGAATATTTGATTATATATGCAATTGGATTTAATGTCGTAGAATGCCATAAATGGTGTGTTTGTTGTTTTTTATTTTTTTTGTATTTGATTGTAAGTATATGTACAAGTGGGGAGTGATTTGTAATGCCTACACTTGGGTGTAAAATGCTCGTAAATGAATAATTTTCATGGGCTCAAGTTCAAAAATACCTTCCAATATGGCAATGTGATATACTCAAGATCCAAAATTTTGAGTAACCATGTAAGGGCCTAGCCAATTGGGTGTAAATTTATCATGGAGATGACATGGTTGGCTAGTAATTTGTTGGTTTTCTTTGAGGACTAAGAATCCAACTTGAAATTCATGTTGGTGTATCTTAGAATTGGAGGCACGTAAGAGATGATCTTGATAAATGTGTGTATGTTCAATAGCATGAATTCGATATTCATCCAATAAATTTAACTGGTCTAGCCTGACTTAACAGGTTGTATCATCATCAATGAATTCTTGCATGGAAACATGCAAGGATGGTATTTCAAGCTTGAGGGGCATGATGGCCTCGACACCATGTACAAGGGAAAATGATGTTACCCCAGTTGGAGTTTGGATACTTGTGTGATATGCCCATAATGCTAATGTCATTTTATTGTGCCATTCACGATGTGATTCTACAATGGTTTTGCAAAGAATGGTGTAAATGGTTTTGTCAATGGATTTTGCTTGGCCATTATCGGGTGGGTAATATGGAGTTGAAAAGCTATGATGGATGTTAAATTTCTCACATAATGCATGAATATTCTTGTTTTTGAATGGTATACCATTTTCAGAGATGATCTTTGATGGGATGCCAAAACGACAAATGATGTGTTGTGTAATGAAATCAACAATTTTTGGACCAGTCGTTTGAATTAAAGGAATGGCCTCAATCCATTTTGTAAATTATTTGGTTGTAGTAATAATGAACTTGTGATTACTAGATGAGGAAGGAGTAATTTTACCAATAAAATCCAAAACCCATTATGAAAAGGGCCATATTGAATGAATAGGTTGCAAAGCCTGAGAGAAGGCAAATGTGTAATATTGGTATGATGTTGGCATTTGATACACTTTTTGATGTAATCATAGCAGTCATGCTCCATTGTGGTCCAGTAATAGCCCATTTGTAAGATGCATTTGATAATTGTGATAACACTGAAGTGGCCATCATAGGTACCATCATGAGCTTCTTGGGTAATGTGTTGGGCTTCAAAGGGCTCTAGATAGCGCAATAAGATGCCATCATAACTTCGCTTATAAATTATATTGCCTAGAAATGTATAGCGAATGGCACATTGTTTGAAATTTTATTTGTGGGTATGATTTATATTAGGTGGTAGAATACCGAGCTTAATGTAGTATTTGACTTGGGAAAACCATGGGTCATGCGGTTTAGCTTCAATAATATTGATGTCATCGTCTCAAGAAGGCAGATTGGTGGAAATGGAAAAATGGAAGAGGGTGTGAATGGACACATGAGTTGTATCAGAAAGCAAGTTTTATGGAATTAGTGAACCTAAATAAGCCATAGTATCTGTGAAACAGTTCATGGATCGAGGAGTAGCAGTGATGTCATACCACTCGAATTGAGCCAACAAGTTTTTGGCTACCTATTTGTATTGTTGAAGGACTGGGCAATGACATTGTCATTCTCCCTTAATTTTATTTACAAAGATGAGGTAGTCACCATATATGCCCAAGTGTCGAATGTGCATTGATATTGCTTGCTTCATGCCTAGGATAAGAGCTTCATATTCAGTATTATTATTGGTACAAGGAAAGCCTAATTTGAAGGAAAAAGGGAGTGGCTCCCCTTGCGGTATAAAAAATACTATACTTGCACCCCATACATGCTCACAACAAGAGCCATAAAAAAAGAGAGTTAAGTCAGTGACTGATTCTAGTTCCACAAATTCTTTAGCTTCGATAGTATGAAATACAAAATCATCGGGAAGTTGGATGAGTAATGGGGCATCACTTGGTAAAGGGGCTTCAACCAACTGATCAGCTATGACTTGGTCTTTGATGGATTTTTGACTAATGAATTTGAGATCAAATTCTATGAGCAACATGATCCATTTGGTCATTCGACTATTGTGGTAGCTCTTACCCATCATGTAGAGAAGTGGATTATCGTAGGAAACTATGTAGGTAGTATGGTTAATCGTGTAATATCAAAATTTTTGGGTGGCAAAGAAAACGATGAGGTAAATTTTCTTCATGTAAGCATACCAAGTCTCGTAATAAATCAATGTGCGACTGATATAGTATACAACTTGTTCTTGGTCCAGTTAATTCTTTTGAGCAAGGAGCATGCCCAACACGACATCAATAGTGGAAATGTATAGATGGAAAGGGTGATCTGGATGGGGTGGGATTAGAATAGGTGGAGATGTTAGGTATGATTTGATGGCATCAAAGGTAGCTTGATATTTATGATCCCATTTAAATGTGACCTCCTTTTGGAGTAGGTGATTGAATGGTTGACACTTGTCTGAAAGTTGGGTGATAAATCATTGTATGGATTGAATTGTCCCTTGCAAGTTGCGTAACTGTTTGATATTCGTAGGGGGAGGCATGTCAATGATTGCTTACACTTTTTGGGGATCTACTTCAATGTCTATTTTTGAAATGATAAAATCCAATATTTTACCAGTGGTGACACCAAAGACACATTTATTCAGGTTTAATTGGACATTATGTTCTAAGAGGTGGTCAAAGATTTGACGTGGGTCCTCAAGATGTTGACCACGGGTTTTTTATTTGGCGATAATATCATAAAAATATTCCTTTATAGTTTTATGCATCATTTCATGGAAAATGTAGGTCATGGCACGTTGGTAAGTTTTCCTAGCATTTTTGAGATCGAAAGGCATGACCTTGCAACAAAAAGTCCCCCAAGGGTTTGTGAAAGAGGTCTTGTGCTGATCATCTAGATTGAAATGAATTTGATTATAACCTAAAAAACCATCCATGAGTGATAGTATTTCATGTATGACTGTAGCATCGACCAATGTATCAATATTAGGGAGTGGAAAATTGTCCTTGGGACAAGCTTTGTTGAGATCCCTAAAATCATTACAAATACGGATACCCCCCTTGGATTTTCTGATAGGAACCATGTTTGAAACTCACTATGGGTAATCGATAGGCTGTATGAAATCCACATTGAGGAGATTTTGTAACTCCTATTTGACCATAAGAGCAACGGTGGGGTGCATGCGATGCAACTTTTATCTGGCAGGTTTGGCAGTGTCATCCAGGATAACTTTGTGCACAACTAACGATGGATTAAGGCCAGGAATATCTATGTAGGACCATGCAAACACCTTAATGTAGTGCCTAATAAAATTAGTAAACAAGACATGTTCTTATTTATATAGGCTAGCGACGAGGTAAATGATGTGGGGGTGTTTGGTATCATTGCCAATGTCAACTTCAATAGTGTCCTCGATAAGCATGTGTGAACCATCATGGAGTTGGGTAAGTGTGGGAATGAGGTAGTCATAATGGACTCAGGGAGCTAGAATTAATCATCTAGATAAAGATCTATATGATTAATCCATGCGATATGAGTTGGAATGGAAGGTAAAGGTGTATTTGCGGATTGCAACATTTGAGGTGTTGGAAGAAATTTGGTGGATGAGGGGGTCGAGGAGATATCATCAAAATAAACAAAGTTGGTGACAGGAGGTGGACCATAATATGGATGGTTTTGATATCATAGTGGAGCCTATAAGTCACCAAAAATCATATTGATGGATGCGCTAGATAAGGTGGAGGTAGGTGATGAAGGTGGTGATGAATCATATGAGGATAAAAATGAATCCAAAAAAGGTTGGTGACAACTTGGGTTTAACACCATAGGTGGGGAATGGGAATGAGAGCATGTGCCATGAGATGATGCTATCCCTCAAATGGAAAAAAATAGAATAGCGGGTGGGGGTGAGGAAGGTGGATCGAGTGATAGGTTGGTGAGTTGATTGGCAAGTGCTTCAACATACAAAGAGGACAAGGTTTCATGGAGTGGATATGGAGGAAATAAGGCGTATGGAATATCGACTATGGAATGAGGGAAATAACTGTATATCAAAATATTAAGATCAAATTTCTCATTGAAAAGGAGGTCAAGGGGATCAAGATCTAGATTATGCAACTCATGCTCAAGGGTACTGATTGTTGGAGGATGGTAATCAATTTCTGATCATTTGATAGGTTTTTGTAGGGGAGGATTGATATGGGTACGACACACTTGTTCATATCTCCCTAAACCATAACCATGCCAGTTATACATACAAAGATAATGCCAGGAAAAAATGGGGCTAGACATGTGGTTAAGGTTACCGCAAAATCTGGTTTGTAATTGCGGAGGCACTAGAGCTTCAATAGATGAGTCAAGCCTCCCATATACAAATTTTTTGCAATTATCAGGCAGACCTAGAGGAACCACTTTCCAAATAGTCAAGGGTACATCATGAGGTCGACCAAAGTCACGGGTGGACTGGATGTTTGAGGGAATAATTGTTGGATATTTTGAGTGGATAAGTTGTCATTGATGTCAAGAGTGAGTGGTCATTGATGTCAAGATTTCAGCACCAGTCAGTGGCAGTTTCAGTGGGCAGCATCAGTTTTAGGTTCTCCAGTTTCAGTTGATCAAGACCCGATTTCAGGAAGTTCGATGTGGTCCAAAGTGCAAAGAAAGAGCCCAAGAGAATAATATTATAATAATTTTTTATAATATTATAAAAGGAAGTTTAAATTAATTATAAATTAATTAATATAATTTTTATTTAAATTAATTTATTAATTAATTTACTTAACTTATAAGTTATTTAAATTAATTATTAATTAATTTTAATATTAGTTATAAGTTAATTTATATTAATTTTAAACTAACCCTAAGGTGGGTTATTAAATTAAATTCAAATTTCAAATTCGAATTATTAAGCGCCGACGTGGGGAGAAAATACCCATGTGTGTATAAAAAGGAGATTACCCACCTTACCCAACATTACCCATGCCTTCGAACAAAAATTAATGCGAGCTTATGCAAACTATTCTGCAACAAAGAGGAGTGATTGCTTTGGTTTTCATGGGGAGTCAACGGTGCACGAAGGGATAGTAGGAAGGAATCCTTCCTCCCTTCACGTGGGTGCCTCTAGCCCATGCGGTGGGCTCCCAAGCACTAAGGCGCTTAGGCTTGGGGAGACAGCGGTTCGAATCATGCCAAAACCCTTTTGGGGGAAGAAAAGGTATGCACTAAAGTTTGAGCACCGAAAATTTTGGGGGTATTAGTTGAGCATTTAAAAATTAATTTTTGCATATTTGATTTGGTTTGTAAGGTAGTAGGGGAGTTATAAGGCTTATGCAAAATTATTTTTTTGTGTTATTTGCTTTAGTGTTGGAAAGGGTAGTAAGGTGTTCTAGGAAGATTGGTTGAAGACTTGTGGTGTTGGATATTATTTTAAGTTGGAGTTTATAAGGTGTATCAAAGTAATTATTTTTCATGTATGATTTGATGGATGTTAATTTTAAAAAGGAGCAATAAGGCATAATTGAGTTGTGATTATTTTTGTGTCTAAAAATATTTTGAGAAAGTGTTGAAGTGATATTTTGTCATTTAACCATTGAAATTGGAAAGAAGGAAATTGTGATTGAGATAGGTTTTCTAAGGGCACTTCTACATCAAACAAAAAGGTATGGGCACATCTTCCTAGTGAGTGGTTGTTGAATGTTGTGAATGCAAATTTGGAGTAAAAAGGATTGTTTGGTAAGCATTGTTGAGTGTGTTTTGAATTAATGCTTCAAGGTTTTTTGGAATTGAGAGTTGTTGATAAAACCTTGTTTTATAAGAATTGTTGTTGAGGTGATTAAGTTGAGTGAGGAACTTGAACTAGGGTTTGTGAAAGAACATGAGTATCATTTTTATGTGAGATTGATTGATAAGCATTGTTGGAAACATTTGAGTGAGTGTTCATATGCTTGGACTAGGGTTTGTAAGTAAAGGTTAAATCATTGAGTGAGTGGTTGAGTAGAGTTGGTTGAGCCTAGTCAAGTGGATGTGTTGAAATGTTAGTTCAAGTTCTATGAAACAAATTGTTCTATATTCTGAATTGAGTTGAGAAAGTGTTTGAGAGTTTGAGAGTGTGAAGCATATTGAGTCTCTAACAATTCTCTATATGTTTCTAAAAGAGTGATTGAAAGTGATTGAGCATTGAAGTGAATGTGAAGCATATTGAGTCTCTAAAAATTCTCTATATGTTTCTAAAAGAGTGATTGAAATTGATTGAGCATTGAAGTGAATGTGAAGCATATTGAGTCTCTAACAATTCTCTATATGTTTCTAAAAGAGTGATTGAAAGTGATTGAGCATTGTGATGAATGTGAAGCATATTGAGTCTCTAACAATTCTATTTATGTTTCTATGAGATTGGACAAGTTCTAGTGTGGACTTGTTGAGTAGATTTGAGGCAAGTCTTAGAGAAGACTTGTGGATAGATTTGTGTGAGCTTTTGTGGAAGATTACAATATAGTTTGAGGAAAGAGATTGAGAACAGAGTTGGACAAGTTCTAGTGAGGACTTGTTGAGCAGATTTGGACAAGTTCTTGAGAGGACTTGTGGACATATTTGTGTGAGCTTTTGTGGAAGCTTACAATACAATTTGAGGACAGAGATTGAGAATAGAGTTAGACAAGTTCTAGTGAGGACTTGTTGAGCAGTTTTAGACAAGTTCTTGAGAGGACTTGTGGATAGATTAGTGTGAGCTTTTGTGGAAGCTTACAAGGTAGATTTGAGGTAAGTCTTTGAGAAGACTTGTGAGCAGAGGTGATTGATTGATTTGTTCAAACCTTGAGTTAAGGTTTGGGGCAGATCTAGTAGTGTTGATTTGTGATTGGATCAAGCTTTATGTTAAGGCTTGAGGACAAATATTGAGGATAGATTTGTGCTAGACCGAAGGATTGTGTTTAGTACAGATCAGAGGACAGATATTGAGGAAAGATTTGTGCTAGACCGAAGAATTATGTTTAGTACAAATTTGAGGATAGAATTTGGTACATATTTGAGGATAGGTTTGTTCCAGATTAGAGACAGAGATTGAGGATAGATTTGAGGACACAATTTGGTACAAATTTAAGGACAGATTTGTGCTAGATTAGAGACAGAGATTGAGGGCAGATTTGTGCTAGACCGAAGGACTATGTTTAGTGGAGATTTGAGATAGAGCTTTGGAGGTGATAGAGTATAGAGGATGATAATATCTAGTGGATAGAGATCCATTAGCTAGGGCAGTGAGGATAGGTGTCTTCAGTGGATAGATATCCATTAGCCAGAGTAGTGGGGGTAACAATTCTTCTAGAAGTTCACCAGCTAGAGCTAAGGAGAAAGAAGTTCTCATGTGGATAGAGATCCATGAACTTGATTAGGGGATTGGTGTCTCCTTTGGATAGAGGTCCATAAAAATTATAATAGGGAAAGAATTCCCAAGAGATTTATTGAGAAAATATTACTGAAATATTTTCTCCGTGGAGTAGCCCATATTGGGTGAACCACGTTAAATTGGTGTCTCTATTGTGTGTGATGATTTGTGCATTGATTTGGTTATTGCTATTGATATTGCCATTGATTATATTGGATAATATTGTTTGGGAAAGAAAAGTAAAAAGTGGTCTTATACTGTTCATCCCCCCTCTCGATATAAGCTTGTGTTCTTCAATTGGTATCAGAGTTGGTTCCTTCAGAAAAGGTTTAACAACTTGAAGAAAGATCTTACAAGAACACAAATTACAAATAAAGGCAAAAGTAGAACCATGAGATACAAGAATAAAAGAACACACATGGTCATGAAAGAAAAGGAAGATGAATTCAATGTTGTTGTTTTGGGAGGAAGAATGGAAATAGATTCAAGAGATGAATCAAGCAATGGAGAGATAACCATATTGATAAATTTTTGTACCATATGTAGGAATATAGGTCACCTTGTAGCTCATTGTTCACAAGAAGGTGAAGAATGTTTTGTTTGTGGTCAACTCGATCATGATGCAAGTTATTGCAATGGTTTTAGTAGTGGTGAAGATGAAGATGATACTTTTATAATTGAAGTCCTAGAGGATGGTTTAGAAAAGGATAATAGGGACAGTCAAAATAGGTATGAAGAAGAAAATCTACTTTGGACAATAGAAGAAATTGAAGACCAAATAAAAGAGAAAAAATTAGAAAGAGAAAAGGAGGAAGTCACTCTTAAGGAACTTATTGAGTTAAAAAGGGAGAACTTAGAATTAAAGGCTCAAATACAAGAGGATGAGAAATATAAGACAAAGCTTCTACAAGATCTCTTTGACTTGAAAGATAAGGTTGAAAAGGCAAGGAAAGTTGAAAAAGGTATGGTTGAACATTCAAAGGTAAAAGAGATAGAATGTGAAATACATATTGTTGATCTTGAAGAATTGATAAGGGAGAACTCAGGATTAAGGGTTCAAGCTCAAGAATATAAGAAAGCAAAAGCAAATTTTCTATAAGAACTTACTAACTTTAAAATTAAGGTTAAAGAAGCAAGTAAAATTGAAGAAGGTATGGCTTAAAAATTAAAGATAAAATATCTAGAATGTGAAAGATTAGAACATGAGATAGTTTCACTAAGGATGGAAGTGAAAGACTCCAAGGACAAGCTACACAAGTTTGAAAAAAATTCAAAGAATTTGGATAGGATTATCAATGCACAAAGATCATCAGTCACCAAAACATGACTTAGTTTTGAATAAGAACAAGGGAAACAGGAAGCAAAAAAAGGAGAGTCAAGCTCAAGCACCAAAGAAGAAGAAGCTTCAAAATAAGAGAGTAAAAGAAAGAGTGAGACTTCTGAGGATAAGTTGGACAATAGAAAGTTCAACAAGGAAAGCAATATGCACAAATAAGGAACAAATGGAAACAACACACGAAAGAAGAGACTAAGAGACCAATGAGGTCAAGGTAAGGTTTCTTCAATGGACGATGTTTCTCATGTCACATATTTGGGCACATGGCTTCATAATGTAGGACACATGAAAGACAAGAATATGGGAACTTCAAAAATAGGCAACTTTTCCATGGGTATTGCTACTCATGTAATCAGTTTGATCACAAGGCAATGAATTGCAAGGTACATAATAGGAACAGATATGGCTTCACTAGGAGAAATCCCAAGATATTTGCACCTCCAAGGAATAATAACATTAAGTGTTATAAGTGCAACAATTATGGACATACAACAAAGTGGTGTAGAGCAAAAATTCCATAATCAAGCATGAACATGAACAGGAATAGGAACAGGAATAAGAACATGGATATGAACATGAACAGGAATAGGAACAAGAATAGGAATATGGATATGGACATGAACAGGAACAAGAATATGGACATGAACAAGAACAAGAACATGGGCATGAACAGGAACAAATAAAGGAATCAAAAGGATCATATGAGAAGGAAAGAGGACAAAGGTAAAGAACAATGCTTGCTAGGAGTAGAAATACTCCCACCCTATAATTAACCACCTCAAGAGGAGGTGGGGGAGGGGCTAAGCTAAGAAAATCATTCTTAGCCCCAAGCCCCAAAGGTGACCCTTTTCCATTGATGTCAAAGGGAGAGATATTTGAGTAAGGGGGAGATATTTGGTTTAAGGGGAGAGCATTGAGTCAAGGGGAGCAATGTCCTAGGGGGAGCAAAACAAGGAAAAAGGTCAAGGTTTGGTAAAAATAATTTGGGTTGCCATCAATGACAAAGGGGGATATTGTTGGACATTTTGAGTGGATAAGTTGTCATTGATGTCAAGAGTGAGTGGTCATTGATGTCAAGATTTCAGCACCATTCAATGGCAGTTTCAGTGGGCAACATCAGTTTCAGGTTCTCTAGTTTCAGTTGATCAAGACCCGATTTCAGGAAGTCCGATGTGGTCCAAAGTGCAAAGAAAGAGCCCAAGAGAATAATATTATAATATATTTTTATAATATTATAAAAGGAAGTTTAAATTAATTATAAATTAATTAATATAATTTTTATTTAAATTAATTCACTTAACTTATAAGTTATTTAAATTAATTATTAATTAATTTTAATATTAGTTATAAGTGAGGTCCGAGGTGTAGATCAACTGGTTCATCCAAACCCCATAAGGGGGGTGGAGTTCCAAGGTTCAAATCTGCTCCCCACCTTGTCCCTTTCCGGTGCTTATAATGGGTGTAAAAGGTTTAAAATGATTGTGGCATGGTGGTTTAGGCCCTTTAAAAAAATTATACTAAGTTAATTTATATTAATTTTAAACTAACCCTAAGGTGGGTTATTAAATTAAATTTGAATTTCAAATTTGAATTATTAAGCATCGACATGGGCAGAAAATACCCATGTGTGTATAAAAAAGAGATTACCCACCTTACCCAACATTACCCATGCCTTCGAACAAAAATTAATGCGAGCTTATGTAAATTATTCTGCAACAAAGAGGAGTGATTGCTTTGGTTTTCATGGGGAGTCAATGGTGCACAAAGGGATAGTAGGAAGGAAGCCTTCCTCCCTTCACATGGGTGCCTCTAGCCCATGCGGTGGGCTCCCAAGTGCTAAGGCACTTAGGCTTGGGGAGACGGCGGTTCGAATCACGTTGAAACCCTTTTGGGGGAAGAAAAGGTATGCACTAAAGTTTGAGCACCAAAAATTTTGGGGGTATTAGTTGAGAATTTAAAAATTAATTTTTGCATATTTGATTTGGTTTGTAAGGTAGTAGGGGAGTTATAAGGCTTATGCAAAATTAATTTTTGTGTTATTTGCTTTAGTGTTGGAAAGGGTAGTAAGGTGTTCTAGGAAGATTGGTTGAAGACTTGTGGTGTTGGATATTATTTTAAGTTGGAGTTTATAAGGTGTATCAAAGTAATTATTTTTCATGTATGATTTGATGGATGTTAATTTTAAAAAGGAGAAATAAGGCATAATTGAGTTGTGATTATTTTTGTGTCTAAAAATATTTTGAGAAAGTGTTGAAGTGATATTTTGTCATTTAACCATTGAAATTGGAAAGAAGGAAATTGTGATTGAGACAAGTTTTCTAAGGGCACTTCTACATCAAACAAAAAGGTATGGGCACATCTTCCTAGTGAGTGATTGTTGAATGTTGTGAATGCAAAGTTGGAGTGAAAAGGATTGTTTGGTAAGCATTTTTGAGTGTGTTTTGAATTAATGCTTCAAGGTTTTTTGGAATAAAGAGTTATTGATAAAACCTTGTTTTATAAGAATTTTTGTTGAGGATAAGTGGAGAATTGAACGGGTTTGAAAAACCGCATTGTTGTTGAGGTGATTAGGTTGAGTGAGGAACTTGAACTAGGGTTTGTGAAAGAACATGAGTATCATTGTTATGTGAGATTGATTGATAAGCATTGTTGGAAACATTTGAGTGAGTGTTCATATGCTTGGACTAGGGTTTGTAAGCAAATATTAAATCATTGAGTGAGTGGTTGAGTAGAGTTGGTTGAGCCTAGTCAAGTGGATGTGTTGAAATGTTAGTTCAAGTTCTATGAAACAAATTTTTCTATATTCTGAATTGATTTGAGAAAGTGTTTGAGAGTTTGAGAGTGTGAAGCATATTGAGTCTCTAACAATTATCTATATGTTTCTAAAAGAGTGATTGAAAGTGATTGAGCATTGAAGTGAATGTGAAGCATATTGAGTCTCTAAAAATTCTTTATATATTTCTAAAAGAGTGATTGAAAGTGATTGAGAATTGAAGTGAATGTGAAGCATATTGAGTCTCTAAAAATTCTCTATATGTTTCTAAAAGAGTGATTGAAAGTGATTGAGCATTGTGATGAATGTGAAGCATATTGAGTCTCTAATAATTCTCTTTATGTTTCTATGATATTGTACAAGTTCTAGTGAGGACTTGTTGAGTAGATTTGAGGCAAATCTTAGAGAAGACTTGTGGACAGATTTGTGTGAGCTTTTGTGGAAGCTTACAATACAGTTTGAGGAAAGAGATTTAGAACAGAGTTGGACAAGTTCTAGTGAGGACTTGTTGAGCAGATTTGGACAAGTTCTTGAGAGGACTTGTGGATAGATTTGTGTGAGCTTTTGTGGAAGCTTACAATATAGTTTGAGGATAGAGATTGAAAATAGAGTTAGACAAGTTCTAGTGAGGACTTGTTGAGCATATTTGGACAAGTTCTTGAGAGGACTTGTGGACGGATTAGTGTGAGATTTTGTGGAATCTTACAAGGTAGATTTGAGGTAAGTCTTTGAGAAGACTTATGAGCAAATTTGATTGATTGATTTGTTCAAACCTTGAGTTAAGGTTTGGGGAAGATCTAGCAATGTTGATTTGTGATTGGATCAAGCTTTGTGTTAAGGCTTGAGGATAGATATTGAGGACAGATTTGTTCTAGACCTAAGGACTATGTTTAGTATAGATTAGAGGACAGAGATTGAGGATATATTTGTGCTAGATCGAAGGACTATGTTTAGTACATATTTGAGGATAGAATTTGGTACAAATTTGAGGATAGGTTTGTGCCAAATCAAAGATAGAGATTGAGGATAGATTTGATGATAGAATTTGGTACAGATTTGAGGACAGGTTTATGCCAAATTAGATATAGATATTGAGGATAGATTTATGCTAGATCAAAGGACTATGTTTAGTGGAGATTTGAGATAGAGCTTTAGAGGTGACAAGGTATAGAGGACGATAACCTCCAGTGGATAGAGATCCATTAGCCAGGGCAGTGAGGATAGGTGTCTTCATTGGATAGATATCCATTAGCTAAAGTAATGGGGGCAACAGTTCTTCTAGAATATCACTAGTTAGAGTTAAGGAGAAAGGAGTTCTCCTATGGATAGAGATCCACGAACTTGATTAGGGTATTGGTGTCTCCTTTGGATAAAGGTCCATAAATATTGTAATAGGGAAAGGATTCCCAAGATATTTATTGAGAAAATATTAGTGAAATATTTTCTTTGTGGAGTAGCCCACATTGGGTGAACCATGTTAAATTGGTATCTCTATTGTGTGTGATGATTTGTGCATTGCTTTGGTTATTGATATTGATATTGCCATTGATTATATTGGATAATATTGTTTGAAAAATAAAATTAAAAAGTGGTCTTATACTATTCACCCCCCCTCTCAGTATAAGCTTGTGTTCTTCAATAACCCAAGCATTGCTTATGCTATACTCACCAGGACCTGGTGTAGTCATGAGTATAGAAACATGAGGAGGGACTGTATGCTCAGGTTGAGGGGAGGATCCCTTGGGTGGTGGTGAGGATGGCGGGATAAGTGTAGGTGGATTAGGAGGTGAAGGGGATGAATTGGAAGGATATGATTGAGTTAATTAGTCATCAAGTCAAGCGACACACTGTGTCCACTCATAGCATTCAGTATGTGTTATCGTTATGGGATGATTGGCATGGGTGAATTGAGATATGGGGATAGAGGTTATGGTTGGTAAACTATGAATTACTCATCTTCATGTAGATTGGGGTACAAAGTGGCGGGTAGATGGAGGTGTCATAGGAATAATGGGAGGGTTATTGGATGAGGAAGTTAAGGAGGGTGTAGTGAAAAATGTGAATGGAGGGAATGGCATGAAGGGTGAAGAAGGACGATGTGAAAATATGGGAATAGATAGGATGTTGGGTAGTTAAGGTGGATTTGAGGAAGTGGATGCGATGTTGCTTAGATCAAGTGTGGAAGGAGGTTGTGAACATGACAAATAGGTGGTATCTAAATAATGGTATGGGGTAGGAGTGAACTGGGTAGATGATAAGGGTGGACCTGGTGGAAGAGTAATAATGTTACAGAACTTGAATGGATCACCGTCGATGGGGATGCAACAAACCAAGCCATTATGGACATATTTGATGTAATGATGTAGCATGGAAGGGATGCATTGCATGTCCTGAATCCAAGGGCATCCCAAAAGGATTTTAAAATGCATCTCACCTTCAATAACATGAAAAGAGTGGAAATGGTTTTGGCCCTAGCCTTGATGGGAAGGATGATGGTACCGATAGTAGGATACATGGAGCCATCAAAAGCTTAAAGGTCCATGGATGGAGTGGCAAGATGAGAAGGAGGAAGGCGAAGGTGGCCAACGGTGGTGGTAGAAATAATACTAATGTATAAGCCTATGTCGATGATAACACACTTATAGGTGATGGTATTGATGGAGGCTTGAATATGCAATGGGGGATCCGCTCTCTCACCTACAACTTTTATAATTTCATGATCATGAAAGTTGATATAATTTTATAGGCATCTCTTGACATTTCCAGTGAAGTTGGAAAACACATCTGTATCATGAGTCTCAAGATAGAGAGAGCGAAGGATAGAATCAAGGGCTTTACGATGAGGTTGGGATTTTTGTAGGAGGTCATAGATGGATAACCTTGTAGGGGTAGTGCATATTTGATGAGAAATACTACTACAGATGGTGATGGCATTCTGTGGTATAGGTGGTGGAATTGGTAGAGGGTTTTATGGATTGGAAGCAGAAGGTTGAGAGGTGGAAGGTTGTTGGATTGCAATAGGGGTTGGATAGCAGTGATTATAGGTTGTGATATTGATCATACCCACAAACCGCTGTTGAGATGGACCTTAATTGATATGAATGACTTGATGTGGATTAGATTGTGGTGGATTATCCCTAAGCTCGGGTAATGGATTTTGATATATCCCCAAGTTTTGATTTTACGATGCAAGGGGATTAGAGACTTGAATAGTGCCTCGATCGATAAGGTCTTGCACAATATGGCAAAAAATATGGTATGAATCAAATGTTTTGCCATGTTGGTGATGGAAATCACATAATGCTTGTAGATTGTGGTCCCACAAGAGGGGATGGTTTGGGTCAAGGGGTTGGACATTTGGCAAAGTTATGAGACCTACTTCATGTAATTGGTGGAATAGAGTGGGCATAGGCTCAGATAAAGGCACCCAATTGTGGGGTGGATGAGGTGGACATGGATTACAACCTTGGTATGGATTATATGGTGCTAGATGGTTTCCTAGGTATGGAGTGGTAGGTAGTGGAGGATTGACTTGGTATGCATTTTGGGGAGGTCATGGAGGTACAGGTTGTGGAGATTGAGCTAATGCAACTTGCAGTGGTGGGTATGGATAATTGAGAAGTACTTGATTGGTTTGAGGTGGTTTGGTAGTGGGTGGTATGTATGGAGGGTGATTGTAGCAATAATTTGTGGGGTATGGTGACTTCTTTCGAAACTTTATTTTACCCGTGTGAACCTTGATATCCTCGATAACCTTGGTTTGGGCAATGGCTTCTTCAAAGGTTTAACACTGATGTATCTACACTATCTAAGAGATTTGCTTGTGATAAATCTTGGCAAAGAGTTTGACGAGCTCTAAAGATGGAAGAGGGAAGGCAAGATCATGAATGACCACTCTCCAATGAATGATAAAATCAGTGATAGGCTCGTTATCAAATTGGTGTAGAGCATAGACATCTAACATAGTGAGCTTGATTTTGATATTGATCGAGATATGCTCAAGAAAAACATTGGTCAATTGTTCGAATGTGAATAAAATATGGTGAGGCAAATTGTTGTACTAATATAATGCTTTCCCCCAAGAAAAAGTGTGAACGTGCAAAGCATAAGGGGATCACTACCATGCAAATGGTAACAAGCAAAATGGTAATTATCAAGGTGCTCTCTAGGATCTTATTTAATTTTAAATTTTTCAAATTTAGGGATCTCAAATATGTAAGGATATGTATTTATAGGTACAAAAGGGTGAATTGGTTCATTTTACAATTCATCATATGTGGTTTTTTTAGACTCATAACCAGTCGTGTGCAAATACAATGTATGAATCTGCTCCTGCATGGCTTGAAATTTTTTAGAGAGCACCGTTGTGGTATTTGGTGGAGCTGGAAATGGGGGTGATGATGTGGATGTAGGTAATGGATGCAATGAGATATATAAATAATCCAAATGTGGTGGATATTACAACTATTGTTCCTACCACTGATAATAGTAAGCAGCTTGTTGTGGATCAAGCTCTCACATGGACTAATATTGTGGGATAGGAAACTAAGATGGATGAGGCGAGACATAGGAATATTGGAATACGGGTGGGAGTTGTTGTTGATCATAATACCTAGGCATTTGTTGGCTAGGCATAGGCGCATACAATTATTGCATATATTGAAAGGTCGATTGCGCTTGACCAGTGGTGGTAGAGGACCATGTGGGTGGTGAGGTGAAGAAAGTAGGTGGTGTATAAGATGGGGGAGGAATAGATTAAGATGTAGTGAAAGATAATTGGTTTGAATATGGGGTGCAACTGATGAGGATTGGGGTGGAGTAGATGGAATGGAGAGCAAGGATTCAGGCTGAATCGAATATCGATGGGGATTATCTTGATAGGCAATATTTGATGGTAGATGTCGAAATGAAGGTGGGGGTGGTAAGAAAAATTATGAGGAGGGCATCGATGGAGGTCCATATGAAGAAAATAGAGGATAGTTGGTGGGTGTATGGGTAGAAAACTAGGGCATAAATGGAGGTGGCTACTGAGACATGGATGTTGGTTGCGGGTGAACCTGCAATGAGGGATGTGATAGATGTGGCAAGGAGAGTTGGTGTATTACGATGGATGTGAGAAATACTGTAGTGGGAGTGATGATGGTAGCTGGGATGAAGGTTGGTAACTTGATGAAGCCTACTGTGTTGGTGGGATTTGGGATGAATATGTGGTAGGAGGTGACGTAGAAGAAGGAGGTGTAGCTATCATACCAACCGTTTAAACATTAGTAACAACATCAGGCATGATTTATGAAATGAAGACATTGAAGTCATCGCCTAAAAGTGGATGAGAGGAATGCTCTAGGAAGGGATGGTTGGTAAATGGTGAAGGGGTGGAGTGAACTCATTCACCACCATAACATGTATGGGGTGACCAGGAGGGGTATAGATGACATGCTAGAAATATGTGGATGGGGGATTAGGAGAGGAGAGATCATCCAAAAGAGGGGTCTCCTCAAAGGTCTCGTCCAAGAGATGGGATGGTGCAAAAGAAACAACATAGGACATAGGACTAGTGCTAGGGGTCGAGGACCTGGTCAATAGGTTAGGTGGACCAACGAAAGTAACTTGCTCAGAATCAAAATGTGGATCATTGGTCTAAGAAGTAGAAGCACATGCAGTCATGATAGTCTGTTGGGTAGCCTCAATGGCATGATGAAGGGCTTCACGCATCTGAATACACATAACCGATATGGTGATGTGTGAAAAAGTGTGGTAACAGCCAAAATATGTGAAATTTAGACTCTAGAAATGTCTGTGGTTGACTATGACACTGCCTATTCTCAAAAAAATAGGTTCACACGTGGTTGTGTGAACCACTTCTGAGACCAAAGGTGTGCACGGGGTCATGCAAACTACCAAAATCAGAAATATATGATAGATATGTGTTTTGGAAGGTGTCTATGTGTTGTATGAGAAATTTGTGACCTGAAAAACAGGTTCACACGGGATCATGCGAACCACTTTTACAACCAGAGGTTTGCACGGGGTCGTGCAAACTACCATAAATAGTAACAGAGAATCGATTTCTGCTATGGAGATCCTCTGTGTGCTGTGTAGACCTGTTTTGTGAAGTTTTATAGACTAGAAGATAGGTTTTGCACAATATCATGTGAATATATCTGAGTGTAGGAAGGTTGCACTGAGGGGTGCAAACTACTTAAAAATAGACTATGCAGTGTTTGGCTTGGAGGTGAAACTATGGAACAACCAAGGAGTGAGTTATAACAAGTTTTAAATGTTGTTGTAACCACTTTCACGAGACTCAACAATAAGCAAATGTTCTTTATTTTTTATTTTTGTGTGTTTTGATGAAATTATGTTTTCGCCCTAGGAAAAAATCACAAGAATGGGTGAACTCTAATTTGAATCAGGTATGTTGTAGCATAGAACCTTCTACAAATACCAAAATAGAACATAATAGAACTATGTTTCCAATACAAGAGTGGCTGCCTAGGTGAATTTTGGCACAGTAAAATGGTATCCAAAGGAGGGAGACTCAAAATTCTCTAATGAGTCAATATAATCTCATGAAGAGAGGTCGTGTTGTCAATGTGGTGCTATCGACATACCCATGCTTTCGCTTAACCCTCATGTTTAAGGCATCCACAGTAACGATCAGCTGCACCCACTAATTATTTTGAAAATCCCTATGGTAAAGGGGCTTTCTAAAACTACCCACTTTGAAGGTACCTTCTAGTGATGAATTATGGATAACCAACACTCAAAGTGGGAAGGACTAGCCTAGTATTAATGTCGAAATAATCCACCTAGGGGGATACTATAGTGACTAAAATTGGAGGTGAGCCAGTGGATAGTACAACCTAGACCTCACTGAACTTTGGTGTTGAAGTGATGATGAAATCCAATTCGAATTGGAGATAAAATCTAGTTCCTTACACCATTAAAAATAGGAGGTGAGTGTGTGGTGTTTGTTTGTGCGGGACTGTTTTAGAAGTAAATCTATGCTAAATAACTTTTCAAAAGAAAACTATGCTAGGGTGCATTTTCAAAACAAATCTAATTACTTGCATCCTCATGAAAATCAATTTAGTCTCCTGGTTTTCGGAATGGAAATCTAATTAAGTTCTTTTGAAGGGAAATAACAAGAAATAAATCTACTTAAATGCTTTTGGAAGGGAAATAACGAGAAAGAAAAATGACTAGAAAGGAATCTAATTAAATGTTGTGGAAGGGAAATAACCAGAAATAAATCTAGCTAAATGCTTTTGAAAGGGAAATAGCAAGAAAGTGAATCTAGCTAAATATTGTTGAAATGGAAATGACACAAAAGTAAAGGACTGGAAAAGAATCTAAGCTAGAAATTTGGTGTAAATCTAACTAAAACAAACAAGCAGATGCGATTTTATGGAATAGAAGCCCAGTAGGAAATATTAGCCTCAAAATGGAAGAAAAAACATGAATTTCATACAATACCCGCTTCCAGGTGTGTGTAAAACTTTTTGATTCACCTTTTGCTCCAAAGTTGTATTGATTCTGAAGGTTCGCACCTTAGGGTGTGAACCTATCCTCTAGCAGGTGGTTCATACAGGGTCATGCAAACCAGGGTATGAAGACTGGGTTGACTAGTTTTAGGGTCTTGATGATAATTTTGAATCTTTCTTGGAGTGTTTTAGCGTAGGTACTTGCACAAAAAGTTCCAAGAGTCAATTTTTAGCTTGGCAAGATAGCATAAACCCTAAAATATTTTGCATATACTTGGAGAAAGTAAATTACAAGAAAATAAGCTAACTACAGTTGCATAAAAGTACAAGGACACTTTAACCTTGCATACATCGTAGTGAGAGATGATTGGTGGTCTACTTTATGGGGGCACACAATCCTTGAGAACATGAGGCTCTTAACCTCCCCCAACTTACCTTATCGTTGGTTGTGGGTATCTGGAACCAATACCTGGGTATCAAGTATCAAGTTTGAGGTAGATTGGGGGAATTCACAGACCCAAGTGTGTACTCTCTACTCTCTTTGGAGGCTTGCCAATGCACCAGCAAACCTTTTGCAGTTTGGCCTGAGATGGCTTTCAGGGTATTTTTGGTTTGGGGTTTCTTCAAATATGACAACTACCTGCCATACAAAAACATGCCACAATATTGTTAGAAGGTGATTAATTTAATGCTTGGTGGGGGTTCCATCGGGTGTGCCAAAATAAAACCAAAAAAAATATGCTATAACTCTAATTCAAAATCATAAAATATATTGCATTTGTTATTGAAATCATAAAAAGGGTTACAAATTTGATATCCTTTTACATATTTTGCCTTGAAGGATACAATGGTGTCTTCCCTAAGGAAGCCCTTTCATATTCATGCAAAGACAACAAGATCTATCTTCTTTGTGTTCTCAGTGTAGGTGGGCTTCTTGCTCATGTGCCACCGTTGGTTGGATATGTTCTTTGTACCTGTTAAACCTACAAAATCTTGTTAGTGTGTTAGGGGGTCTGCCTCAGTCAAACCCATTGTTATGAAGATAAAAAGACTCTTAAACAAGATTAAAACATGAAAATAACTGCTAAAAACAACATAAAAACACTAAATTAACCTATACTTACCATGTTCGATGATTATGGTGCCTGTAGCATACGTTTGCACAGGGTCGTATGAACTTGTTATGAACCTAGTGGTTCGCACGGGGTCGTGAGAACCTGTCCTTTCTAGATAGAATCTACAAGATGACTTTCCTGGTTGTCCTAGAGTAGTTGCTTCTTTGATTTTTACATGGGTCAACTTCAAAAAGTGCACTTTTATGGGGTTATTGACCTATCTTAATCACAATTCCTCATCATGAAATTGATAAATCAATTGCGATGGGTGGACAATGGTTGTGTGATGGATGTAGAATGGATGCAATGGCTATAGTAATTTTGGTAGAGTTTTGGTAAGCAAATTTTTTTTGTTTTTAAAAGGTAAAAATGGCCTTCTATTTATAGACTTGGCCAAGGTGAAGGGGAGGGGATAAGGTGTCCCCTGTGAGGTGTCAATGGTGATGTGTCCACCTGAGAGATGTCCGTTGAGGTGTCCTAGTTCATAAATGAGGTTGGGTGAGAGAATCCCTCACCCATCCATAAATAATGATGACTTTGTTAAAAATATCCATTAGGCATTTGGAAATATATTTTAATTAAAAATTTCTTCTTTTATGCAAAAGTCTTCATCTTTCATATATGAACCAAGGGAGTGTGAGGTGGAGAAATATCTGGATGAGAGGTGGCAAGGCTAGGATAGGCTAGAATAGGTGATGTGGAAGGCTAGGCTAGTCAAAGTAGACTAGGTGAGGTGGTAGGCTTAGCTTAAATCAATATTAGATCTAATTAAGCATGTGATTAGCCATAAAGCATACTTTGACCAAAATTGTTGACTTTTGAGCATAAAGTGCTTTTTGACCATGGTGAGGAATTCAACCTTGGTTGAGTTGGGAATGAGGTCGCATGAGGACCCAGGATTAAGCGTAGAAAGGGGCTTAGCTAGCCCAAAGGGGCTAAGGATTATGAATAGTGATTTTGATGAATGAATAGTATTTTTAGCCACTTTATGCAATTTTTAAGGGTATTGCAAATTGATTGATTGCAAAAAGGGGGATAGGGACAATGTGCGACTTTTTGATGTCTATAGTAGCATTCCCATTCATGTAATGCAATACTAAATAATGCTATAAGGTAACAATACAAATTAAGATAATGCAAAGGAAATATCTATGCACATAAAAATGCACAAGTATACAACAAGAAAAAAATCAATGCATGAGTCTTGTTGTATTCTCCAAAAATGATATAATACATTGGGGGAGAATAACCATGGCCAAATGACATGGCCAATCAAACCCTGAAATAAACAAAATTTTGTGGGAAGCCCCAATTTGGTGAAAGTTTATGGGAGTGATGGCTAGAAGCTAAAACTGTTCCCTACTACTTTGAAGGACATAACACTCTTTCGGTTCACGGGGTTGGGAGGTAATAGTACACAGAATTAGGAGAAAATGAAAGTAATTTTTTTGAATAAGTACTAGCAATATTGCAAGGCATGCAACACAAGGAATGATATCTTCTAAAATACCTAGAAGGGTGAAGCACTAGAGAACTATATGGAAAGGTTCAAATGCAGTCTATAGAGGTTGAAACAATGTAAGTTGGACCAAAACTCACTAAAATTGGTCTTCCTAAGAGGAATTGGGGAAGATTGCATGGAAGCACTTAATATTATGGGAGGTGGAGAGGAATTGGAGAATATTGCATGGAAGCACTTAATATTATGGGAGGTGGAGAGGAATTAGGGAAGATTGCATGGAAGAACAAAGTCTAGAGAGAAAACTTCTATGAGATGCTTAGGAAAAATTATGAGGGCTAAATTTTGGGAAGCCCTAAAAATTCATTTGGCACTACTCCACCTAGTGAAAAAGGTTTTCCCTTTTAATTTAAATATTTACCCTAAAAAAATTATTTAAATTGGTCTTTCTAAGAGGAATTGGGAAATATTGCATGGAAGCACTTAATATTATGGGAGGTGGAGAGGGATTGGGGAAGATTTCATGGAAGGAAAAATTCTATAGAGTGAACATTATTCCTTTTGCAAGACACTCAATAAAAATTATGAGGGTTGAATTTTGGGAAGCCTTGGAAACTCAACTAGAGCTGCTCCACCCAGTGAAAAAGCTTTGCATTTTTAATTTAAATCCCTAGCTCATAATTATGGGAAGCCCTAGAAAATCGACTAGCGCTGCTCCACCTAGTGAAAAGCTTCATCCTTTTAATTTAAAGCCCTATCTCGAGCTTTGAAATAAGAAAAATGAGAGATTTGCTTTTCCCATGGTCCCTCCATCTGTTGTGTTTCATGTTGCTCTAAATAAGTGTTGATGGTTTGTTGTCAAGCCCTAGCTCAAGCTTTGAAATAAAAAGGAGAGCTATGCTATTCTCGTAGTCCCTCTGTCTACGCATTTATCTATATGAGTACTAAAATGCTCATCTCTGGATTTAGTCATCGCGGTCTTTATATATTTTTTTGTACTAAAACCCTAAGAGGGTGGTTATAAACCACCTTCTTAGGTTTATCTAAACTACCCTCTTAACCCTAAGAGGGCATTTTTGAAACACCCTCTTAAATCTAAGAGGGTGGTTTATAACCATCCTTTTAAAAGTAAGAGGGCGGTTATCCTAAGAGGGTGGTTTTAAACTACCATTTTAGGATCTATTAAGGTGGTTTTTTACCACCATAAAAACCACCTTATTTTAGCCATCGTTAAAGATCTTTTTTGGTGTAGTGCCAATCCAATGGAAATATTGTTTTCCAATTTTATGAAGATTCAACATAGCTAGTGGTGAACCAAACTTCTTGTTGCTTGATTTTCAACTATTGAGGGGGAATAAGTATGCTACCTTGGGGACCAAACTCATAACACAACTTGAATTTGAAGAAGTATGGGAAGTTGTAGATGGTACCATTACCCATCCTCATGTATAAGATGAAGAGTAGATTAAATTTGACAAGGAATATATAAAAGCATGATTGACCATCATGTTTGGAGTAGTTTATGAAGTACAACCATACATTAGAGAATCTACCACAACCAAAATTATATGGAAGAAACTTAAAATAGTATTCAAGGTAAGGAACCACAACAAAATTCTATCTCTACAAAGTCAACTTCATTGATTGAAAATGAATAATTGAGAAAGACTTGAATATTTCATGAGGAGAATTGCTAACCACGAGCATAAATACAAGCATTAGGAGAAGAGGTATCTGATGAGACACTTGTTAATATTATTTTTATATCTCACCTTTCATAGTATATTTGTGACAATATTGAATATCACTAAACAAACACCAACATTTAAAAAGTTTATGAACATACTTCAAAAAGTAGAGGCCTCACACACAACACAAGAATAAGAATAATTTCTTACAAACAAAAAAGGGAAGTAGTCATTCAAAAGAGGTATAAGACCTCAACAATGCTTTCAATTATAGAGAACTAATTCTCATACACAATTATATTAACAATAGAGAAATGATTCTCACATGCAAGGATATCAATAATAGAGTAATAATTTTCACATATAAAATATATGTGAACTTTGTGATAAGAATGGAAACATAATAAAGGAATGTTGGCATAATCCCTTCACAAATAATTTTTCTTCTCAAGAGCTACATCAACAAAAAAACAATTCATCATCAAATAAGAAAATTTAGACATGGAAAAGAGTACAACAAAGTAATGTAGCATAAGGTAACCAAATTAGAGAAGAAAAAAAAAGATTGCATAGAAGAAGAAGAGCATGTATTTGCTTCCCATTCTCAGCTAAGTCAGCATAATCATGTTTGGTATAACTTAGAAACAACCAAACATATGATAGATTAAAAAATTTGGATTCATCCAAATTGTTCCAATTATACATGAAACAATGCATACAATAACTTCAAAAGCTCAATTGATCATTCCAAGCCACTAGAGAACCAACAAGAGATCAAGTTGTACTTAAAATACATCAAGTATAAGGGAATACCATTGAGATAATTCCTATAATAGAGGTAGATTACTCAAAGTTAACTCTTTTTTCATTCTCTTTCCCTCGTACATAGAAAAATATTTACAAAATGCATAGATATCATGATGTAGTCTTTCAATAACCATGGAATATCTCTCAAACTCAATCTTGTTGAGAGAATAATTTATATTTCTACAACTTGCAAAGGATCCTTTCATCATTATCAAAGCTCGAAATATCATAAATATTTTTTCAAGAAATGTACTAGCATCACAAGCAATCAAGATACTAGATGACGAGATGCAATGTGATATCATCAAAATTGGTAACATAATATAAAATAAAGAGAGATTTGTTAAACAACATCAATATTATTTGACTCCTAATGGTTCAATGTTATAAGCTATTGAATACTTGATATATTGCTACATTCTTGTTCAATAAACATTGTGGTAACTATAGGATCATTTAAGGGCTTGAAACAATCATGCATAATAGCTGAAGATTATATTCAAAATATACATCCTAATCATCATATCAAAGAACTCAAGATAAAATGATAACTCACAAAGAATCTAAAACTTTTTGAAGATAATTGTAATAGGAGAAATAAACAATAGAAGAAGGTGAAGCAAATGAAGCCTTACACAATTTTATCCCCATCACATTAAAGATAGAAAACTTTGTGACCAATCAACTCAATAGTTGATAAAGGATGCATGATAGCTCATGATGAAAATCCTCCACATGAAGATATTAGAGGAGGCACATATTTCTTGAATTGAATCCATGAGTATTGTTAGGAATGGAGCCTAATTATGAGGAGGCTAAACAGAGAAAGTTTCTGGATTTACTGCAGGACGGGCAAGGAAAGTTTCCAGATTTACAGTCTGTTAGTCTACCAGAGAAAGTTTTCGGATTTACAACAGGACAGCCAGGGAAAGTTTTTTTTGTTTTTATCCCAAAATTAGGTGCTGGGAACTCAGTGTTAATCTTGGAATGTATTAAGAAAAGCAATTTTTTTTTTTTTTTTTTCTTATATATAGTTGTGAGGAAAAACAGAGTAAACAATGAAAATTATTGTGTTGATTCCTTGAAAATATAGAGAGGAAATTACAGCAGATGTTGGCTGTAGGTTGTAACCCTCTATTGCTTGGATTGAGAAAGAAAGGACTGAAAATTCTCGGTGGATGTAACCCACATTGGGTGAACCACGTTAAAATCGTTGTCTCTTCTACTGTGTGTTTGTCTTATTTTGTTAATTCTGTTGTTAAAGTTTGAAACACTATAATTGCTTTTCTATATTTTATATAGTGATTTACTCTAACAAGTGGTATCAGAGCGGTTGTTTTGTTGGGTGCACTTGACAGAAGGAGAATTTTTGGATCAAGTGGGAGCAATGGCGGAAGAAGGGAGGTTTAGAGTTCAAAAATTCAATGGCCAGAACTTTCAATTCCGAAAGATGCAGATGGAGGATTACTTGTACCGGAAGGATCTTTACTTACCTCTTGAGGGGGAAACAAAGAGACCTTCATCTATGTCCGATGAGGAGTGGAGTCTCCTTGATAGAAAGGCATTGGGTACTCGTGAGGCCGTGCTTGGGAGCCACCGTAGCCTTCAACATCTCTCGATGAAAAGACTACCAAGGGAGTCATGGATAAGTTGGCCAAGATGTATGAGAAACCATCAAGCATCAAATAAGGTATTCTTAATGAAAAGGTTATTTAACATGAAAATGAGTGAAGGAGGATCTGTGCATGATCATTTAAATGAATTTAATACTGTCACTAATCAATTGCATTCAGTAGGATTGGATTTTGATGATGAGCTTAGGGCCTTATTAATCTTATGCTCTCTTCCAAAAAGTTGGAACAGTTTGGTAATGGCGGTAAGTAACTCTGCTTCGAGTTCAAATAAATTAGAATTTGATGATGTGGTTGGTGTGATACTCAGTGAGGACATGAGAAGAAAAACCACAGGAGAATCATCTAGCACCGCCTTAACTGTTGAGAATAGAGGAAGAGGAAGAGAAAGAGGCAAGAGTTCACATCGTGGCAAATCCAAAGGCAGATCCAAATCACGTGGAAAAGGAAAGCTACAAAGTGTTGGCACTCGTGGGCAAAAAGGGTCATCTCAAGAAGGACTCTTGGCAAAGAAAGGGTGATGGAAATGAAGGTAATGATAATAATGGTAACACTTCGGAAGCCAATATTACTGGACAAATTCTACAAGATGCTTTAATCTTATCTCTTGATAGAAATAGTGATTATTGGGTAATTGATAGTGGTGCTTCATTCCATGCTACCTCACATAAGGAATACTTCATAGATTATGTTTCTGGAGATTATGGACAGGTTCTGTTGGGAAATGACCAACCATGTAAAATCGTGGGTATTGGAAAGATTTTGATTAAATCCCCAAATGGATGTCAATGGGCTCTTAAAGAGGTGAGACACATACCATATTTAAAGAGAAATCTTATATCGGCAAGTAAGCTTGATGGTGAAGGATACACGGTTGCATTCGGAGAAAATGCTTGGAAAGTTACTAAAGGTTCATTGATAGTAGCTAGAGGTAAATTGGTGGGTACTCTTTATTTACTTACTGATTTTTCTCACTACTCCATGAATTTAGTTTCTACAGGTGAGAGTGCATCTTTGTGGCACCAAAGACTTGGCCATATGAGTGGAAAAGGTATGGAAATTTTACATTCAAGAAAGTTATTGCCTAAGTTAAAAGAGATTGATTTGGAATTCTGTGAGGATTGTGTTTATGGTAAAGCAAAGAGAGTTAGATTTCTCAAGGATGGCAAGGAAAGGAAGAAAGAGAAATTGGAGCTTGTGCACTCGGATGTTTGGGGCCCAACTTGTGTAACTTCTCTTGGAGGTTCCTCTTACTATGTACTTTTTATTGATGATGCAACAAGGAAAACATGGATATATTGCATTAAGAATAAAAGTGATGTTTTTAATACCTTCAAGAATTGGAAAGCATTAGTTGAAAATGAAACTGGAAAAAGGTTAAAGTGTCTAAAGTCGGATAATGGTGGAGAATATTGCAATAGAGAATTTGATGTGTTTTGTTCTAAAAATGGAATTAGAAGAATCAAGGTAGTTCCAAGAACACCTCAAGAAAATGGGGTTGCGGAAAGAATGAATAGAACCATCATGGAGCGTGCTAGGAGCATGAGAATACATGCAGAGCTTACCATTATTTTTATGGGCTCATGCTGTTGATACTGCAAGATATCTGATTAATAGAGGACCGTCTAGTGCCTTGGATGGAGGAATTCCATAAGAGCTTTGGACAGGTAAACCAGTAAATTATTCTTTCCTTAAGGTATTTGGATGTGAGGCTTTTATGCATATAGACAAAGAGAACATAAATAAGTTAGATGCTAAGGCCCAAAAGTGCTATTTTATTGGTTACGGTATTGATGGCTTGGGTTACAGATTATGGGATTGTGATAACCGAAAAGTCATTAGAAGTAGGGATGTCATATTTAATGAAAAAAACTTGTATAAAGATCGGTTGCAGGGAAAGAAACAGAAAGAGGAAATTACTGAATACATAGACCTTGATGGACACATAGAAAAGGTAACTCCAAAAGTGGTAGAAGATCAAAATGTACAGCAACAACAACAAGCACCTCAATCTCCAGAAAGTGTTGTTAGACGATCTACCAGGATAAGTAAAATTCCTCAACGTTTCTCTGATTATGTTTTGTATACTGATGCTGGTGAGCCATAATGTTTTCAGGAAGCATTACAGATGGATACCAGGAATAAGTGGGAGCTTGCAATGAATGAAGAAATGGACTCTTTATTCCACAACCAAACTTGGGATTTGGTTGAGCTACCCAAAGGTAAAAGAGCTTTGACCAATAAATGGGTGTACAGGATTAAAGAGGAGAATGAAGGGCATAAGAGATACAAAGCAAGACTAGTGGTCAAGGGATTCGCTCATAAAAAAGGTATTGATTTTGATGAGATTTTTTCTCCAGTTGTAAAAATGACCTCTATTAGAGCTATTTTGAGTCTTATAGCTATAGAAAATTTGTATCTGGAGCAATTGGATGTGAAGACAACATTTCTTCATGGTGATTTGGAGGAGGAAATTTATATGCACCAACCATAAGGCTTTCAGGTGAAAGGTAAAGAGGATTGGGTATGTAAACAGAAAAAGAGCTTGTATGGGTTAAAACAAGCTCCTAGACAAGTGGTATTTAAAATTTGATAAGTTCATGGCTAATCAAAGGTTTGAAATATGTCAAAGTGATCACCGTGTATATTTTAAGCAAACCGGAAATGGTAACTATGTTATTTTGCTATTGTATGTGGATGACATGTTAGTTGCAAGAACAAATATGCAAGATATAAACATGCTCAAGAAGAAGTTGGCTAAATCCTTTGCCATGAAGGATTTGGGAGAAGCCAAACAAATCCTTGGTATGAGGATAACAAGAGACAAGGAGAGTCACACTCTGAAATTATCACAAGCAAAATACATTGAAAAAGTGCTTAAGAGATTCAACATGAACAATGCAAAGTCTCTTGCTACTCCATTGGCAAAGCATTTCAAACTCACCAAAGATTTGTGTCCCAAGACACAAAAGGAACAAGAGCATATGGCTAAGGTTCCCTATGCATCAGCGGTTGGAAGCTTGATGTATGCAATGGTTTGTACAAGACCAGATATTGCCCATGCAATGGGAGTAGTGAGTAGATTTATGAGTAATCCGGGAAAAGGACATTGGCAAGCGGTAAAATGGATACTCAAGTACTTGAGAGGAACTTCAAATTATTCTTTGAATTTTGGAGGCTCTAATATATGCTTGAAAGGTTTTGTAGATTCCGATATGGCAGGTGATCTTGATGGTGGAAGGAGCACTACCGGCTACATCTTTAGTATAGGAGGAGGAGCGGTTAGTTGGATTTCTAAACTCCAACACGTAGTTGCCCTTTCAACCACTGAAGCTGAATATGTTGCTGCTGTAGAAGCAAGCAAAGAGATGGTTTGGTTGCAAAGACTAATGGAAGAACTGGGGAAGAAGCAAGAGGATAATAGGTTGTGGAGTGATAGCCAGAGTGCTATACACCTTGCGAAGAATTCAGCATTCCATTCAAAAACTAAACACATCAAACTCAGGTATCATTTCATTAGATCAGTAGTGGAAGATGGATCTTTGAAATTAGGGAAAGTTCACACATCACAAAATCCTGCTCGATATGCTTACAAAAGTGGTGTCAAGAGAAAAGTTGAGCTTTTGCTCAACTTCAGTTGGCCTTAAGGAATAAGAGGCCATGATGAGAATTTTTCAGTCCTTGGTTGCAGTATGGTGCAATGGAATTAGTCTCCAAGTGGGAGATTGTTAGGAATGGAGCCTAATTATGAGGAGGCTAAACAGAGAAAGTTTCTGGATTTACTGCAGGACGGGCAGGGAAAGTTTCCAGATTTACAGTCTGTTAGTCTACCAGAGAAAGTTTTCGGATTTACAACAGGACAGCCAGGGAAAGTTTTTTTTGTTTTTATCCCAAAATTAGGTGCTGGGAACTCAGTGTTAATCTTGGAATGTATTAAGAAAAGCAGTTTTTTTTTCTGTTTTTTTCTTATATATAGTTGTGAGGAAAAACAGAGTAAACAATGAAAATTACTGTGTTGATTCCTTGAAAATATAGAGAGGAAATTACAGCAGATGTTTGCTGTAGGTTGTAACCCTCTATTGCTTGGATTGAGAAAGAAGGACTGAAAATTCTCGGTGGATGTAACCCACATTGGGTGAACCACGTTAAAATCGTTGTCTCTTCTATTGTGTGTTTGTCTTATTTTGTTAATTCTGCTGTTAAAGTTTGAAACACTATAATTGCTTTTCTATATTTTATATAGTGATTTACTCTAACAAGTATTAGGTATTTAATAAAGGATTTGATATGTACGTTTTTGGAGTGCTTGATCAATGGAACTCATAGTACAAAGTTCACATTAAGGGTAGGGTGCAAATCTAATTTTTTCAAGTCTATAAAATATAGCATCACTCTAGAACTTATTTTCCTCCAAGTCATTGGTCAAGAGCTAGAGTGAGAGCTAAATCCAAAGCTAGAGCTATGACTATGATGTAATAAGGGGGGTATGTGAGGAATTTTTACATCGTAGTCCATGTAACAATGAGAGTGATATAACCACCCTTCACAAGGACTATGCATGCACTAAAGACAAGTGTAGTTGTGGTATTAGTTAAAGGTTTGGTATGCCAAAAATAGTCATCCAATGTACTTAATATTCATCATTTTATAATGCAAAATATTGAAGCATCCACACATTAGCAGCATCAAAAAAATAATGCAATGACGAGCCAGACTCCATTTCCTAAATGATCTGAGCAGACTCTATACCAAAACACTAGTCCTCATACAATTGAGAAATCCATTGAAGAAGAGGACTAGAGTTAAAATTAACAACAACAACATCCTCATATTTATGAGGTAAAGAAACAACCACTACATTCACCTTTCCTTTATTAGATTCATTGATAAAATCATACCCAAGAGTGTTTTCATCCATTTATTCTATTCAAGGCATGAGAGACATTGCTCTAAGAAATAATTAAGGTTGTTATCATTGGTCTTGATGATGAAGCAATGCCCTGATAAATAAGGCCTTCATTTCTCTACAACATGTAGAATAACTAATATTTCCTTCTCATAAATGGATCATCCAAGCTTCTTGCCCGAAAATTACTTACTTTGAAAGGCTAATGGGTGTCCATCCTACATCAAAACAACTTCAATACCTATGTCGAAAGCATCACACTTAATGGCAAAAGGTTTGCTAAAGTCAAGAGTGGCCAAAATAAGAGTGGTACACATAGCTTATTTAAGGGCTTGGAAGGCTTGGGAAATGGCTTTAAGTCAAACAAATATATCTTTCTTAATGAGAGCAATGAGGGGAGTAGTAATCTTGCCATAGTTGTGGATAGATTTTCTATAATATCCTATGAGTCCTAAAATCCATAGAGTTTTTTGAAGGATTTGGGCAAGGGCCAACCTTTCATAGATTTGATCTTGTTAGGATCTACCTTAATTCCTTATTGAGTTACTATATGTCCCAAATATTCTACCGTATAGACCCCAAAGTAACATTTAAACATTTTCACAAAAAAAACCCTTCGTAATAGGTGAATAACATTGTCCACATTGGTGAGCATAAATTGTCTTGAAAAATAATCATTTCTCTTCCATAAATTATCAATCCGGTAAGTCTGTAAAATTACGAGTGTCATGCACAGTATATGCCTACAGTGTTGGGGAATGAATTTTTTTGTACCTTATTTATTTTGGTGGGGGATGTTTATGCATTTTGATTTCATCCAAACCAAATAAACTAAGTGTGGAAAATTAAATAAATAAATTACAATGTTGGAAATAAAATGTTGAAAATAAAGTGTGGGAAAATAAACACACACACAACTGAATTAAATTAAAGTAGGAAATAAAAAAATAAATCTAATCTAATGAAAATAAATAATAGAAATAAAATAGGGGAGGACTACTGCATGGAGTGGGCCCAAGCTCCCGTAGATAGTCCGCCCAAATAGCTACGTAGAGCTTGCTCGAATAAGAGGAGTTGTACTCTTAATAAAATAGACAAATAATAAAATGAAATAATCTCTGTGTAAAATTAATCATTAATTATATCTTTCTTCTAGCCTACGTATTTATATAAAGCACAGCCAGATCTCATTACAATAACAAATCAATCTATTTTAATCACATGACATGATTAGTTACAATTGGTTCCTACATAGATTTTATTCTTCTATTTTAAAGCATGTCCGTTCACCAGAAGGATAAATATAAAAATCCTTAGGTGTATGTAACAAAAAATCCTAAACTAATGAATCCTAAAAATAATGCCTTAAGAGATTTACAAGGTCAATCAAACAATCGGTTGATAAAAATAAAAAATACTTTATTCTATTTAATAAATGCATGATTAAAATATCCCCCTTTGTCTTCACGTGCAACAACCTCTTTAGCCTCTCGGTCAATCAGTCAAAGTTGACTTGGTCTCCAATGCAAGCGCTTCCAATGTGTTTGGAGTAAGGTGCCAATAAGGCACCTCCCATACATGGGAGTAAGGCGCCTCCCATGTATGGGAGTAAGGCGCCAGAGTAAGGTTCCTCCCATGTATGGGAGTAAGGCGCCAAAGTAAGGCACCTACTCCATATACCTTGGACACAATTAATCAAAAGCATTCCAGGTCCATTTGGGATGTAAATTGGAAAATACCATATTAATAAGAAAACCTACATTTATACACAGTTTCCACTAGAAACACCCGTTAAGCATAATACCGGATTTTCTATCAATTATATGCATAAGTTAAATAAAAATATATCTCACATGCTAATTAAACTAGTAATGATGCCCCTTAAGAATGTATATAAAATGAGCATTTCTGGTGCTCATAATCCCCCCATACCTAAATATTGTCACATCATCATGACAACAGCCCCCGAAATAATAATAATAGTCCTCTTTTTTTCTTAGTGGATTTACAATCAGCTTATGCCCCTGCGTATCTTCCAATTGATTTTTGTTTTGCTCAATTTCAAACCAAACGGTGACGTGAGATAATTACCGGTCTGTTGTATTTTCTTTTGAATTTTCATCAAATACCATTCTGCTCCCACAACTATGTAAGACTTTCATAGATTTCCATCCCACTTAAGAATTACGGCATAAAGAGAAGTGTTGCAACATAAAGAGAAGTGTTGTGGGATAAAATGTAATTTCTCCGAATTGGAACAGGTGTTCTTATTTTGTTCCTTCGTGAATCTGCTATCGGATTAGAACTGAACATTCTTATTCTGCTCCAACCTCCATCTATTTCCCAACTGATTGCATTCTACTCTCACTTCCTTGTCTCAGGAAGTGAGTTTACAGTCTACTTCTAAATTTAACCTAGAGTGGCATCATCCTTGGATTAATTTAGATTTCGAATCCGCACCTCCTCTTGTATTAACTGAAGAGAAATACTACCCACACCTATTTCTTTGTCTTAAGCACTGGATTGTTGCCTATGTCCCGAATCTAAGTGCTCATCATTCCGCTGTGGTTTTAAAATCTTCAATCATTTTTTATTATTCTGAGGTAATGAATTTTTTTATATCCGAGGCATGTCATGTGACTGATCTCTACTGGGAGATTTTGATGAAGAATTTATGGGGGCATCTACTGATATTAGCAGAGAAATAATTTTTAAAATAACTATACACATAATTACAGAAAAATCATCTAGGTGAATTTTGCAGAAGTGTATGATGTCGATTGTGCAAAATGTCTTCATGCTGCTTGTAACCATGGTGGACCAAAAAAATGAGATTGCTGTGACATTGGTGCTCCTGGAGAATTTTTATTTTATTATTATTTTTGGTTGCCTTCTTCATCCACACTACTAATCATTGATGTTCTTCCTCTGAGTGTCACTGCTCTAGCAATGAAACCAATAATTTAAACACATCATGATTAATCGTCAATGACCCTCAACAGTCAATAAAGACATCATTTTCTCGGAGCATGAAAATCTGGAAAATGATGCAGTTTAAATTTCCATTTATCGATATTTCCTACATAGCTTCCAAACGACAGATTATTCAATCTTACTCTTTGAGGTTTTCTTTTGAAGTGTTGACTTTAACAAGTATAGCATCACAACCATAAGTGACCACTTTTTTCTTTTTAATTTAAATCTTTAGCCTGATACCTCTTCTGTCGGTGTTCCTATACAAGCTTTGTTTTTTTATTTGCATTTCAACTGGGAGTCCATCAACAGAAGATTTTTATTTGTGAGAGATTCAGGTTCACGCATCCTCTCCCCCACTTTAATTGGTTACGTCATCATCGCTAGTAACAGGTCCCTCTATGCAATAGTTTTGCAGCCCTCTGAACATCAGGTCCCACACTAAGCAACAAGAACCCCCCAATCTAGGAAGAAGAATTTTGAGCACTGTTGGGTATGAAGTAGATATGCAATTCTCTTCTACAATACTTTTTTCATCAGATTATCCACATGGTTGTTTTTTTCAATATATGGGCACCACTCTTCCTAGTGGGAAGTAATACCACTTATTGGTGCCTTCCTCTAGGTGGAAAATGGCATTGCTTGTATTGGGCTGATTTTAGGCACTATAATTACAGGGCACAAGATGTCACATTTGTTGGGCCTAGTTTAATTCGGCTCTGCCTACATATTGTGCTCACGCTCATGTCCTACGAAACTAACACACAAAAGTAGAAAAACAGGAATCATGCCTGTGCTTGAGGCCCTAGCTCTTAGGATACCTTCAGATTGCATTCAGAGGGCATGATGACCTACAAAGAAAAAACTCACGAAAGCAAGAAAATAGGAGTCATGACTCCGTGCCTATTAGGCCCTAGCTCTTAGGATACCTACAGTTTGCATGTGGTTCATGATTTACTGCAAAGAAAAATAAAAATAACTTTAATGCTAAATAGGACATGTTCCATGCGGGCTCTTTTTCTTTTCTTTTTTTTTTATTTTTATTTTTTAACCATTGGGAGGATTCATGTAATTTTTATTTTCTAAAATTTTCGGAGTAAGGCGCCTCCCAATTTTTTTTCCCAAAATTTTTGAAGTAAGGTGCCTCCAACTTTTTTTTTTTTTAAGGCTAGGCACCGGGGGAAGTAAGGCATCGGGAGAGTAAGGCATCGGGGAGATTAAGGCATCGAGGAAAGTAAGGCATCGGGGAAAGTAAGGCACATTCCATAATAATAATTTTTTTTTTTTAGTGTCGGGCACCAGGGGAAGTAAGGCATCGGGAGAGGAAGGTGTCGGGGGAAGCACAGTGTCAGGAGAGTAAGGCACCAGGGGAAGTAAGGCATCAAGGAAATTAAGGTGTTGTGGAAAGTAAGGCATCAGGGAAAGTAAGGCGTCAGGAGTATGGGAGTAAGACGCCTTACTATGGGAGTAAGATGCCGGAAGTATGGCGCCTTCCATAATAATATATTTTTGTGTATCCTCCTCTCTCTTTTTTTCAATGAACATTCATCCATGCTATTGGTGTGGTATGGGGTCTCCCCCATGCCAATGTTTGATCCACTCTCACAAATGTGAGGCAGTTGTGAATGGAGCTCATCGACCGTTACTTGAACATTGTCTCGGTACTCTACTCTACACTTGGTGTAGCATCTCTGACTTTGCTTATCATTTACTTAGGTTGTAACAGTCACACACCTTGCAACAAAATTTTCCCAAAGTTCCATAAGCACCTTGGGTTGGAAGCCTTTTGCTTGATCAGGGTTACTTAGCCTGCCTTCAAGTGCCAATGTTTCCAAGGTAAAACTCCGCTAGCTTTCACCTGCTAGACTGGATGCTACACGATCAAGGTACACATGACAGTTCGTATAGTGTTATTACGAACTCCACATATAAATATAAATTCAAAAAATCTTCACAGACACCTCCTTATTTGTCTACTTCGCACTTCACATTGTCCTACAAAACATAAAAGAAAAATCTAAACTAAAGGCATTAAAATAAAATTCTAACTAAATTTTTTTTTGTCTATTTTGCCATGACCAGAATAGATCTTGGCTCATTTTTTTTCATCATCTACATCAGAGAACAAATTATCAAATGCAACCATGTGATCTAGTGATTTTTTGTTTTCCATAGACTGAAATGCTATCGTAAAAAATATAATATTAGCATGGTGCATTAAGAAGTAGAGGTCGTGCAAGACAGGTAACTATGCAGCTTGGTGTGCAAAAATTTGCATCTCGTATACCATTATTAGAGGATTTTATGACAGCCAACAACCCTAGACTTCGAAACACCAAGCTCCTCATCAATCAACACATGAAAAATATTTTGATCCTACTTTGTTGTGTCTCTGAAGTATTTGAACTCTCTGAATGCATTTGCAGGGATCAATATTTATGCATTATTAATTTCTCATTGTGTGCTCCTGAACACATCACTCTTTTTCAGTTGATTAAACTTTATACTATCTTGACACGCATATGCCCAAATCGAATGATCTCCCACTCTGAATTATTTCTTTCGTAGGTAAAATTAGAGCAGCACTGTGATCCTCTATTTCTTGGAGTGAGGATAAAAATAAATCTTTCCATCATCATCCATGACATGTGTCGGGTGTTCAGGTGTGACGCTTTCATGAGATGCAACATTGAGATTTATGTGTTGTTGTTCCTGGCCACTATGAGCTTCATTCATATGATTTATCGTGCTCAAGCACCATGTGGCCTTTGTGCAGACATTTGACATCTGATTTCTTCTAGGCTCCTCCCTATTTTTTTTAGCTACCAGTTGGAGATTTCTCATTTCCCTTTTGGACCAAGCTAGTCCTCGGGAAAGAGGATACTCTCTTCCAACAGGTAGCAAAAAAACTTTATTTTTTAATTGCTCTTAATCTTGGAGCCTTTTCAGCAGATGATTTTTTTCCATGAACACTACAACCAACATTCATTGTGTTGTTGGTGGCATTGATGAAGGTGGGGTCTCCCCCATGCCTACATCTGAACTAGTCTTCTAAAAATCATCTCCTTCTTGATCAACTAGTTTGATGCGCTATAGCATGAGAAGAGTATTTTCCTTCATGGCCTCACAACCAAACTCTTTCAACGTAATGGTAAAATGTGCAGGCTAGAAAATGACTATCTACGGGCTAGCAACCTAAAGAAAATATGGCATAGTAGTCTGTTAAAAACACATGCTAGTTTCTAATTCACCAGGTCACCTTAAGCGCAAGTGAAGAGCATACTCCATAACAAGGTGTTCTTTTTAAATTATGCTCTATCATTTTTCCTACATCAAAGAATTTACCAATATGTTGCAAAGCGTCAAGCCTGTAAAATATTTTCAATCATTAAAACTAAGCTTTTGGAGGCATAATTTCCCAATAGTTTATGTATAAAAACACATCCCTAAAAATTTTTAATCAGACCTGGGTTGTGTTATTTCTTTGATTTCTTGAAACCATTCAGAACATGATGGAAATCCTTCATTGCCTGATTTTCTAAATTTTTTCAACAACACCATTTATTCCTACCTCTACACTTAATATGGTACATCAGGTTCATTCCCATATTTACCTAAGAAGCTGGTAAATTTAAACTGTTGCCTATGGGATTTGGCTCTGACTATGCTGACAACTATTTTTGGCCTTATAAAAAGGCCCTTGGTGGACTCATGCTTCTCAGGTAGAAGATCTACAAGTATTTTTAAATGGGATTTTTATCTGACCTGTAAATCATAACACTACAGTTTTGACACTCCCCGACAATGGCACCAAAATGGTGAGCAAAAATTATGTCTCGAAAAACAATCATTTCTCTTCCATAAATTATCAATCCGGTAAGTTCGTAAACTTACGAGTGTCATGCATAGTATATGCCTATAGTGTTGGAGAATGAATCTTTATGTACCTTATTTAGTTTGGTGGGGGATTTTTATGCATTTTAATTTCAGCCAAACCAAATAAACTAAGTGCAGAAAAATAAATAAATAAATTACAATGCTGGAAATGAAATGCTGAAAATAAAGTGTGGGAAAATAAACACACACACAACTGAATTAAATTAAAGCAGGAAATAAAATAATAAATCTAATCTAATGAAAATAAATAACAAAAATAAAATAGGGGAGGACTACTACAGGGAGTGGGCCCAAGCTCCCGCAGATAGTCCACCCGGCTAGCTACGTAGAGCTTGCTCGAATAAGAGGAGTTGCACTCTTAATAATTTAGACAAATAATAAAATGAAATAATCTCTGTGTAAAATTAATCATTTATTATCTCATTCATCTAGCTTGCATCTTTATATAAAGCATAGCTATATCTCATTACAATAACAAATAAATATATTTTAATCACATGACATGATTAGTTACAATTGGTTTCTACACAAATTTTATTCTTCTATTTTAAAGCATGTTCGTTCACCAAAAGGATAAATATAAAAATACTTAGGTGTACATAACAAAAAAATCCTAAACTAATGCATCCTAAAAATAATGCCTTAAGAGCTTTACAAGGTCAACCGACCAATCGGTTGATAATAATAAAAAATACTTTATTCTATTTAATAAATGCATGATTAAAATATCCCCCTTTGTCTTCACGTGCAACAACCTCTTTAGCCTCTCGGTCAATCGATCAAAGTTGACTTGGTCTCCAATGTAAGCGCTTCCAATGTGTTTGGAGTAAGGCGCCAATAATACGCCTCCCATACATGGGAGTAAGACACCAGAGTAAGGTGCCTCCCCAATTATAGGAGTAAGGCACCAGAGTAAGGTGTCTCCCATGTATGGGAGTAAGGCACCATATTAAGGCGTCTACTCCATATACCTTAGACATAATTAAGTAGAAGCATATCAGGTCCATTTGAGATGTAGATTGGAAAACACCATATTAGTAGCAAAACCTATATTTATACATAGTTTCCACTAAAAACACTCGTTAAGCATAATACTAGATTTTCTATCAATTATATGCATATATCTCTAATGCTAATTAAACCATTAATGATGCCCCTTAATAATGTATATAAAATGAGCATTTCTGGTGCTCATCACACATGAACTAAATGATCCTCCAAATACTTTCTATAAATTAAGATATCATCAAAGAAAACCATGAGAAACTTACAAAGAAAAGGATGAAAGGTAGAGTTCATGAGACTTTAGAAAGTGGAAGGAGAATTAGTGATACAAGAAGGTATTATTAGGAACTCATAATAACCCTCATGTGCACAAAAATAATTCTTAGGTATTTCATCTTCACTAACCCTAATTTAATAAAACCTAAAATGCAAGTCTAGTTTTGTAAGGTATCTAACACCATGCAATTAATCCAAAAAATCATTTATAGAAATAATAAGAAACTTTTGATAGTGATATTGTGAGAGGACAAAAATCAAACCACATACTCCATGAATTATCCTTGTATGAGACCATCACCAATATAGAGTATTATGGACTAATGCTTAGATGGATGATTCCTTGCTCCAACATTTCCTAAACCAACTTCTCAATTTAAAGCTTTTGGGTTTGGGGATAGCGATAAGGATGCACATTAGGAGGTTGGTTTCCTAGAATAAGATGGATGGTATGATCATGAGTGTGCTTAGTTGGAATACTCATGGGCTCACTAAATACCTCCCCGTTATAATACACAATATTTTGTAAATCTAAAGGAATAGCTAGGAGAAGCAACTTCATAGACTAAATCTTTTTAATGCAATATCTTATCCATGTTATGTAAAGTAACAACCTTAGAGGGAAGGGGTTGGATTCCTTGGAGATAAATAAATTTTTCATTCTTCATCCACTTGATATATAGTCATTGTAGATTAATAGTAACATCATCGAGCTAAGATAGCCATTTTTATCCCAAGATGACATTTGCACCACCTAGGTTCATGACAAAGATATTTCTTGACCAAGTGTAATCCCCAATTTGGATGTTAATTTTAGCCATTCAACCTACACACTATTTGGTTCCCTCATTTGCAATTACAACTTGAAATTTATCCTAATTTGAGGAATTGATATGCATTCCCAAAGACTTTGTTGTCTTAGTATCTATAAAGTTATGTGTGCTATCCAAATAAATTAACACGTTAATGCATTATCATTTAATGAATTCTTGTACCTTGATAGAATAGTGAAATTTTATCCCTATAAGAACATAAGCTAAGAGAGCCACGGTATCATTCTCATGTTCTACTTCATCTACTTCTATCAGTTGCTTCCATTGTAATGAATCTTTCTCTTTATATATTGCTATATCTTCACCTTTCATTTGAAACCTATGATGGTTTTCATAGGACTAATATAAAGGATGGTTAGAATGACATATGAAACAAAATAATCCATGGGAATTCTCATTATTATGGTAAGGATGATGAGAGTTGAAGTCATATTTGTATTGGGGACTAGAATCTTGGAGCTTTCGTTTTGCTACCAAAGAAATATGTTGAGCATCTTCAAGAGTATAGGGATCAAGCATATTTACTTTCCATCAAGTGGTATCCTTAATATCATGGTGAAAGGTTGACGCCACCACTATTGGATGTTATTTTTGCATGTAAGTGAGAAGACTTAGGACCTCAATGCAATATTACACTATTCTTGTTTGCTTTATTTGTATTAGATGGATGACATATGATGTGGATGGTCCTTTGTAAAATATTTGAAGAAATTGCTATTTTAAGTTAAGCCACAAAAGAAGACCCCCTTATTGGATAAGCTACCACAACAACCATTTATAAGCTTGGGATACCAACTTTAGAATTTGTTAATACGACATGACCTACTTCAGAAACATGGTGTATATGAATAATGTTATCCATCTTGTCTAGCCATCCATATGGATCAACACCTTAAAGGTGGGTGTGTTGATATGAGTAACATGAACTTCATGGGCCTATCAAGGAAATTAGATGCATCCCTTTCCATGGAATCTAGATACAAAACAAATCCTAGGTTTTAACCACCCATACTTGTAGGAGAACCTTGGGTAGCATAAAGGAGTAAGTGACTTCCATGGGAACTTGGAGTTCCATGAGTGGGTGATGTAATTAGAATAATGGTATATTATGTTAAATAAATGATTGAAGCTTATTGTTTTAGGGTTGGTTATGACTTATGAATAATAGGAGGTGTATAAAGGGATATTTGTAGGACTCTTTGAATGTTATCTAAAAAATTAGAAATGGAAGTAATCATCTTTTCTTGATTCAAAATATATGCACATAGATCAAGGTCAATATTACTATGAAGAGGATTGCTAATTGAAGGGGTAGCAAGAGGAGTGATTGGGGCAAGGTTATTAGGAGGGGAAGAAGAACCAAAGATATTGAGAGGAGGCAAGGCCATGGTTTTTAAATAAGAAAGAAGATGATGGTCAAAAATATTTATATTTGGGGGAGTGTTGTGATGCTTACTAGGACTTTTGAGTTGGTGCTTCTTTCTACTCTTGTGTACATCCTCATAATGAACAACGTGTTGCAATCAACTATTGAATTGAAACCAACCAATGGTGGCAATAGGTTCATTCATATACTAGGGTAAGTGTAAAACCCCCAAAAAAAATTAGAATGCTACTAAAAAAAGTGTTGTGAAAAATACCTCTTACTTTGATCAACTTGAAGACAAAGAGATAAACCTCCTGCAAGGGTCCCATCACACTCATCTTATAAAAAATATCGTTGGAAATACCCCTTGTTTTGATTATCTCGAAGAGACAATTGTAATAGTATAGGTATCAAAAGGTTCTGGCAACACTTGATACTTTTTTTTTAAATTGGGTCAGGGAAAAGGAAATAATAGTAGCAAATTCATAATATTCTAGAAGATAATTGCACCAAAATATGGACCCAAATAAATTTATAAAATATTACTATGAAATAGGTAATAGTAATGTTTGGTAGAAGGTTTGGAATGGTATGCATGCCTTTTTACTACAAATTTGCATTCCATAGGGAGTCAAAATCAAATCTTTGATATAATTTACTTCAAGAAATATAGCAAGAGCAATAACAATCTAGTAATTTGCAAATAATAATACTCAATTATAACAATAATTTAGATCCAACTACCAAAAACTTAAGTATGCAATAATAAAAACCCATTTTCAAATCAATGCAATTCTCTTAACCACTTGGAGTAGACAAAGTCTTATATGTGTAGTAGATGCTACTAAGATTCAAATATGATTTATAATTTCAACCACCACCTAATTCTTCCTATTTATAGATTAAATCAATCATTAGCCCTAACCCTAGTGCTCAAGGGTTGACTATCTAAAACTAAGACCCAAGCTAATAAAAATAAATATAATTGGTGTGGCTATATAGTAGCCATTAAAACTATACCTAGAGTCATAGATAGCATTCATCATTCTTTCCAAGTGAGGAATTTTCAGTCCAAGCTCTACATTTCTTAAAGGATTAGTACAATTATACTTTTCATTATCTCTTATTTTTTCTCTAAGGGATATTCCACCCCAAAAGCTTCCAGAGACTCTTACTCTGACAAAGATTTCTATTTCATTCTTTATTTTAAAAAATACATTATTCCCTTCAATATTTTACTTTCCATTTGTATTAACATCAAAATAACACAATAATATATAGTCACTATTGTATGTACTATCACTAAGGTAGAAAAATATTCAGGAACAAAGACCTTGATCTTGGATGAGCCTCAAAAACTAATTAGTACATATGTCAAACCACACAAATGAAGCATGTAGTCAACATAATTAAGGATACTACGCTCAAGGAATTTGAAGAACACAAGCTTATACTGAGAGAGGGGGTGAACAGTATAAGACCACTTTTTACTTTCTTTCCAAACCAATATCAATTAATGTCCTTAATTGCAATAACCAAATATAGCAGTGTGCATTAATAACTCAGATAGCAGTAGTAAGCAAGAGCACAAGTCACCACACACAATTGAGACACAAGATTTAACGTGGTTCCCCCAATGTGAGGTACTCCACGGAGAAAATATTTTACTAAAACTTTCTCAATCAATCTCTTTGGGAATCACTCCCAATTACAATGTTTATGGATCTCTGTCCAAAGGAGATGTTGATCCCCTAATCTCAAGTTCGTGGATCTCTTCCACAGGAGAACTCTTTCCCCTTCTGCTCTGGCTATGTGATCTTCTAGAAGACTTTGTCTCTCTGTTGCACTGACTGGTGGACCTCTCTCCACTTGAAGACTCCTCACTCAGATCTGTCTTCAACTATGTTGGCTGTTGGATCTCTATCCACTGAGACTCTGTCCTCTATACTCTATCACCTCCAAAGCTCTATCAATAGGCTCACTAAGAACCTGCTCAATAGGCTCACACAGAACCTACTTAACAAGCTCACACAGAACTTGTCAAATATTGAATAACAAGCTCACACAAAACTTGTCCAATGCTTAATAACAAGCTCACCAAGAACTTGCCCAAATATGCTCTAGCAAGCTCACCAAGAACTTGCCCAAATCTACTCTAGCAAGCTCACCAAGAACTTGTCCCAAAACTATCCACAAATCTATCCCAAAACTATCCTCAAATCTGTCCCAAAGGCCTTCTCAAAGGCTCAATCAATCATGCTCAAGTAGCACTCAAATCTCATCCACAAATCTATCAAGGCAAAGCTCAAATATGAACTCAACAATGAATGGCAATGTACTCTTCAATGGATGACAACAATGATCCACAATGATCTCAACTCAACTCAACTCATAGAAGCATAAAGAGAATTGTTAGAGACTCAATATGTTCTAATATCAATCTCAACTCAAATCAATCTCAACTCAACTCAAGTCAATCTCATAGAAGCATAAAGAGAATTGTTAGAGACTCAATATGTTCTAATCTCACTCTCAACTCAAATAAATATCAACTCAACCAATCATCACAAGGGACAACTCTTTCTCACACAACCCTAGTCCAAGTATGTATCAACCAACTCAAATATTTCCAACAATGCTCAACCACAAATCTCACATAACAATGATACTCATGTTCTTTTCTAACTCAAGTTCTTTCACAACCAATGGGCTTCAACAACTATGCTTATAAAACAAGGTTTAAACACAACTCTCAATTCAGAAAACCTTGAAGCATTCAACCAACCACTTTCGAAAAGGAAACCACAAACAATCCTTTTCCCTCCAATGATATTTCAGAAATCAACCACCATAAACAATCAATAGGAGAATGTGCCCATACCTTTTATGAAGATGAAAAAACCTCTTTGTAAATCTGCCACAATCACAAAATTCTTTTGCCAATCTTCACAAGGGTTAGTAGATCACAAAATAATCAACATTACTCCACTTTTCAATAATCATCACCAAGGCCTTTAATTGCACAACTTCCTTATCTCTCCTAAAACCACTTGTACCATAAAATAAAATAAATCAAAACATTGCATAACCTTTTCACTCCCAAAACCACTTATACCATAAAATAAAATAAATCACAATATTGCATACCTTGTCACCTCATGAAAGAATTAATCCTCTTGAAAAAGAACAAGGCAAACTTCACTTTTGGAACCCCTTTGCAAAATCAGAAATATCTCTTTACACACACCTTATTTCTCCTTCTAAATAAGTTAGTCAAATAGCCCTCGAAATAAGCTTTCCGATGATATATAATATGCCCCCTTTCCGAAATAAATTGAAACCTTTACAATATATATATGCCAACCTCCATTAATTGCACATAGGTCGGCCCTCCATTAATTTAAACTTAAACTTTAAACTTTAATATCTTCATCACCGGAGGTCCTTTTTCGATGAAACAAAATTCCACCTTGGCTTTTAAGAAAAGCCCTTTCCACATAAGCCCACCATGGTTTTAAATAAAACCTTTTATTTTGCCTGCCTTGGTTTTCATAAAAACCCTGTATATATCCATGCTCTCCAAAATATCATAGATGATTATCTATGAAGTGTTTTTGCCACCAAAGATCAATGTGACATCAATGATCCATGTGACATCAATGACAACATAAAATGCCTCAAATTAACTCAAATTTCCAACAATCTCCCCCTTTGTCATTGATGGCAACACCTCTAATGCAAACACCACAATCACTGCAAAAACCATCTCTGAGAATCAAAGCTGCTCCCCTGACTCAATACTCTCTATGGAGGCTGCTCCCCCTAACTCAATACTCTCTTTGGAGGCTGCTCCCCTAACTCAATGCTCTCCCCCTTACTCAAATCTCTCCCCCTTTGACATCAATGGCAAAAGGGACACCTATGGGGCTAAAATATATGACTCTTAAGCTTAGCCCCCTCACCACCTTCTCTCTTGAGGTGATTAATTTTGGGGTGGGAGTACCTTTACTCCCATATCACATTGTTTCTTTCCTCTATCAACTTCCTTCCATGTTTTTTTGATATCCTTCTCTTGATGAATTACTTGATCTTCTTGTCTAGAACCTATTTGACCTTCTTGCCTTGAACCTGTTTGGAATTGAGTCCTACACCATCTTGCAATATGCCCAAAGTTATTGCAATTAAAACACTTGATATTGTAGCCTTTGGATGGTGCCCATGTCCTGAATTCTTTCTTGAAGTAATTTCCATATCCATTCCTTTCCTGAACCCTGTATTGTGAAGCTCTATTTTCATGACCATTATAACCATGACTTCTGAATTGTGTAGCTCTAAAACCAAAACCATGTTGCTCATTTCCTTTGCACTGAAAAGCTTTATGACCAATCCTGTTACATGAGAAGCAATGTCCCTGAAAACCATACCTTCTTCCCTTGAAGTTTCTTCTAGCAAAATCAAACTTCTTTGATCCATGGATCCTGCAATGTATAGCCCTGTGTCCAAATCCATTACAAGAAAAACAATATCCTTGAAAAGCCCTTTGTTCATGCCTTGGTTCCTCATACCTTTCTTGACCATTATCCTTATGATCATCTTCAACTTGTGCATTGCATTCTTGAACCTTCTTTGTAGCATCTAAAACCTCTTCCTTGCCTTTCTCTTCAAGAATTTATTTTCCCTTTGAACTTGATTCACCTATCTCAAAACAAGAACCAAACTGAATATTTGGAGCCATAGGAACTTTGGAACTTTCCTCACAAATCTTAGGTGCTTCCTTGCTTTCATCTTTTAGAACTTCCTTTCCTTTTGAGTGTGACTTTTCTTGGAAGTAAGATACAACCTTAAAATAAGTTTCCACTCCTTTTTGAATCTTTTCATCTAATGTATCATGTCTTGCCGTTGTTACCCTTAGTTCTTCATTCATCCTCTCTTCTATCCTTTTTGCATTTTGAAGCTCTTCTCTGAGATTACCGATTGTTTGAAGTAGTTCTTCTCTGATTTTGACATCTGTTCGAATCTTGTTTTCAAGATTCCTGTATTCTTCTTTTAGCCTTTTGATTTCTGATTTTTGTTTACTTGGCTCATCCTCTTCCTTTTCTATTACCAAAAATGAGACTTCTTTGTTTTCACTACTGCTGGAATTGTCACTAGAACTGCTGCTTTCTTTTTCAAATACACTTTCCTTGTTGTAATTGTTGTAGTATGTGCAATCATCATCTATATGCCCAAAATCTCCACATATGAAGCATTTTAGTATCCTTAGACCTTTCTTGTACCTATCTGCTTGCTCAATGGCTATGGCAAGCTCTTCATGTCTTTCTTCAATAGGCACATCCTCTTCTTTAACTTCAATACCTAGGAATAGGTGTTCTTGCTTTTCTTCACTTATTCCAAAGAATGTACATTCTTCTTCATCTGACTGATCTTTATCACTGTAATCTGAACTATCACTTGCTTCTACAATGTAGTAAGATTTCTTTGCCTTACGAAAAATTTTCTTCTTCTCATACCTGTTTTGCTTGAATCTGTCATCTTTGTCATGCTTATGCTTTCCATCTTCTTTTCTTCTTTGACCCTATTTTTCATCATCACTGATTTCTTCATGTGGACACTTGTATGCATAGTGACCAAGATCACCACACTTGTAGCACCTGACTTTCCTTATATCTCTGAAATTCCTTGAGTCCTTATTCCTTTTGATGAAGTTAGCTTCCTCATCATTTTCTAAAACTCTATCTATTTCTGAAACTTTTCCTTTCTCTTTTTTGAAGCCTTGAATGCAATCTCTTTTATTGGAGCTTGATGCTTACTTACCCTCATCTCATAAGCTGTGAGAGTACCTTGCAATTCTTCCATTGTTAACTTGTTGATATCCATTGTTTCTTCTATTGTTGAAACCTTTGCATCATATTTCATGGGAAGTGATCTCAAAACCTTTTGAGTAACTTCTGATTCTTTCATCTCAAAACCTAGGCCTCTCATAGTGTTAGTAATCTCATCAACTCGAAGTAAGAACTTTGCAATATCTTCAGAATCTTCCATTTTCAATTCCTCAAATATTTTTCTATGAGTTTGTAGTTTTGCCAACTTTACCTTGGAATCTCCTTCATAAGTATTCCTCAACTTGGTCCACATCTCATTAGCTGAAGTACATACCATGACCTTTGCAAAATCTGTCTCACGTAGCCCACTCAAAATACAATTCATTGCTCTTGCATTGATCTCAACCAATTTCCTGGTAGTCTTATCTTCCTCGGGATCACCTTCAACCTTATACTCTTTTTCAACCATCTGCCATACCTCATATCCTTGTGATATCAAGTAGTTCTTCATTCTCATGCTCCAGAAAGCATAATTGTTACCATCAAACAATGGAGCCTTATTTGAAGATAATCCTTTCTGTGAAGCCATCTGTGTTCTTTGTAGAATCTGCCCTCAAGTTGTTAGCCTTTTCGAAGGAACCCGCTCTGATACCAATTGAAGAACACAAGCTTATACTGAGAGGGGGGTGAATAGTATAAGACCACTTTTTACTTTCTTTCCAAACCAATATCAATTAATGTCCTTAATTGCAATACCAAAATATAGCAGTGTGCATTAATAACTCAGATATCAGTAGTAAGCAAGAGCACAAGTCACCACACACAATTGAGACACAATATTTAACGTGGTTCCCCCAATGTGAGGTACTCCATGGAGAAAATATTTTACTAAAACTTTCTCAATCAATCTCTTTGGGAATCACTCCCAATTACAATGTTTATGGATCTCTATCCAAAGGAGATGTTGATCCCCTAATCTCAAGTTCATGGATCTCTTCCATAGGAGAACTCTTTCCCCTTCTGCTCTGGCTATGTGATCTTCTAGAAGACTCTGTCTCTCTACTGCACTGACTGGTGGACCTCTCTCCACTTGAAGACTCCTCACTCAGATCTATCTTCAACTATGTTGGCTGCTGGATCTCTATCCATTGAGACTCTATCCTCTATACTCTATCACCTCCAAAGCTCTATCAATAGGCTCACTAAGAACCTTCTCAATAGGCTCACATAGAACTCTTAACAAGCTCACAAAACTCCTAACAAGCTCACAATCCAACTTAACAAGCTCACACAGAACTTGTCCAAAATGCTCTAGCAAGCTCACCAAGAACTTGCCCAAATATGCTCTAGCAAGCTCACCAAGAACTTGCCCAAATATGCTCTAGCAAGCTCACCAAGAACTTGCCCAAATCTACTCTAGCAAGCTCACCAAGAACTTGCCAACTTCCCAAAACTATCCACAAATCTATCCCAACACTGACCTCAAATTCCCAAACTTCCTCAAATATGTCCCAAAGGCCTTCTCAAAGGCTCAATCAATCATGCTCAAGTAGCACTCAAATCTCATCCACAAATCTATCAAGGCAAAGCTCAAAGATGAACTCAACAATGAATGGCAATGTACTCTTCAATGGATGACAACAATGATCCACAATGATCTCAACTCAACTCAACTCATAGAAGCATAAAGAGAATTGTTAGAGACTCAATATGTTCTAATCTCTCTTCAAACTCAAGTCCAACTCATAGAAGCATAAAGAGAATTGTTAGAGACTCAATATGTTCTAATCTCACTCTCAACTCAAATCAACCTCAACTCAACCAATCACCACAAGGGACAAATCTCTCTCACACAACCCTAGTCCAAGTATGTATCAACCAACTCAAATGTTTCCAACAATGCTCAACCACAAATCTCACATAACAATGATACTCATGTTCTTTTCTAACTCAAGTTCTTTCACAACCAATGGGCTTCAACAACTATGCTTATAAAACAAGGTTTAAACACAACTCTCAATTCAGAAAACCTTGAAGCATTCAACCAACCACTTTCGAAAAGGAAACCACAAACAATCCTTTTCCCTCCAATGATATTTCAGAAATCAACCACCATAAACAATCAATAGGAGAATGTGCCCATACCTTTTATGAAGATGAAAAAACCTCTTTGTAAATCTGCCACAATCACAAAATTATTTTGCCAATCTTCACAAGGGTTAGTAGATCACAAAATAATCAACATTACTCCACTTTTCAATAATCATCACCAAGGCCTTTAATTGCACAACTTCCTTATCTCTCCTAAAACCACTTGTACCATAAAATAAAATAAATCAAAACATTGCATAACCTTTTCACTCCCAAAACCACTTATACCATAAAATAAAATAAATCACAATATTGCATACCTTGTCACCTCATGAAAGAATTAATCCTCTTGAAAAAGAACAAGGCAAACTTCACTTTTGGAACCCCTTTGCAAAATCAGAAATATCTCTTTACACACACCTTATTTCTCCTTCTAAATAAGTTAGTCAAATAGCCCTCGAAATAAGCTTTTCGACGATATATAATATGCCCCCTTTCCGAAATAAATTGAAACCTTTATATATATATATATGCCAACCTCCATTAATTGCACATAGGTCGGCCCTCCATTAATTTAAACTTAAACTTTAAACTTTAATATCTTCATCACCGGAGGTCCTTTTTCGATGAAACAAAATTCCACCTTGGCTTTTAAGAAAAGCCCTTTCCACATAAGCCCACCATGGTTTTAAATAAAACCTTTTATTTTGCCTGCCTTGGTTTTCATAAAAACCTCTGTATATATCCATGCTCTCCAAAATATCATAGATGATTATCTATGAAGTGCTTTTGCCACCAAAACCAAATGTGATCAATGATCCATGTGACATCAATGACAACATAAAATGCCTCAAATTAACTCAAATTTCCAACGGAATTTATGTAATACCATATGGATACTAAACCTAATTCTCTAATGCTTAAAGCCTAGGCTACGAATTTTATAGAGACCTTAGTTCACCAAATGTGCCTATACCTACAGCTTTTTGAAGGATGCACAAGTAGATACCTATATAAATAATAGGTAATATTTATAAATATAAAGACCATAAATGTCACTTTGGAGGACATCAAAAACCAGTTTTTGATTAATTTTCTCCTAGAAGTCAAATAGGAATGAATCAAACTCAAACATGGGAGAGTGTTGAAATTATTTGAAGAATGAAAAGAAAAATGATATTGGGAGGATCTCATTAGAGGAATCTCCAAGGACCCTAACTCAATTTAACATTATTTAGTTGAAGGAGCATGAGCAACATATGCTATAGGTAACTTGATTTTAAATTAGGCTACTAGAAGATAAAAAAATATCTATTCAATTAGTACTAATATAACCTTCAAGAATTATATTCAAGCAATATTCAAATGAATGGTCTTGCTAAGTTTATCTCAAAAGCCATGCATAATCAACTGAAGGATTATTAGTAGGTAAGAGAATTTGAACTCTACTCGTAGCTTGTTTGGTTGATTTTGCATTAACAAAAAGAATGGTTTCCTTTTATTTAAAGGAAAAAATACAAATAGAGGAAAATTTGTCAGGTATCCAAAATAATAATTCCCAATACTTCCATAGCTTCCTTTTTGTTCCTATGCTACAAAAACAAACTAGATATTGGACAGGTTGTCTAGGGAAGCTTGTTTCTTTTTACAAGGAGGAGCAAGGTTGTATAAAGATTAGTAACAAGGAGGTACAAGTTATTTTATTCTATTATATAATTTCATAACAAAACCAATTTTGTTGCCCCCAATGGTCACAAATTATATCTTTGCTCTAAAATTCATCTGACAACTAGATTATATTGATTTCTACCATTGCTCAAGCAAAGGGCTATTTACATTTTATCTATTGAATTATGTCGGTTTCATCTACTAACAATAAAAAGAAAATTGTTTAAGGAGTTGGAGGAAAGGTTCTCAAGCCTCAATAAAGTGATAGATTGATGGACCTAATGACCTAAAATGCCTATTCAAGAAGCAACTCTAAGCCCTTGGTATAAAATAATTATGAACATGAACTCAAGCATGGTATAAACTAGTAAAAAACTGGTAAGAATAAAATATTTTCCCATAGCAAAAAAACCTTCAATAAACCCATTCAATGCTTTTACATTGTATACACACAATAAGCCAATTATGACCTTTATATTTGTTGGATTATTATCGTTAGGTATAACTATACTGTCACATGTAAAAAGATCCATAATTGAAAAATACAACATTGCAAATTGAGTGTCAATAAAGATATGAGAAAGTTAGTTATATTCCAAAGTACAACCTTTAGGGTTAACACCTTGTAACAAGCAATAGTGGGACCTAAACCAATGAATGTCAAACACTATTTCATAATCTTTGGACTATAAACATCAAAGCATACATGGGCAACCTCATTTAATCAAACTTCTCCTCATTGGCAAGTCAATGCCTAATAAATCAATATATACAAGGTCTCTCTAATCCCTTGTAAAAAATCTAATTTCATTTTCATTTTATCTATTCTATCATTCAAACGTTGTTAAAGCTCGACGATAATATAACTAATTAGAAAATATCAATAAACAATAAATATATATTTTTTCTTCAACCCATAATAAAATTAAATTAAACACACTTAACACTTATTCATACATCAAACCTAAATTTCATTAAAACACAAATAATAAATATTATATTTAATAAACATTTTATTAATAATAGCTCAATGTTTTTCAACTTAATTTTATGGAAAATCTCTAAGCTTGTTAATTTCCATTTCACTTATCATTATCCCTTCATTTCATGCAAAACTTTTAAGCTTGTTATTTCCATTTCAGTAGTTATATCGTCTGCTTTAGTTGATGCTGGATGACACGTTGTGCTGGATGACACGTTCACCCATGTGCCTTGACTTGTTTATCACCAACATAGAAAGCAAGGACGTTACTTGTATGATTGGTGATATGATCTAAATTAACATGTATATCCCACGGGCTTGCCCATGCACAGACAGTAGCCCAGATCCGATTCCTCTGAGTGGTGCGCCAGATTGATGACGTTGGTGCAACCCCTGTGCATCCGACGGTCCCCATCTCACGCCGGGTTACCATGTACCGAGACGGTGGAAGTCCTGGAAGCCTTCGTAGATAGTTTGAACCCTACCAACTGTGCTGGTAGTTACTAAAAATCATGATTGTAACCATTGCTTCTATATATATATATAAAAAAGATTTGATCTAAATTAATATGTATAAATAATATTGTCTATGTAGAGGAGTTGGAGAAGTGGGTAATTGAAACTCTAGTGTTGGAGAGGTCATATGTTATCTAATAGTTATTAGAGACCCTGCTGGAGGTGTGTTTATCCACCCGCTTAATGTAATCATGTGTTTTAAGCATATGTTTTAATGATAAAACGACCAACATTTTTTTATTGAGTAAATACTTCGTATACATATACATATCCTCCATGGGGGTTGAACCCGGGTAATGCAAGTGGCGTCCTTGCCAGTTAACCATAACACGCGGATAAAACTACCAACATTTTAAAAAAATATTACTCAAAAAAACATACAAAACTAGAACCAACAAAAAAAATTATCTTAAATTATTTTCTTTAAACCTGAACCTATATTTTTTTTAACACACTTTTTATAAGAGTTCAAGAATATGTTATATGCTTGTTGTGTGTAGTGGTAAATGCCCTGGGTGCTGGTAGAGGCCGACCCAGGTTCCATTCCCTTTGTCTCCATCCTACAGATATATGGTATAGTTAGGAATGTCCTATGTGTTGGTAGAGGCCGACAAGGCTCCATTCCTCCTATGCCCAACCTGTTGAAAGTGGCACCTCGAAAAGGGTGTTTTCCACTATATATTACTTTTGAAGAAAGATCTGCTTGTTGTGGTGCAGTAGTAAATGCCTTAGGTGCTGGTAGAGGCCGACCCAGGTTCCATTCCCCTTGTCTCCATCCTATATATAGTTAGGAATGTCCTATGTGCTGGTAGAGGCCGACAAGGCTCCATTCCTCTTATGCCCAACCTATTGAAAGTGCCACCTCGAAAAGGGTGTTTTCCAGTATAAATTAAGGATTTTAACCCAGGTGTTGTAGGTGAGTTGGAGAGGAGAGGGCAATCCTCCAAGGGAGGTCCCAGGTTCAAATATCCACCCTACCAAAAAGCAGAATTGGGTATCCAAAATCCAATTGATAATGTTGGTGCGGGCAAGGTCGGGTGCGACTCCCGGGTGACTTTGACGGTGTAGAAACCCCTGTTCGTGGTCTCTCAGTATAAATTAAGGATTTTAACCCAGGTGTTGTAGGTGAGTTGGAGAGGAGAGGGCAATCCTCCAAGGGAGGTCCCAGGTTCAAATCTCCACCCTACCAAAAAGCGGAATTGGGTATCCAAAATCCAATTGATAATGTTGGTGCGGGCAAGGTCGGGTGCGACTCCCGGGTGACTTTGACGGTGTAGAAACCCCTGTTCGTGGTCTTTCAGACCAAAGCGGCTCCGCAAGGAGTTTTTTTGCTTAAAAAAAGAAATAAAGAATATGTCATTGTAATGTCTTATAAAGGCAGAAACTACATATTCATACAAAATTTTAAACCTTATAAATGTTTTTAAAAACATGTTTAAATAATAAGTCATCTTAACCATATTTAAAAAAAAAAACTTTAACTTTCCATCCAAAAAAAAATTAATATAAATATATATAAAAATAAATAAATAAAAATAGTCTATAAATAAAGGTTTTCACCGTCTTAAAATTTAAGATAATTAATATTCGATAAGGCATTCACGGTAAACTTTCCCCTCCGCTGCATGCCCTACTAGGATATACGTAGTCAACTTTTGAGTTTTTTTTTTTTTTTTTTAATAATTTTAATATTTTTATATTTAATATTATTATTTTTTAATATATATATATATTTTGTAATATTAAGAGATGCAGCAAGAATTTTCTAACCTGTTACAACAACTCCAACTTCACCGGGGAGAGACACACTCACTTCTCGCACACTTACCCACACTACCAAAAATATGTTATTTTTTTCATTAAGTAAATACTTCTTATACATATACATATCCGTCGTAGGGATTCAACAAGATTGAACCCCGGTCACATCACCGATAATAGAAGTGGCGTCCTTACCGGTAGACCAACTCACACGGATTATTTTTCAATAATTTTAAATATATAAAAAACTAAAAAATATTATTTAATATTTATATCTCCTTGCAGCAAACACTCCACTCACCATCACATCACTTCAAAACCTCAGTGGTATAATTTGTAACAAGATTAAAGATTTGACCTCTTTTCCTCCCGGTTTAATTAGATGTTTAGAGGGAATGCAAAGCTTTGAATCTCAATACAATCACTGGAAATATAATTTAAATGAAAAGCATAACCAAATATCTTTAAATAACTTATTTCAATCTTTTAAGAGTGTGACGTTTTTAAGGAAGATTGGAAAAAAGTTTACCCACTCCCGAGTGGACAGAGAGACTCTTTGGCGTTTGTGGTGCTCATATCAAGACGATAAGACGTGTAATGGTATCCACGTTTCCGCCCTAAACCCATTGGCCAACGAAAACCAGCTGAGAAACCAATCCATTTTGCGGAGCCCACGTATCCTCTGCAAAACCATGAGCTGTAATATATCATTATGTTGACGGGCTTCCATATTCCTATTTAATGCACAACCCGAAACGGTCTTTCCGTACAAACAAGAAATTACGGGATGAGGAATTACAGCGTGAGCAGTGTATCGTCTTTTGCATTATGCGAGCCGCCAATGAAAGCAATCCGGGCGGTGTCCTTGTCTGCCACCGCTGAAAGGTTGACCTCCACAAATGGTGTCCCAGCAATATCTGTGACAGCTGCCTCATGGCTTGGATGCGTATTTCCAGCTAAGGCGTGTAGACTTAAAGAAGCTTCGTCACTTTCTTTGCCTTCGCCTTCTCAAGGTCATGATGACCCCGCAGCTCAACGTAGACAGACGAGCGCAGTGGCAGTGGCAATGACATTGAGTTGTTGGGGACCTACGTAATAACATTCTTCCGTTTCGCACATTGGGATTTCTCTAGAAAACCCTTGAGGCCAAAAAGCGCAGCCGCGCCGGAGAAGGGCAGAGGAGGCAGTCTAACGCCTGTATCATGCGATCATAAGAAAGTGCTAAAGACGCTTTTGGATATATATATACATGCGGGAGTGAAGAAAACCTAGGCATCTTTGAATGCCTGGATTGTAGTTGTATTCTCACAACCCCGTTTAATAATTCTGTTTTCAAATGTTGTTTCCTCTCAAAATTTTGCTTGAGGTCGAGCTCTTTCATCTCTATGAGAAGGTAGCTAAACGCACCGCATTGTGCGAAAACAACGGCAAGGAAATTTATTTTAGAATATTTTATTTTCCTCGTTAGTGGCTGCCGTTTTCACAATCATCGGACCGGTTTGAGTTTGGCCACAGAACATGTAAATTAAACCTGTCATGTGCAGTGATCGAGAATGTAAAAACAAAGGAAGTTCAAAAACGCTTGAAAGATGGAGAGTGGCCACTTTATCTTTCAACGTAGTTGGGTTGGGTACCTAGAAGGGCAGCTCCTCTGTAAAGTGCGTACAAGTTTGAAAGTCCGTTAGATATAAAGCCGCCTTGTCGAAAAAAGAAATGAGGACGACGATACATGCAAGTCGGTCACCATACCCTCGATGCCAGTAACATACCATTGCATGTTGTAACCATCCGTATCAACGCTGAAGGTTCTTCCTCTCTTAGGATAAGATTCTAAAAGCTTTGGAAGGAAATTACTAAAAACAAACTTAAAATATAAGTTTCGGATGGACACTTTAGGTTTTGGTTTTTCTTTCTAAAATCTAAGTTCAAACTATAAATTTCGGATGGACACTTTAGGTTTTGGTTTTTCTTTCTAAAATCTAGGTTCAAACTACCGTGTGTATGTGGAAATTCAGGTATAGTGTACAGACGTATGGTGGATTGAAATCCAGGTGGTGTATACGTTTGTGAGTTCAAACCACCGTGTGTATGTGGAAATTCAGGTATAGTGTACAGACGTGTGGTGGATTGAAATCCAGGTGGTGTATACGTTTGTGAGTTCAAACCACCGTGTGTATGTGGAAATTCAGGTATAATGTACAGACGTGTGGTGGATTGAAATCCAGGTGGTGTATATGTTTGTGAGTGGGGTTGTGTAAAAAAATTAAAATATAATATTTTTTATTTATTTTAATATTTTTTTTGGCAGTCTAATCCAGGCAGATTATTTTAGGAACATTAAAATTTAATTAAGCAGTGAGTGATACATGGAGAAGAGTGGCAAATACTCAAATAACAATGTTGTTTCTTTTATGGAGAAGAGTGGCAAATAATCAAATGACAAGTGAATTGTTCTGGTCTAACTTCATTGTGGGGAATTGTTCTTTATGGATTATTTAAATTATGTGCGTGACACTATAGTATTCGGACTTATCGGAAACGAAGTGGTTGCGTAGAAGATGGAGTGGTTGGGATAGCGCACGAGGTGAGTATGTAACGGAGCTTTATAAATAAGGTTTCATACGAAAGGCGGGGATGGCGGTAAGGATGCTGAGGTTGATTTGGATGGCATTGATTTCCTCCAATAAGGTTGTAAATTTAAAGGAAGAGTCGAAAGAACTGACTTACTAAAGATATACGTTCTTGTAAATTTAAAGGAAGAGTCGAAAGAAGTGGCTTATTAAAGATATACGTTCTTGTAACGATTCACAATGTTTAACATTGTAAATTTAAAGAGTTTGGAACAAGTATCAAAGGAAGAGTTGGAAAAAGTGATTGCCATCTACAATGTTTTATAAATTCAAAGGAAGAATTGGAAGATATGTTTTTGTAGTGATCTACGATGTTTTATAAATTCAAAGGAAGAGTTGAAAAAAGTGATTGTCATCTACAATGTTTTATAAATTCAAAGAAAGAGTGGGAAGAAGTGACTTACTAAAGACGTATGTTCTTGTAGCGATCCACAATGTTTTGTAAATTCAAAGAGTTGGAAAAGGTGACTCCTTATTGAAGACTTTTTTATAACTTCTTTATAGCGGTCTAGAATATCCATGCAATTGATTTGGGAAAAAATCTAATCCTTTTCATGCTATGCAAACTAATCATCTTGAAGGGATTGGATTCCTTGGAGACAAATGACTTTTCCATTTTTTGTCCACTTGATATCTAATATTTTCAAATGAATATGAACATCACCAAGCTAAGATAGCCATTGTGCTTCCAAGATGACATCTACACTACCTAGATTCATTTTTGGATGACATATGCACTATCTAGGTTTATTTTTGGCTCATTGTGCTCCCAAGATGACATCTACACTACCTAGGTTCATGGAAAAGATATTTCCTAACCAAGTATAATCCCCCATTTGGATGTTAACTTTAGTTGTTCAACCTAGACATTGAATGGTTTCCCATTTGCACTTAAGAATTGATTTTTTTTCTAATTTGAAGAATACATGTCCAAAGACTTTGTCATCTTACTATTTATAAAATTACGGGTGCTACATAAATCAATCGACACATTGACACATTGTTATTTAATGAGTCCTTGTACATTTATAGTATGGTGAGCATGGAGCTCCATAAAAGCATGAGCCAAGAGAGCTATGGTATCATCCTCATGTTATACTTCATCTACTTCTACCAACTACTCCTATTATAATGAATCTTTCTCTTCTTGTATTGTTGTCTTCACCTTCCACTTGAAAGATATGACATTATTCACAGACTTGAACTTGATGATGGTGAGAATGACATTTGAAACAAATGAATCCTTCGAGATGCTTGTTGTTGTGGTAAGGACAATGAGATTTTAAGTCACGTTTGTGTTGAGGATTGGTATCTTGCAGCTTCTATTATGTTGCCAAAGTTATATGTTGAGCATCATCGAGTATAGAGGTCGATCATATTGACTTATCATCTAATTTTATCCTTAAGACCGTGGCGAAAGGCTAAGACCACCACTACTAGATTCAATTGGTGGATGTAAGTGAGAATACTTATGAACTCAATGCAATACTCCACTATTTTTGTTTGCTTTGTTTGCATTAGATAGACCACATACAACATGGAAGATCCTTTGTCAAATATTTGGAGAAACCATTATTTGAAGTTAGGCCACAAAAGAGGATCCCCTTGTTGGAGAAGCTACCACAACCACCACTGGCAAGCATGGGTTACCAACTATGAAGTTGTTAATGAGACATGACCTACTTTAGGAACATGGTGCATGTGAATAAGGCTATCCATATTGGGAAACCACCCCATAAATAAATACCTTTAAGGTAGGAATGCCGATGTGGAGGAATAAGAACTTCATAGGACTAGTCAAGGAAAATAGAAGCACCTCCTGCCATGGAATCTAGAGCAAAAGCAAAGCCTAGGTCATAACCACCCATGACTAGAGGAGAAACTTGGGTGGCATAAGGATTTGAGTGACTTCCATGACAAATTGGAGGAATATGACTAGGTGATGGAATTGGAATAATTGTATTTGAAGTTTGATGAATGATAGAAGGTTGTTGCTTCAAGATTGGTTGTCACTTGTGAACAAGGGGAGGTGTAGTAGGGAATATTCGTAGGACTCTTTGTATGTTATCCAAGGACTTGACAATGGAAGTAATCATTTGTTCTTGACTCAAAATATATGCACAAATATCAAGGTTTATAGTACTAGGTAGAGGATTACCAATTGGAGGGGTAGTGGGAGGAACGACTAAGGGAGGATTATTGGAAGGAGGAGAGGAAGAACCAAAGGTGTTAGGAGGAGGCAAAACCATGTTTTTTAAAAAAGAAAAAGATGTTTGTCAAAAGTATTGATATTTGGGAGTGTTGTGATGCTTATTACGATTTTGGGGTTGGTGCTTCTTTCTGCTCATACACACATCCTTAAAATGAACAATGTTTTGTAACTGATTGTTGACTCACAACCGACCAATAGTGGCAATAGGTTCATTCATATACTTGGGGTAATTGTAAAACCCAAAAAGTACTTGGAATGCTACTAAAAAAAGTGTTGTAAAAAGTACCTCTTACTTTGATCAACTTGAAGAAACGCACAAAGAGATAGGCCGCTCGCAAAGGTCCCAACACATTTGACTTTTGAAAAGGTGTTGTTGGAAATATACCTTGTTTTGATCGTCTTGAAGAGATAATCACAATGGTATAGATCTCTCACAAGTATTTGATAATACCCAATGCTTTTTATTTTTAAATCAAGTTCGAGAAAAGGAAGTAACTACAACAAACTCACAATATGTTGATAATTTTTTTTTTTTTTTACATGGTGGAATCGGTAGCCGCCACGAATCCAGGCAAGCTATCCAGCTTTTATGGCCACCATAGTATTTTGCGTTGTTCGCCCGAAAGCCACCACATAGATCTTCACATAGTCCGCCCCTATAACCGCCATGCCACAATCATTTTAAACCTTTTATGCCACTAAAAGCACCAAGAAAAGGATAAGCGTTCATTCTGGAGAGGCCCAAGATTTAAACCTTGGACCTCCGCCCCCTTATGGGGTTTGGATGAACCAATTGGTCTACACCTCGGACCTTATGCTAGAAAATAATTACACCAAAATATGGATTGAAAAAAACTTATAAAAATTACCAAGAAATAAGCGACAGTTTTATTTAGCAAGAGTTTTGGAATGGTTTGTGTGTCCTTTTGCTACAAATTTGCACCCCATAGGGAGCTAAGATCGAAGGTCTAATACCATTTGTTATGAAAACATTTCATGAAATATAACAATAGCAATAATTCAATAATGTCTAAATAACAATAATCAATGACAACAATAATTCATATCTAACTACAAGAAAATCAAATATGCAATAATCAAATCTCATATTCAAATCAATGCAAATCCTTAGCCACTTAGAGAGGGAAAAGTCTCTTAGCCACTTGGAGAGGGAAAATTCTCATATGCGTAGTAGATGCTATTATTATTTGAATATGAAAGATGATTCCAACTAGCACCTAAATCTTCCTATTCATAGACTAAATCAATCATTAACCCAAATTATAATGCTCAAGGGCCAACTATCTAAACATAGGACCTAAGTTAATAAAAATAAAGATAGTCAAAATGGCTATATTGGAGCCATTACAACTATACTTAGTCATAGAAGACATTCATCATTTTTTCCAAGTAAGGAATTCTTAGTCCAAGCACTACATTTCTTAAAGGATTGGTACAATTATACTTTTCATAATCTCCTCTTTGTCCTCTAAGGGACATTAATCCCAAAAGCTTCCACAAACTCTTGCTCCGACAAAGAGTTATATTTCATTATTTCTTTTGCAAAATGTATTCTTCCCTTCAAGATTTTACTTTTCATTTGTATTAAAATCAAAATGGCACAAGAATCCATAATCACTATTGCTTGTACTATCACTAAGGTAGAAGAATATTTAGGAACAAAGGCCTTGATATTGGATGAGTCTCAAGTATTGATTAGTACATATGCCAAGACCACCCAAATTAAGCATGTAGTCAATATAATTAGGGACATTATACTCAAGGAATTTGTATAATACTATATGGATACTAAACCTAAATATTTAATGCTTAAATCCAAGGCCATGTGTTTTGCACACCCTGGTTCACCCAATGCTCCCATGCCTAGAGCTTGTTGAAGGATGCAAGTAGATACCTATTTGAATAACAAGTAATAATTTTTGTAAATAGAAAGACCATAAGTGTCACTCTAGAGGGCATAAAAGACCTATTACCAATTGATTTTCCCCTAGAAGTGAAATAGGAATGGATCAAACTCAAACATGGGAGAATGTTGAAATTAATTGAAGAATGTAAATAATATTAAGAGGATCTCATTATAGTAATCTCCAAGGACCCCAATATTTCTAAAACAAAGTTTCTGGTAAACATCATTTAGTTGAAGGAGAATGAGAAACATATGCTATAGGTAGTATGATTTTTGATGGGACTACTAGAAGATTAAAAAGACATATTCAGTTAGTATTGATATGACCTTTAAGAATTACAATTCCAACAATATTCAATTGCATGCTAAGTTTATCTCAAAAGTCATGCATAATCAACCAAAGGATTATCAGCAGGTTAGGGAATTTGAATTATACTCATAGATTATTTGGTTGATTATGTATCAACAAAAATAATGGTTCCCCTTTATTTAAAGGAAAAAAAAGACATAGAGAGGGGAAAATTTTCATGTACACAAAATAAGAATTTCCAATACTTCCATAGTTTCCTTTTGGTTCCTATGTTATAAAAACAAACTAGATGTTGGCCAAGTTGTATAATGAAGCTTGTTTCTTTTTACAAGGATGAGAAAGGTTGTATTGAAAATAGTACCAAGGAGGTACAAGTTATTTTATTCTAGTTTTATAACAAAACCAATATTGTTGCCACTAATGGTCATAAATTATATATTAGCTTTAAATTTCATTTAACAACTAAATTATATTGATTTCTATCATTTATCAAGCAAAGGGCTATTTAAATTTTATTTGTTGAATTATGTTGGTTTCATCTACTGACAATGATAATAATATTCTTCAAGGAGTTGGAAGAAAGGTTCTCAAGCCTAAATAAAGTGATAGATTAATGGACCTAATGAACTAAAATGCCTATTCAAGAAGCAATTCTAAGCCCTTGGTCTAAAATAATTATGAACACAAATCTAGACATCAGTATAAACTAGTAAAGAATGGATAAGAATAAAATAGTTTCTCATATCAAAAAATCCTTCAATAAACCCATTCAATATTTCTATATTGTATACACATGATTAGCCAATTATGATATTTACATTTATTGGAATATTGTCATTAGTTGAAATTACATTGCCACATATAAAAAGATCTATGATTGTAAAATACAACATTGCAAATTAAGTGTCAATAAGTATATTAGAAGGTTGCTTACAATACAAAGTACAACCTTTAGGGTTAACACCTTGTGACAACAAATAGTGGGACTTAAACCAATGAATGCCTAACACTAGTATATAATCGTAGGAGTACAAACATTTAAGCATACATGGGAAACCTCATTTGATAAAATATTTTGTACATTGGCAAGTTAATGCCTAAGTGTTGGTCAATTTTCCCAAGGTGTAAAATTTTACCAATCTCTCTAGTCTCCCTCTTCATCTTACAAAAAAATCTAATTTCATTTTCATCTTATGTATTCTATCTATCATCCAACTATTGTTTAAGCTCAAAGATAACATTACCATTTAAAAAGTATCAAAAGGCAAGAGAAAATAGGAGGAAGTTAAATTGACTCCATAATATTAGCCTTTCTATTTTTCCCTTTGTATTAACCCATAATAAGACTAAAATACAAATCCCAGAAAGTGTTAAATTGGTAGTGGTTGAGTGCTTGTCAATGGGCTTCCCTAGTTTGATTCCTTGGAGGGTTAGGGTCCCATTGACTTAGATTTCATGGAGGATCATGAGTCCCATTGAATTTTATTTCGTGGAGGGTCAGAGTCCCATTGACTTTGATTCCTTGAAGGTTTGGGGTTTTTTGACTTCTTCTTTACCTAGTGGGCTAGGGATTATAAAGGTTCCCTATGAACAAAAAAATTAAAATACAAATACCTAACACTTGTCCATACAACTCTAACCTACATTTTTAGATTTTATTAAAAAAATAATAATAAATATTATATTTAATAAACATCTTATTAATAAGTCCAATTATTGTTCAATACACTCAAAATATTTATCAATATCTTTAATCGACCTTCATTTCAAGGAAAATATTTGTTGAGCAAGGTGCAACAGGAGTATTGTAATTGTTGTCAACACAGTCAGTTAGATCTAATGATGCAGTGGACAGGCAGTTCAGAAGTCATTCAGATGTAGAGGACAAAAGTTCAAAGGTTATTCAGAGTATGGACAGTGAGTTTCCAAGAAGACCATAGTGGCCCATTTGCAAAATATCAAAGAAAAAGACAAGTAAGAAAAGTGTCGCGATATCACGACATATACAGCAGGCAAGAAAAACTATCGCGATTTCGTGACATGTTAGAGGAGAGAGAAAAAGCTGGAAAAATTGTCATGATTTCGCGACATGTTAGAAGAGAGAGAAGAAGCAGGGAAAACTATTGTGATTTCATGACATGTTGGAAGAGAGAGAAGAAGTAGGAAAAACTGTCACGATTTCATGACATGTTGGCAGAGAAAGAGGCAAGTGAAAAAACTATCGCAATTTCGCGACATGTTGGCAGAGAAAGAGGCAAGTGAAAGAACTGTCACTATTTCACGACATGTTGGCAGAGAAAAAGGCAAGTGGTAAAACTATCATGATTTCACGACATGTTGGCAGAGAAAAATGCAAGTGGTAAAATTGTCGCGATTTCGTGACATGTTGGCAGAGAAAAAGGCAAGTGGAAAAACTGTCGCGATTTCGCGACATGTTGGTAGAGAAAGAGAGCAAGTTGAAAAGTGTCATGATTTCGCGACATGTCGCATTTTCACGACTTGAAAAGAGCAGGAAGGCAGAGAAGGAAAAGTGTCACGATTTTGTGACATACTGCAAGGAAGGTTGTACGAACGAAAAAGTGTCACGATTTCACGATAAGTCAGAAGACAAAGTGAAAGCAAGATAAAGTGTCATGATTTCATGACGTGCTTCAGAAGAGAGAGTCCGAAGTGTGAACTGTCATGATTTCGTGACAAGTTTGAGGAGAGAGAAAGTAAAATGAGAACTTTCATGATTTCGTGACATGCTACAGAAGTTGAAGTGAGAACTGTCATGATTTCGTGACATGTTGTAGAACTCGAAGTGAGAACTATCACGATTTCATGACATGCAGCAAAGGGAAGAGTTTGAAATGAGAACTATCGTGATTTTGTGATAGGTTGCAAAGAAAACGTACGAAAGCTGAAAGCATTGCAATTTTGTGACAGGTTGCAAAGAAAACGTATGAAAGCTTAAAGCATCGTGATTTCACAATAGGTTGCAAAGAAAGCATACGAAAAGTTGATAGTGTCACAATTTCATGACGGGTTACAAGGAAAGCATACGAAAGCTGAAAGCATCATGATTTCATGACGGGTTGCAAAGAAAGCATACGAAAGCTGAAAGCGTCACGATTTCACAATGGGTTGCAAAGAATGCATATGGATGCAGAAAGTGTCACGATTTCATGACAGAAATAGAAAGCAGGTCTTCAACAGGAGAAGTGTAGCGATTTCACGATAAAAGCCAAAGATATGAAGTACAAAAGTAGAAGTGTCATGATTTTGTGACAAAAGCAAAAAGGAGGTCGACGAAGGGAGAAGTGTCACGATATCACGACAAAAGCAAAGTTGATGCTGAAAAAGACAAAAGTGTCGCGATATCACGACAAGAGCTTAGTTGAAGTCGACAAATGCAGACGTGTCACGATATCATGACAAAAGCCAAAAGAAAGTGTACAAAGGCAAAGGTGTCACGATATCGCAACATGTAGTTTCGTGACAAACGCTACAAAAGAGTTACAGAGGTAGTTGAAGCCAACAAAGTTAAATATGAGCCGACAAAGATTAGGGTTTACAGTTGACGAAGTTTAGGGTTGTGCAGCCGACTAAGATCAGGGTTACAACCAACTAAGATTAAGGTTTTGATCTTGAAAATGTTGTTATAAAAGGTAGGTTGTTTTGAAGAGTTGGTGGGTTGTGAAGTGCGACGTTCGTAGATAGTGTGCAGAGTGAGAAGCTCGATCGCAGTGAAGTAGAGTGCAAAATTTGATTGTAGTGTGCATAGTGCTTTTCATCGAATCATTATAAGTGTGAAAGATCATAAAGGAAGTAGAGTGCGTGAAGGGGAGAAGACGAACATTCGATAGTTTAGCAGTAGATTGTGTGAAGTGATAGCGCAAGGAGAGCAGAGTGTGCACAAGACAAAAAAGTGAAGCAGATCAATCAGGGTGTGGTTAAAGGCAAAGGTATCTCACTATCATTCTTCTAAGTTTTATATTTGAAGTCCAAGTTGGTGCTTGGAATAAGGGGTTGGTGCTCCTTCCAGTTGGTGCTAGCAATTTAGGGGTCCGTGATCCTTCCAGTTGGTGCTGTCAAATCAGGGGTTGGTGCTCCTTTTTGCTGGGTCAGATAAAATTAGGGGTTGGTGCTCCTTCCAGTGGGTGCTGGTAAACTATTTGTAAAAGTTTTTGCTTTGCAAAGGCTAGATTTGGATGGTAGTCCAAGCAGTAATTTTTGAGGAGTAGCCACATTGGTGAACCTCGTTAAAATCTTATGTTGTGTGATGCTCTCTTGTTGTTCTTGCTATATCTGTTTATAAGTTTTAACTGTTGCTATTTTTAGAGCTATTATTTCTTGATTAAAAGAGCTACACTAATTCACCCCCCCATCTCAATGCCATTGTAAGTACAACAATTGGTATCAGAGCCAAGTCCTTGTACAAGCTTAGCCAGCTAGGGTGATCTTGGAATTATCAATGGCAGGTGGTGAAGGTTTCTCATCAAACAAAGCACCATTGTTTGATGAATCTAATTATGCATTCTGGAGAGTCAAGATGCAGACATATCTCTGTGCTTTGGGATATGATATCTACGATTCAGTAGTGAGTGGATACTCAATTCCTATCATTCCTCCAAAAGAAGCAGAGGAAAAGAAACTATTTGAAAATAATTCAAAAGCAAAGAATGCCATCTTGTGTGGATTAGCAGATAGTGAACTGGTAAAGGTCATGAACTGTCAGTAAACAAAAGAAATATGAGACAAATTGAAGAGTGTTCATGAAGGAGATGATAAGATCAAAGAAGCCAAGTTACAGACACATCGAGCTCAGTTCGAAGCTTTGAATATGAATGATGATGAAAACATTGAGGCATTCATGTTGAGAGTCAATGGAATCATCAATGCTATCAGAGGACTCGGCAAGAATATCGATGACTTTGCTGTCGTAAAAAAGGTATTAAAATCCCTTCCTCAAAGATTTGATTCCAAAGTCTCTATAGAAGAAGCTAATGTTGACAATTTTGGGTACTTTGGGTACATTACCTTTGCTCAAGTGTATAAGTTGTCATTGATGTCAAGAAGGTCTTGAAGGAATTTGATTTGATGTCAAATAATTTGTTTTGATGAAGGTTTCGACATGTCAGTTTCAAAGGTCTTTTGCAAACTCCAAGTTGGCAGGTTTATAGATTACAGGTGGATGCATTGGTTTAATGCATCCGGGTCCAAGAGGAAGTATTTATTTAAATAATTAAAAAACCTTGTTAAGGTTCCATTTAATTATTTTTAAATAGATATTAATTTATTATTTGCATGGGTTCTCCTAATCCATGGCGCAAATGTCTTAACAAGGTGGGTGCTATGTTTTAGCTTTGTGGGCGCTAGCCAAGACCTCCGTCGATGTCAAAGAGCCTATGGTAAAATTCATATTAATATCCCTCGATGAAAATCAAATGCATCCCATCCAAATTTTGAAAGAAAGTTGCTCGCTGTGTTTTCGGCTGTGTGTCTTCACCGTTTTCGTAATCCGTTGTTTGGTTGTGTGTCTTCGCCATTTTTGTAATCCATTGTTTGGCTGTGTGTCTTCGCCATTTTTGTAATCTACTAATCATTTGTGTCTTCGCCCTCTTCGTAATCCATTGTTCATTTGATTGTCTCACCATTTGTCGAATCCGCCATATAGCTTGTCGTCTACGAGTTGGCATCAGAAGGAAGGGAGGACTGTGTTTTATTTTCCCTGGCATAGAAGGGACAAGCATAACAGAGTGAGGTTTAAACCTCACCGGGTGCCTTTGGTGCACCGGTAGCGGCTAGGCTATTGGCGCGCTACCCAAATGGGAGGTTCCACGTTCGAATCATGCGAAAGGGTTTTTCGACGTGAAGTGGTTGCAGCAGGTGGTGTTAGATTTTGGGCACAATTTCTCCATAGCGATTTTTGTTGTTGGCTAAGGTATTTTTCAAAATTAATCTTTTGCTAAGTGTATGTTGCGGATGGAGGATGTTTGTTAGAAGAAAAATAGCTTAGGAGTCATAAGGGTTTTAAAGCTTGTTGTTATTTTGATAAAATATTATTTTGAAGGTGTTGTTGAAATATCTTATTGCATTCTTATGAGAGATAAACTTTATTTTTGATGAGACAATAAGGGAGAAATAAGGTGTATAAGGGATACATGTTTCTTGTAATGTTGAGAGTGCTTTTGGTTGTTTATGGAAATGAAAGCATGATGTTTTAAGGTTAATTGCTTCTTGTGTGAAGTTGTGAAACCTTAAGTGGGCAGCTTTGAGATTGACATTTGCTTTCATTAAGTTGGTTATAATCAAGCTATTCTTTACTTGGTTAAAGTGTTGAGCTTACTCCTTTGTTGATGAATTGAAAAGTTGTTTTTATGCTATTGTGAGTTGAGTTGGTGGATGCTTTTTGTTCAAATAATGTTGGAGAGAAAAGGAGTTCTACTTGTTTCCTTTTCTGATGTTGATTGTGAAATGCTTCAAGGTTGTATTTTGAGTTGAATGGTGTTGATTGAACCTTGTTTGATGAGCATTATTGTGGAAGCCCTAATTGATGGTGAAAAGAACATGAGTATCATTGTTATGTGATTCTTTGCATAGTTGGAAATTGTTGGGGTTTCATGTTATTGAAAGAAAGCATTCTATCCTATCCATTTCAGATTTTGAGTTGAGTTTTCTAATTTGAGATTGAGGTTGAGTTGAGTTTTCAGATTTGAGATTGAGTTTGAGCTAAGTTGATTTGAGTTGAGTTTTGAGATTGGGAGTTGAGTATAGAACATATTGAGTCTCTAACAATTCTCTTTATGCTTCTATGATTTTGACAAATCACATTGGGTCTCTAACAATTCACCTTGTGATTTCCTACTAAGAAAGTTTTTCTTGGTGATCTTGCTGAGGTTTTGGACAGGTTTCGATGGGGACTTGTGAGCAAGTTTTGGACAGGTTCCGGTGGGGACTTATGAGCAGATTTGGACAGGTCCTAGCAGAGGACTTGTGAGCTAAGTTTTGAGAGTTCTGTCAAAGAACTTGAGGATAGAGATGCACTGGTTCTTTGAGAAGAACTTGAGGAAAGATTTGGCAAGTCTTTGAGAAGGCTTGTGTGCAGAGGATTTATTTGTTCAAGTGTTGGACAGATCTGACAGACAGAGAAAGACTTGTTCTAGACTGACTGACTGTGTTTGGTATAGGTTGTTGAGCTACTATGGACGTGATCATAAAAGGTAGAGGTCTCTTAGGCTAAGCATTGAGGACAGGAGGTCTTCGATGGAAAGGAGTTCCACATGCTGGCAAGAGGTAGAGGTAGTTGATCTTCTGAGGGATCATTTTCAGAGCAGGGGAAGGTATCTCCTTTGAGCAAAGGCTCATAAATATAGATAGAGGGGAAGGTATCTCCTTTGAGCAGAGGCTCATAAATTTAGATTAGGGGAAGGTATCTCCTTTGGGCCGAGGCTCATAAATATTGTAATTGGGAAGGATTCCCAAAGAACTTTGAGATAACTTTTAGAGAAAATTTTTATGGACGTAGCCTAGCCATTCTGGGTGAACCACGTTAAAATTGATGTTACTTTGTGGATTTTATTATGCATTGCTTTGATATTGCTTTGGGTATATTGCTTTACTATTTTGAAGTATAAAGGAAAAAGTAAAAAGAGGTCTTATACTGTTCACCCCCCCTCTTAGTATAAGCTTGTGTTCTTCAGTTAAAGATTTAAATTATTTTAGTATAGATGAAATGTATGGTTCCTTAACTGCCTATGAGATGAGGATAGGAAGGTCTAAACCTACTAACAGAGAAGCAGCTTTCAAGGCCCTTAAAAATAAAAACACAAAACAAGATTTCGAGGAAGAAGAAACATCAGATGAAATGGAAGCAAAATTTTTGAGAAAATTGAAAAAGGGGAAACAAAAATATAAAGGGAAGCTTCCATTCAAATGCTTCAACTGTGGAGGTGTTGGGCATTTTGCGACCAAATGTCCACTGAAAGAGAAGAACAAAAATGATGAAGGATCCCACCAAGAAAGAGGTGACTGGAAGATGAAAGCAAATTTCAGAAAAGGTAACTTCAAAAAGAAAAGTTTCATCTCCAAGAATGTTAGTTCATCAGAAAACAACTCCGATGAAGAGTCTAAAGAAGAAAGATATGAAGCTCTCTTCATGGCATTTGAAGAAGTTAAATCAAAAAAAGGAGTGACCTCTGAAGTTTGTGGTGAAAATCTCGAGGCTAAAGTTGACTTAGAAGGTGAGTTGATATCTACACTTGAAGAGTGGGAGATAGAAAAGAAAAATAATAAGAAACTATCAAGAAAGCTTGAGGATGCTCATGGAATCATAACTAGCTTAAAATTTTAGATAGAAGAATCTAAGAAAATCACCGAAGATCTTGAAGTTCAAATAACAATGAGAATAGACTATTGCAGCAAGCTAGAGGAAGAGACTATTGGTCTAAGAATGCAGTTAGAAGAGATGAACAAGAGAATCAGTTGTTATCACAAACATGAAGAAAGTTCTTTGAAACAGGATAAAATCATAAATGACCAAAGACCTACAGGCATCAGGTTTGGTCTGGGTTTTATCGAAGGAGAATCATCAAGTGGTTCAAAAGCCAGAAATGTAGAATCCACAAAGAATGAAGATAAAAAATAGGTCGATCAAGGGAAATTGCCTCTTGCAAAAGAAAGCAACAATACCAGGCAAGAAAAGAGAACTGATAGTAATGGTTTCACCAATGTCACACATCAAAGAAGAAGAAGACCTATTGCTCCTACGACAACATGACAAAGACCATCTCCTAGGTTTCATTATCCCTTATCTGGTTTCTATTTTAAATACAATGGCTATGGTCATAAAATCTTAGACTGTAAGTACAATGTTAGACCAAGGAATTTCACAAGTAGAAATGCTTTTTCTCCTTTGATGAATTACACAGTAGAATGTTATAACTGTCACAATTTTGGGCACATTGCAAGAAAATGTAGAAGCATTTTTTCATCAAGTCAATTTCAGGAAAGAAAAGTTCAACCAAACAGGATGAGATAAAATGAGAAACTTCCTGTAAAACATGCACAAGCTGCTGATAAGGGAAAAACTAAACAAGAGCCCAAAACCACTATCAAAACAATGTGGAAAGGGAAAGAACGACTGAAAGAAGAAAATGAATCTTTAATCGTTCAAACTACTTTCAAAGCACATAATAAACATGTACCATGGATACTAGATAGTGAATGCTCCAGTCATATGATAGGTGACAAATAGAAATTTGATAAGTTATAGAAATATGAAGGAGGATCATTAAAATTTGGAAATAATGATGGAGCCAAGATAGTCGGCAAAGGCTCAGTCAAAATTAGTGATGGAATAATTAAATCAGAAGAAGTCTTATTTGTGGATGGATTGAAACATAATTTGCTGAGCGTAAGTCAGATTTGTGATAAAGGTCATGAAGTGGTCTTTATGAAGTAGGGTTGTGAAGTCAGAAAGACCAACAGTGGAAAATTGATAGCAACAGGGTCAAGAACTTCTGGTAACCTGTATACACTTTCAGAGACTTCAAAAGGAGCTTTCTTTATTGGACAAGACAAAGAAAATTGGCTATGGCACAAAAGACTTGGCCATATCAGTTTTGATAATCTAGTGAAAATCACCTCAAAAGGGGCTATAAGAGATATTCCCACCATTAGCAAACCTGCAAACAACATCTGTGCTTCATGCCAAAAAGGGAAGCAAACTAGAGTCACATTCAAAACTAAAGAATACTACACCAGCAAATCGCTGGAACTAATACACACTGACTTATGTGGACCCATGAGAACACAAAGCATAAATGGTGACAAGTATTTTATGTTGTGCATTGATGACTATTCTAGAATGACATGGATATTCTTCTTGAAGCAGAAATCAGAAGCTTTTGATATGTTCAAGATCTTCAAAAATTAGGTTGAGAATGAAATAGGAAAGAGGATCAAATGCTTAAGATCAGACAGAGGTGGAGAATTCATTTCAGAGGATTTTGTAGAATACTGTGAAAAGTATGGAATTAGGAGACAGTTCTCAGTAGAAAGGAAACCTCAGCAAAATGGGGTAGTAGAAAGAAAGAACAAAACTGTGCAAGAAATGGCACGAACTATGTTGGCTAAAAGCAAAGTAGCTGACATATTTTGGAAAGAAGCAGTCCATACTACGGTGTATATCCAAAATAGATACATGCTGAGAACACATGAAAACAAAAATCCTTATGAATTATGGTTCGGAAGAAGGGCAACAACAAAATACCTCAGAGTGTTTGGTAGCAAGTGCTATATCAAAAGAACTCGAAGACAATCTTGGCAAGTTTGAAGATAGAGCAGATGAGGGTATTTTTGTTGGTTACTCACCAAGAAGCAAAGCTTACAAATGTTACAACAAGAGGCTAAAGAAAATTGTGGATAGTGCTGATGTTAAGTTTGATGAAGGTAAAGAACAGGTGATTAGCCATGAAACGAACTACCCAATTTATGAAGAGGTTATTGAAGGAGATGAGGAAAACGAAATTGAAAAGATACAAAAAATTGACTCAGATGATGTAAGTTGTGATTCGAAGCAGAAGAGAATAAGAAATTCAAAACAGGTAACTGGCAAAAAAATCATCCTAGAGACCAAATAATTGGAGACCCCAAAATTGGTGTTCAAACAAGAAGAAGAGTAGCAAGTAACTACTCTTTGTTATCCAGTATTGAGCCCAAGAATATTGCTGAAGCAAGCAAAGATGAAGGCTAGATGAAGGCTATAAATGAATAATTAGACCAGATTGAGAAAAAAAAAACCTGGGAATTAGTACCTAGACCTGCGAACAAAAACATAATCGGGACTAAATGGATCTTTCATAACAAATTGAATGAAGACGGACAGGTCGTTAGAAATAAAGCTAGACTAGTTTGCAAAGGCTATGTACAAGTTGAAGGCATTGATTTTGAGGAGACTTTTGCACCAGTGGCCAGACTAGAAGCAATTAAAATGTTTTTGGCCTTAGCAGTCTACAAGAACTTCAGATTTTATCAGATGGATGTAAAATAAGCTTTTTTAAATGGGAAACTTGAAGAAGAGGTTTATATTGAACAACCAGATGGTTTTCAAATTAGTGAAGATCCCAACCTTGTCTACAAATTAAATAAAGCTTTATATGGATTAAAACAAGCACCCCAGGCATGGTATGCAAGGCTAGACAACTATCTCTCTCAACAAGGATTCAAGAAAGGTATGGTGGACGATGAATCGTATGTCAAAAAAAAGGTGGGCATCTCATTGTTCTTGTTGTTTATGTAGATGATATCATATTTGGCAGCAGCAAAGATGAATCTTGTAAAGACTTAGAAAATAAGATGCAAAAATAATTTGAAATGTCTATGATTGGTGAACTGTCTTACTTTCTTGGGTTACAAGTTAATCAAAATGAGAAAGGCATATTCATTTCCCAAATCAAATATGTGAAAGAGATGCTAAAAAGGTTCACAATGGAGGACTGTAAGCCAGTTAGCACTCCCATGACAACAGGCTGCAAGTTGAGTAAAGATGACAAATCTCCACTTGTAGATCAAACCATGTACAAATCAATGATTGGAAGCTTACTATATTTAATAGCTACCAAACCAGATATTCTGCAGGCAGTTTGTATGGTAGCAAGATTTTAGGCCAGTCCTAAAGAGACTCATGTGACAGCAGTAAAAAGGATTCTTAGGTATCTCAAGGGTACTATGGAGTATGGGTTATGGTATCCGAAAGGTAAAGGCTTTACCTTTATTTCATATTCAGATGTAGATTGGGTAGGATGTGTCGATGACAAGAAGAGTACCAGTGGAGGTGCATTCTATCTTTGTGACAGGTTGGTTGCTTGGCACAGCAAGAAACAAGAGTTAGTTTCTTTATCAATAGTTGAGGCAGAATTTATAGTAGCAACAACATGCTGTACACAAGTTTTGTGGATGAAACAAACTCTGAAAGATCTTGGTATTAATTTTAGTAAGCCAATATCAATAAAGTGTGATAACACCAATGCAATTAACATATCCAAGAATCCAGTTATGCATTCACGCACAAAGCACATTGCCATCAGGTATCACTTTTTGAAGGAGAAAGTTGTAGAAGGAGAGGTTAAATTGGATTTTGTCCCAATCACAGAATAAGTAGCAGATATTTTCACAAAACCTTTGCCCAAGGAAGTGTTTGAGTACCTTCAAAACAAATTTGGAGTGGTCACACTTCCCAAGAAGTGACTAGCTATAGGGATCACTTTCTCAAGGGGAGCATTTGAGTATTTGACTATTCTTTTGCTCATGATCATAATTTGTGCTAAGTGCAACAAATTATGCCTGATAATGTTGTGCATGGACTCATGGGGAGTCTGCAGTAGCCCTTTGGTATTATTGACAAAGGGGGAGAAGAGTTATAGGAAATTACATAGGTGTTTCCAACAATTCCAAAGGGGGAGATTGTTGAGCAAGGTGCAGCAGGAGTATTGTAATTGTTGTCAACACAGTCAGTTAGATATAATGATGCAGTGGACAGGCAGTTCAGAAGTCATTTAGATGTAGAGGACAGAAGTTCAAAGGTTATTCAGAGTATGGACAGTGAGTTTCCAAGAAGACCATAGTGGCCCATTTGCAAAAGATCAAAGAAAAAGACAAGTAAGAAAAGTGTCGCGATATCGCGACATATACAACAGGCAAGAAAAACTTTCGTGATTTTATGATATGTTAGAGGAGAGATAAAAAGTTGGAAAAAATGTCACGATTTCGCGACATGTTAGAAGAGAGAGAAGAAGCAGGGAAAACTGTCGTGATTTTGTGACATGTTGGAAGAGAGAGAAGAAGCAGGAAAAACTGTCGCGATTTCGCGACATGTTGGCAGAGAAAAAGGCAAGTGGAAAAACTATCGTGATTTTGCGACATGTTGGTAGAGAAAGAGGCAAGTGGAAAAATTGTCACGATTTCGTGACATGTTGGCAGAGAAAAAGGCAAGTGGTAAAACTATCACAATTTCACGACATGTTGGCAGAGAAAAAGGCAAGTGGTAAAACTATTGCGATTTCGCGACATGTTGGCAGAGAAAAAGGCAAGTGGAAAAATTGTCGTGATTTCGTGACATGTTGGCAGAGAAAGAGAGCAAGTTGAAAAGTGTCGCGATTTCGTGACATGTTGCATTTTCACGACTTGAAAAGAGCAAGAAGGCAGAGAAGGAAAAGTGTCACGATTTCGCGACATACTGCAAGGAAGGTTGTATGGATGAAAAAGTGTCACGATTTCACGACAAGTCAGAAGACAAAGTGAAAGCAAGATAAAGTGTCATGATTTCACGACGTGCTACAGAATAGAGAGTCCGAAGTGTGAACTGTCACGATTTCATGACAATTTCGAGGAGAGAGAAAGTAAAATGAGAACTGTAACAATTTCGCGACATGCTATAGAAGTCAAAGTGAGAACTGTCATGATTTCATGACATGCTATAGAACTCGAAGTGAGAACTATCATGATTTTGTGACATGCAGCAAAGGGAAGAGTTTGAAATGAAAATTGTAGCGATTTCGTGATAGGTTGTGTTGAGTGGTGTTTTAACCCGATTGTGAAAACACACTCTCCTGTAGGATCCGAGTCCTAAATCCTCTGCTTGCAAAGAAATACGATTTCTCCAAGGTTCTTATTATGCTGATTATTAATTATCAAGAATGCTGCTTAAAATGAAATGCTAAGAACACCTTAGGGTTTGCAAGTGGATGTTAACAAGGGGCACTGTGGTTTATTAATTTTGAATTTTCAATGGACTCAAAATGAATAAAATCTGCTTTAACCTTTAATTCTGATGGATTTTCAATGATTTATTCAAACACAGTAATTAAACTGCTGAAAAATAAAATATGGGTTTGAAAAGCAAAGACAAAAATAAACAAAAGTAACAATAAAAAATAGATTACAGTCAAAAAGCTGTAATTAATCAGATGAAACCGAAGATAATGAGGCTTTCTACATGCAACCTAACCTAATGAACCTGCACATCCACACAATCCAAATAGGCCAATGTGAGTCTCGAGGGTTTCTGTGGTAATTCCAGAAAATAGGCATTCGCATGAAGCAACCAAGAGATCTTGCATTAACTTCACCTAAAAACCTAAGAAATCTGGAAGGGAAATATAAACATTAAATCATGCATGCAAAAGTTACTCCTTCTTTCTCATCCAATAAGATGCCAACTCTCTCGTATTTGTATTTAAATGATATCTCAATTACATTCAAAAATGTTCCGGTGTGAAAGAAAATCCCGTAATAAAAAGAAGGAAATTGCCCAAGTACGGGCCCGAATAGCACAAAGCCTTCGTCTCTGCAACTCCGTATTCGGCAATTTCCAACCCTTTCTTCGATTTGCAATTCTGGCTTTATAGCAATGTTATGGCTCTTCGATTTCCTCTGTCGCTTCATTTCCTCTTCCTGTGGGCGACCCTTCAAATTCTTGCTTTTTCCCGCTTTGATTCACGCTCAAATTTGGAAAGTTCCCGAAATTCGCTCTGCATGTAACGCCCCTGCAAGTCTGACACCTGCACGCCACGTGTCACGCACTTTCTGCGCCTGTCGTACCGCTTTTCTGTTACAGAACCCGACAAAACCGCAAGTCTGCCCGTTCATCTTCCCGGTCGCGAAATCGCGACGTCTTTCTCTGTCGTACGCGTCCAACGGCTTTACGTCGCGATATCGCGACCATTCTAGCCTCGAGCCTCCTTGGCAACTTTATGTCGCGATATCGCGACCATTATCATCCTCTCGCCTTCCTTCGACAAACCGTCGCGATATCGCTACCGTTCTTATCTTCCGTACGCCTTGGCAAAACTTGTCGCGATATCGCGACACTTTTCCCTCTCGGACCTTCATGCAGCTTCTCGTCGCGAAATCGCGACCATTTTCTCCGTCCGTATCGCTTTCCAAAACTGCGTCACGAGATCGCGACACCTTTCATCATCCGTACGCTCCAAACCTCGCGAAATCGCGACGCTTTTCCCTTCGACCTTCATGCTCGAAATCGCGACCATTTTTTCCAAAACACGTCGCGAAATCGCGACCATTTTTCGTCCGTACACCTTTGCTGCAATCGGTCGCGAAATCGCGACGTCTTTCCTATCGCGATATCGCGACGTTTTTCCGCTTCCGTACACCTTTCCAAAACACGTCGCGAAATCGCGACACTTTTCATCATCCGTACGCTTCGGAAAAACACGTCGCGATTTCGCGACACCTTTTCTTTTCTCCTCACCGACACGTCGCGATTTCGTCGACACCTTTTCTTCCTTGTCACCATTTCGAACCTTTTTCTCACCGACACGTCGTGATTTTGCGACACCTTTTTCTTCCTTGTCACCGACACGTCGCGATTTCGCGACACCTTTTTCTTCCTTGTCACCGACACGTCGCGATTTCGCGACAGCTTTTCTATTTTGTTGCCGCTGACCGCGCTGACCGCGATTTTCCGACATGTCACGATTTCGCGACAATTCTCCGTTTCGATCGCGATTTCGTGACATGTCGCGATTTCGCTACCTGTCGCGATTTCGCGACCCCTTTCTACACTTGTGCATTTTCTCTTTTTTTTCAATTCTGGCATCTGGGTCACTGAGATCCTTCCCTGTGAGCCTGCAAAAAGGTGGGTCCCCAATCTTGGGGTGTGTTGTGGATCAACCACAACAAATGGCGACTCTGCTGTCAAATGCTCTTGAGCATTTTAGTAAGAACCCAACCTGAAACATATCACAAACTCGTAAATACCTGTTAGCACATGAGCAAAATAACAAATGCCCAAAGATCAAAAGTACATGAATCATCAGAATCATCAAGTATTAGCTCAGTGTGTGCAATGTGTTTTCATTCCCTATCGTTTGAAATTGATCAACATTCCATTATCAGTTTTGCATGAATGCATATATGGGATGGTGAATGATTTGTGGTCCTAAATGAATGAGCTAGAAGATTTTGCTTTTCCTAGTAAGCATGATCATTCTTCTACTATTATGTACAAGCATTCAAGATTGCCAAACCCTCTTAGGACCCACAAGTTCATTTCCTTATTGTATCCCAAAGTTGGTTATGAGTCCCTACTATTTAGAACCCATGTGCAAGTGAATGTGAAATCAGAACTTTGGGGAATCAGACTCCCAACCAACCGAGATGAGAGTTTAACCCTATCCTTACTATTCTGATTTGGAGTTTATTACCTCACTTTAAGCAAAATAATTAAACCAATTATGGAAGAAATGGTCATGCTAGTCTAACCCTCTAGACAATCAGTGGTCTTGTTTTTAGGCAAGACATGATGCCATGCATGGGCATATCTAACCCCACAATCCAGAACATATCTTCATTTCCTTGGACCTTGGGGATGACTACCCATCCCTTGCAGAGGACAAGTAGTACGATCCTTACAATCCAAAATAAAGATGAGATGGGAAAAATTTATTTATTATATTTTTTATTTCTTGGACCTTGGGGATGACTACCCATCCTGGTTAGGGACAAGTAGTACGATCCTTACAATCCAAACCTTAGATATAAATCATTAATTCTATTGCTTAAACCTTGGGGATGACTACCCATCCTTTGCAGAGGACAAATAGTACGATCCTTACAATCCAAGACTTACTATGAAATGAGACATAAGAGCTTTGGGGAATCAGATTCTCAACCAACCAAGATGAGAATTTATGCCCTATCCTTACTACTCCATGTGGGTCAAATCAAAGCTTTGGGGAATTGGATCCTCAACCTAAGTTTGATGAGGATTTAACCCTATCCTTACTACTCTGATTTTAAGCTTTAAGCTTTATGGAAGTGGTTAAAACCACTGTTTTAAGGATCATGTTGCATAATAGGATAGACATGAAAACCACTTTCGCTCAACCTTTTCTTCCAAGCTAGGTTTTGATCATTTTACTCAAGATCTTTTTTAATTTATGATACGTGCTTAGTTCTAGATATCTCAAGACTCACTTCCAACCTTAGGAGCTACTTACATATATGTTATAACACAACCCTAAGAGGATTTGACATACTTTCATGGCTTGTACATAAGATGCATATGCAACTAAAATGAAATGTATGTGAGGTGAGATGGAATATGAATGCATTACTTCTTGAATTGTGAATGAAATGATTTATCATGCAAAACTGATTCTTTCATATATCACAAAGTCAAACAATATAACTTAAAAAGTTTTGTGCAACTTGTGGAGCTTTTACAAGACCATTCCAATATTTCATATTCTCCTAATCCTTAAGCATAAGTTGACATCTCAATTTTCTATTATTATATATTATTATATATATATATTTTTTTTTTTAAATTAACACACATGTCAATTGAAATCAAATCCATAATCAAAATCCTAACTAAACTAACAATCCTAAAAAAATAAAAACAAAATCTGAAAATCCTTCACCAACACCAACAGAATAATATCAAAGTCTCACAACCTAAGGGCTAAAATAATGCTTTAGAATCTGCCCATTAACCGGCAACATGAAATCTTTCCCTTCTAAGGTTTTTAGCCTGAAGGTGTTCTTCCCAAGTATTTCTGAAATCTGATATGGGCCTAACCAGAGACAATCAAACTTTTGATGGTTTCCTTTTTCCTCATGTCTTTTGTCCCATAGTAACACCAAATCTGAAATTCTGAATGATTTAACTTTGGCCCTTCTATCAAACCATCTCTTGATGACTTCCTGGTGTTTGTTCATGTGATTCATGGCTTCTTCTCTCTTTTCATCCAGGTGCAATAACCGGCTCAATCTAGCTTCAACTTGATCATCTGTCCCCATGTACTCTTGTATGAAATGTAAGGTCTGCAGCTCCAAATTTGCTGGAAATATCGGGTCTTGCCCATAGACCAAATGATAAGGAGTATTTCCTATAGCTTCTTTCACTCTGGTCCTATCTGCCCACAAGGCAAACTTTAATTGACTATGCCAGTCCCGAGGATTCTTTTCCAAAGCAACTTCTTAATAGTATTCAACAAATTCTTATTTGAAGATTCGGCCAACCCATTTCCTTGAGGATAGTAATTGGATGCAAACTTTAAGCTCACTTTATTATCATATGCCCATTTTCGCAAATTGTGTGGAAATGAAAGCTTTACCATTGTCACCGACAATAGAATCGGGCATTCCATATCTTGTGATAATTTGATCCTCAAGGAATTTAATCACAACGTCTGTGGTGGCGTGTTTAGTGGGAATCGCTTCTGTCCACCTTGTACAGTAATCTGTAGCTGTCAAAATAAATTTGTGAGAGTCAGAAGAATTTGGGTTAATAACCCCGATAAAATCCAGTCCCCACTGTGCAAACGGTCTCATTTCAACTACAGGCTGCAACGGCATGGCTGCATTTCTTTCTCTATTTGCAGCCACTTGACAGATGTGACAAGATCGCACATGAGCATGCGCATCTTTGAATATATGAGGCCAGTAATATCCTGCTCGTAGGATTTGGTGTGCTGTAGGATTGGCTGCACCATGACCAGTTCCATGCTTGCCATGAAATTCTTGCAACACCCTGGCGGCTTCGTCTTTGCTCAAGCATCTCAGGTAGATACCTTCGTGATTTTTCCTGTAAAGTACACCAGACTTTATTAGATAGTTAATAGATTTAAGCCTTAGAGCTCTCCTTTGTGTTGAATTAAAATTAGATGGGCACTTACCAATCAATAAAAATTGCACAATATCAACATACCAATCCTCCTTAGCCATGTATTCTGTATTTGAGCATTGACCTGTTATTTGCGGATCATTTTCTGCGATCGCCTTTGCCAATCCTTGTCCTCGAACTAGTTTCATTGGTTGGATTTCGAGATCAAATTCTTGGATGGTTGCAATCCACTTTCCTCTCTTTTCACCTAGTTCATTCTGTAAAAACATGGTCTTGACAGCAGAATCGGGTACAATGGCAATAATTCTGCTATGTACGATGTAATGCCTAAATTTCTTCACAGTTTTGAAAAGTGCGTACATTTGCTTATCAAGGATTGAATACCTTAATTGGGCATCTTTTAAGGGGGCACTTAAAAATGCAATGGGCTTTTCGGCATTATCTTCGCCTTTTTGGGTTAATACACTCGCCAAGGAGTGCTCCGATGCAAAAGCATAAATGTAAAAAGGCTTGGAATAGTCTGGGCTTATCAAGACCGGGGCTTTGGAAATGGCGTCTTTTATATTCTGGAAAGCTACTCTACTTTCCTCGTTCCATCTTACGTCCACATCTTTCTTGAGCATCTGGTTTAGAGGTTTAGCTATCTCAACAAAGCTAGAAATGAACTTCCTCACAAAATTGACTTGCCCAAAGAAAGACCTCAATTCTTTTTTACCGCTTCGGGAGAGGTAGGTCTTGGATAGCTTGTATCCTTTCTCGGTCGATGGATATTCCCTCCTTTGAAATAATGTGACCTAGCAGCTTCCCTTCCGTCACTCCAAAAATGCATTTCTTGGGATTTAATGAAATTCCATGTTCCCTGCACCTTTGAAGCACCTTCTTTAAGTCTTTAACATGATCCTCTCTCTTCTTCGAGAAAATTGGGATATCATCCACATACACGATGATGCATTTGCCTATTAGTCCTTTGAATGCGTAATCCATGGCGCGTTGAAAAGTTGCACCAACATTTAATAGTCCGAATGGCATTCTCTTATATGCAAATGTCCCCCACTTGGTAGTGAAGGCTGTTTTCATCCCGTCATCTGGATGTATAAGAACTTGGTTGTACCTAGAATATCCATCGAGAAAGGACATCATTTCTGATCCATTTACCATTTGCAAGATTTCATCGATTGATGGCAATGGATAATTATCTTTCTGGGAGGCCTTATTAAGATTTCGAAAATCAATGCACAGCCTAATCTCTCCACTCTTTTTTCTCACTGGAACGAGGTTAGCCACCCAGGTTGAGTGCCTAACGGGAAAAATGATTTTCGCCTCCAACAGTCTTTTAACCTCCTTTTCGATCAAAGGCTCCAATAGCGGGTTAACAACTCGCTGTCTTTGCCTAAAAGGCTTGGAGTCTGGCTTCAAAGGTATGGTATGCGTGATAATGTTCTGATTGTAAGTCTTTAGCTCATTGTAGTTCCAAGCAATACAATCTATGTAATGCTTCAAAGTCCGCATTATATTGCTCCTTTCTTCCTCTGTACATGCCTTTGCTATGTACACCTCCTTTGGATTGTCTGCACTCCCCAAATTAATTGAATCGCATGCATCTTTGGGGAGCGGGACTCTTTTTCTTTTCTTGTTCTTGCATTCCATGTCGAACATTTTTTCTAATGAAACCACGTCTTTAGGGATTTTGTTGGATTGATACGCAGTTTCACTTTCTTCTGGTTTCATCCTGCCACCTTTGTTCCTCATCGATCACTTGATTTTCAAAAATACCCGAGTTTGTGACAAACTTGAAGATGTGCCTGTCACACTCAAAAACCTGGAAATTCTTCACATTATCAGGTATTGATGGACAAGGAACCAGCTCAATGGAAAACTTTTTACATCTTTTTATATCCACCGGGTTTAACATGCCCGCGGCGACTGCAAGAGAGTCTGCTATTCGATTCCCTCTCCTAGAAATAAGGGCTATGTTGAATGCATCAAACTCCTCCATGAGATCCATAACCCTAGTCCTATAAAGGCTCAGTCTTTTGTCGCGGCATGTATACTGTCCTTTGATTTGCTTGACAACCAACTCCGAATCACCCAAAACCTTCAAGCATTTAACATGTTTGCTCAATGCTAGACGTAAACCGTAAATCAATGCTTCGTATTCTGCCACATTGTTTGTGCAAGGAAATTGCAGTCTGTAGGCAGCCAATAATGGTTTACCTCCCGGACCAGCTGAGCTCGACTCCAGCCTCCCGCTCCCTGTCTAGATTTTGATCCATCAAACTTGAGCAACCACGTGTGATCTTTTTCCTCGGAAGAACCACCATGACACACTTCTTCTTTAAGTTCATCAACAGCTTTCTCAACATCAAGAGCATAGACCCCCAGTGTCCGGCTCGTAAAACTGAACCTCATTCGGCTTGTTAAAATCTGTTATAATCTCCTTAAGCCTCGGTTCATTTTCCACTCTGATTTGGTTAGCAATGCCCTTCCATGGCAGCCACATATGCGAGCAGTCTGTTGCAAAATAGCCATTCAGCGTTTTCATCCAATCTCTCGCAAGTAACATTCCATACCTACTCGGGATGTTAACCACCAAAATATCTACAACCTGCTGGACCCTGGGTTCAGAATTTAATTGAATCTTGACATCATATAAGGTCCCTACTACATTTACCTCTGAACGGTCCAATTGCAAGACCGTGCACTTGGATGAAACCGGTTGTAGACCCAGCATTTGACATATCTCCGTAGGCATGAGGTTGCTAGTGGCTCCTGTGTCTACCAAACAGTTATGCAAGTTCTTACCCGCAATTCTCAGAGTTAATAAGAATGGCGGGACATCCCTTCTTTCCTTTCGCAAAATTAGGTGGGATTCAGCTTTCTTTTCCTTCCACATCGGATCAGGTGAGTTCAAAGCTCTTATCAACGCCTCCTTTTGACCAGGCAATTTAGCTGCGTCCAGGAATGAAAGACTAGATTTGGACTTCTTCATATCCTCCACTACGTCATAATTTGGTTTTTCGAATTTGACTGTCTTTTGGACGTCATTAGACATTTCTCTTCTGAGTGGAGGGGGAGGGTTGTTACTTGCCTTTGTATCTGGAGGAAGAATAGAACTGTTTGGAGGTGTTGATGAGGTTTTAGGGGTTTTAGACTTACTCCTCAAATGGTACCCATGAGTCCCCTTTCTGAAATCTCGAAAAGCTTGCACCTCCTGCTCCAATACTTCATCTTCTTCCTCCTCGCTCTCACCCTCTTGGTGATATACTGTTTCCATCACCATAATATTTTCATCTTGCTGATACGATGGATCCTCATTTGATACCAGTTCCAAATCGTCAACTTGTGCCTGAAGACAATGAGTGTATCTAGCTATCTCAGGACAATTCTTTTCATTGTGCTCTTTTGTGTTATGTAACCTGCACCCTCTTTCCCATGCCAAATCTGAAAGATTCAAAAGAGAATTGGATTGGTTAGGGCCTGTAGAAGCATCTAATTGATTAGCAATGGGAGCAGGAACTCCCCCATTGTTTGGCTTAGTGTTCCAGTGCCTCCCTCTATTGTTAAAATTCTGACTCGGGTGAGGGGCACGGGACTCATGCTTCTGCTGTTGAACTCTGTCATTACTTAGTTTATGCACTAGCTTCTTGAGCTCTTCGACTTCCGAAAAGACATCTTTCGGTGGAACCACATTGTTATTAACCCCCATTGGATTTGCATAATTGATGGGGTCTTGATTCCACATTTGGGTGGGGTTCTGAGGCATTGGATTCCCAAATGGATTGATACCTTGAATTGGGATTGGATTCGGAACAGGAACTATGGCTTGAGGATTGACTTGACTAGTTTCCTGCGTAGTTGATTGACTGTTCTGCAAAAATGCAGGAACAGGTGGAATGGCTGCGATTGGTTGGATTGGAATGGGTGCATATGCGGGTGCTGATGGATACGGCTACGGATATGGGAATGCGTTCATATTTGGCATTTGTGGTGCCATGAGCTGATTTGCCTGGGGAATTTGACCATATGGAGCACCCTGTCCCAACATGGGCATCTTGGTAAACCCGTAGCCTTGCGGTGTCAACTGCTGCTCAATAGTCATGGCTTCATTATAGGCCAAAGCAAGCGTGGTGACTTGAGGATTACGCCTTGCAAACATGGCTGTCATGGGGTCCAATGCCCCAAAATATATCTGCAAAGCTACTGCAGGATCGATGGCAAAATGTCTAATTGCTCTGTTATAGTTCTTTTGGAATCTCTGATTAAACATTCGGATTGGTTCCCCTTGGCCCCGTTTGCATGTAATAAACCGATTGTAAATAGTTGCGGGATCTAAGGGAGACCTAAATTGATTGACAAATGCATTTTCCATTTGTGTCCAAGAGGTGATTGAACCAGCTGGCAAGCATATATACCATTCATATGCTATTGGATCCAAGCTCATGGGGAAAAGTCTCGCAGGCTACATCTTCATGCTCGAACTTGCAGCCTAATTAAAACATCCCTATAGGCTTGGATATGTTCTTCTACTGTTCTTAAGCCATCTGGCTTGTACTTAGGCAAAAATCTTTCAATGTTCTTGGGGATTTCATGGATATCCCCAACAATATTCAAAGGAGTATTGTTAGCTCCATACCAAGGAGCTGCTGGAGCTTGAGCCATTTGACTCAGAATTGATGTAGACAGACCTACAATAGCATAAGAAATGTTAGAAACTATAGGCGCACTAGGGGCAACAGATACTACTGGCGTAGGTCCACTCGACGTTCCCGGAGAAAACAGTCCTTTTGCTATCGGAGTGCTTACGACTTGCTTGATTTTACCCTTGGGAGTACCAATGAAGGTCGTGAAAAATGGTTTCTCCGGTTGTTTGAGACCCGGTCGCAATACGGCGTGGTGGGTCCAAACTCGCTCGAGGAAACCCTCGGCTAGTTCGAAGAAAACCCGCAACAAACAAAAAAAAAAAAACAGTGTTGCAGTTTAGCCGTAAATTATTTCGGAATTAAATTAAAACAAAATATTCAGATATATAAAAAAAATTAAAATAAATAAACCGATCGGCCCTCCTTCTAGCGCCAATCTGTTGAGTGGTGTTTTAACCCGATTGTGAAAACACACTCTCCTGTAGGATCCGAGTCCTAAATCCTCTGCTTGCAAAGAAATACGATTTCTCCAAGGTTCTTATTATGCTGATTATTAATTATCAAGAATGCTGCTTAAAATGAAATGCTAAGAACACCTTAGGGTTTGCAAGTGGATGTTAACAAGGGGCACTGTGGTTTATTAATTTTGAATTTTCAATGGACTCAAAATGAATAAAATCTGCTTTAACCTTTAATTCTGATGGATTTTCAGTGATTTATTCAAACACAGTAATTAAACTGCTGAAAAATAAAATATGGGTTTGAAAAGCAAAGACAAAAATAAACAAAAGTAACAATAAAAAATAGATTACAGTCAAAAAGCTGTAATTAATCAGATGAAACCGAAGATAATGAGGCTTTCTACATGCAACCTAACCTAATGAACCTGCACATCCACACAATCCAAATAGGCCAAAGTGCGAGTCTCGAGGGTTTCTGTGGTAATTCCAGAAAATAGGCATTCGCATGAAGCAACCAAGAGATCTTGCATTAACTTCACCTAAAAACCTAAGAAATCTGGAAGGGAAATATAAACATTAAATCATGCATGCAAAAGTTACTCCTTCTTTCTCATCCAATAAGATGCCAACTCTCTGTATTTGTATTTAAATGATATCTCAATTACATTCAAAAATGTTCCGGGTGTGAAAGAAAATCCCAAAATAAAAAGAAGGAAATTGCCCAAGTACGGGCCTAGAATAGCACAAAGCCTTCGTCTCTGCAACTCCGTATTCGGCAATTTCCAACCCTTTCTTCGATTTGCAATTCTGGCTTTATAGCAATGTTATGGCTCTTCGATTTCCTCTGTCGCTTCATTTCCTCTTCCTGTGGGCGACCCTTCAAATTCCTGCTTTTTCCCGCTTTGATTCACGCTCAAATTTGGAAAGTTCCCGAAATTCGCTCTGCATGTAACGCCCCTGCAAGTCTGACACCTGCACGCCACGTGTCACGCACTTTCTGCGCCTGCCGTACCGCTTTTCTGTTACAGAACCCGACAAAACCGCAAGTCTGCCCGTTCATCTTCCCGGCCGCGAAATCGCGACATGTCGCGAAATCGCGACATGTCGCGAAATCGCGACGTCTTTCTCTGCCGTACGCGTCCAACGGCTTTACGTCGCGATATCGCGACCATTCTGGCCTCGAGCCTCCTTGGCAACTTTATGTCGCGATATCGCGACCATTATCATCCTCTCGCCTTCCTTCGACAAACCGTCGCGATATCGCTACCGTTCTTATCTTCCGTACGCCTTGGCAAAACTTGTCGCGATATCGCGACACTTTTCCCTCTCGGACCTTCATGCAGCTTTCTGTCATGAAATCACGACCATTTTCTCCGTCCGTACTGTTTGCCAAAATGCGTCGCGAAATCGCGACACCTTTCATCATCCGTACTCTTCGGCAAAACACGTCGCGAAATCACGACACCTTTTCTTTTCTCCTCACCGACACGTCGCGATTTCGCGACACCTTTTTCTTCCTTGTCACCGACACGTCGCGATTTCGCGACACCTTTTTCCTCCTGGTCACCGACACGTCGCGATTTCGCGACACCTTTTTCTTCCTTGTCACCGACACGTCGCGATTTCGCGACACCTTTTTCTTCCTTGTCACCGACACGTCGCGATTTCGCGACAGCTTTTCTGTTTTGTTGCCGCTGACCGCGCTGACCGCGATTTTCCGACATGTCGCGATTTCGCGACAATTCTCCGGTTTCGGTCGCGATTTCGCTACCTGTCGCGATTTCGCGACCCCTTTCTACACTTGTGCATTTTCTCTTTTTTTTCAATTCTGGCATCTGGGTCACTGAGATCCTTCCCTGTGAGCCTGCAAAAAGGTGGGTCCCCAATCTTGGGGTGTGTTGTGGATCAACCACAACAGGTTGCAAAGAAAACGTACAAAAGATGAAAGTGTCACGATTTCACAACAGGTTGCAAAGAAAACGTACGAAAGTTGAAAGCATCGCTATTTCGTGATAGGTTGCAAAGAAGGCGTATAGAAAGTTGATAGCATCGTGATTTCATGACGAGTTACAAGGAAAGCGTACGGAAGCTAAAAGCGTCGTGATTTCACGACGGGTTGCAAAGAAAGCATACAGAAGCTGAAAGCATCGCGATTTCACGACGGGTTGCAAAGAATGCGTACGGATGCAGAAAGTGTCACGATTTCACAACAAAAACAGAAAGCAGGTCTTCAATAGGAGAAGTGTAGCGATTTCATGACAAAAGCCAAAGATGTGAAGTACGAAAGCAGAAGTGTCATGATTTCATGACAAAAGTAGAAAGGAGGTTGACAAAGGGAGAAGTGTCACGATATCGTGACAAAAGAAAAGTTGATGCTGACAAAGACAAAAGTGTCGCGATATCACAAGAGCTTATTTGAAGTCGACAAAGGCAGAAGTGTCGCGATATCGTGACAAAAGCCAAAAGAAAGTGTACAGAGACAAAGGTGTCGTGATATCGCGACATGTTGTAGTTTCGTGTCAAAAGCTACAGAAGAGTTACAGAGGTAGTTGAAGCCAACAAAGTTAAATGTGAGCCGACAAAGATTAGGGTTTGCAACCGATGAAGTTTAAGGTTGTGCAGCCGACTAAGATCAGGGTTACAGTCGACTAAGATTAAGGTTTTGATCTTAAAAATGTTGTTATAAAAGGTAGGCTATTTTGAAGAGTTGGTGGGTTGTGAAGTGCGACATTCGTAGATAGTGCGCAGAGTGAGAAGCTCGATCGTAGTGAAGTAGAGTGCAAAATTCGATCGTAGTGTGCAGAGTGCTTTTCGTCGAATCATTCTAAGTGTGAAATATCATAAAGGAAGCAGAGTGCACGAAGGGGAGAAGACAAACGTTCGATATTTTAGCAGTAGATTGTGCAAAGTGATAGCGCAAGGAGAGCAGAGTGCGCACAGGATGAAAAAGTGAAGCAGATCAGTCAGGGTGTGGTTAAAGGCAAAGGTATCTCACTGTCATTCTTCTAAGTTTCAGATTTGAAGTCCAAGTTGGTTCTTGGCATAAGGGGTTGGTGCTCCTTCTAGTTGGTGCTGGCAATTTAGGGGTTGGTGCTCCTTCCAGTTAGTCTTGGTAAATCGGGGGTTGGTGCTCCTTTCTACTGGGTTAGATAAAATCGGGGGTTGGTGCTCCTTCCAGTGGGTCTTGGTAAACTATTTGTAAAAGTTGTTGTTTTGCAAAGGCTGGATTTGGATGGTAGTCCAAGCGGTCATTTTTGAGGAGTAGCCACATTGGTGAACCTCGTTAAAATCTTGTGTTGTGTGATGCTCTCTTGTCTGTTCTTGCTATATCTGTTTATAAGTTTTAACTGCTGCTATTTTTAGAGCTGTTATTTCTTGATTAAAAGAGCTACACTGATTCACCCCCCCTCTCAGTGCCATTGTAAGTACAACAATATTTAAGCTTGTTAGTTTCCATTTCACTCATTAATATCCCTTCATTTCATGCAAAACTTTTAAGCTTGTTAATTTATATTTCACATACTTTACTGTCCATTTTTTTAATTTTGGAAGACATGTTCACCCATGTGCCTTAACTTGTTCTTCACCAGAAAGAACAAATAAAAATTTCCTATTTAATTATTTCTATAAAAACTCGAAACTACATGTTCATAGGAAATTTTAGACCTTAAAATAGTATAAATAAATTCCCTCACTATCTTAAAAAATTAATATATTTTCAATTGAGACCTAATATAATTAATCCTCAATAAGATATTTATGGTAAAATTTCCCCTCCCTTGCATGTCCTACTATGATTCCTAGAACCCAAAAAGTCATTTTTAAATAATTTTAAATATATATAAACTTACAAATTCAAATCCTTTTTACAATAGAGAATCCATTCATGACTTCAAAATATTAGTGGTATACCCTATAAAAAGATTAATAATATAGGAGATTCCACTAAGTGGAATAAATAGTTGACGAACCATTTCCATAATCGTCACCCACGTGTAAGAAAAATAAAATATGCATGATCTCCTAAAATGTGAGATGAAAAATACATAAAATGAGAGGGAAAGGAGAGCGTAGATAAAAATACCAAAAAAAGAGAAAAAGGAAGCCAATAGGTGTGAGGGAGGAAGACAATATGAAGTTTCAAGGAAGAAAAACATAAATACCAGATGCATGCAAAAAAAATAAAAAGAAAAAATGGTAGATCTAGGAGGGTGAAATCTACAAGTTTGAGACAACTTAAGAGAGGTCGGATTAGAGAGAGGAAACCGGAGAAGCCTAGGAAAGGAGAATCCCAAGGAGAGAGAAAGGGTTTAAAAAACTCGACTTTGTATTTCCTATGAAGAATAAATGAACACTATTTTGCCAATAAATATTTGAGTCTCCATTACTATTGAATGTGAGAATACTCAATTTGGAAGAAGGTTTGTGTTGTTTTCTAAGTTGTGTGCAGGTGAAAGGAAAGGAGGTTAAATATTAGAATATGTAGCTAAATATTCTACTGTATCTAGAGGAAGTTATTGTGAGCATAGAGAAGTTCCACAAATATCACAATTTGAAAATGAGTGGTCATCGAGTTAAGAATCAAAATTGTTCCAATATATCACAAAAGAAGAATGTGGATATAATATCACTCAACCTGATATCTTGGGAGAAGTGTGATGAGAAAGAGTTAACACAAGCAGATAATTTCAAGTAGCTATTCAAAGTTAGACCATCCAATTTAAATATGGCCATGCAAGGGACACATCATATTGTCATTCAAAATATGATATGGATTTGAATGGTTCCTTCCATGAATAGAGGATTCTAAATTTGGTCTACCATATATTAAAATATTGAAAAATTCATGTAATTGTTGTATTATAAAATATAGCTCCAAGTTGGAAGTTGTATGATAAAAGAATTTTACGAGTGAACATTGCTAAATGTTGACATATAAATTGGGACATTGTACAATTAATGAACCATACAATTGAATGATGAAAGAAATAGTCATGCATTAGAATTTATCATACAATCATACAATGAACTTAATTATACAATGAGGAATGGTTGTACCATCATACGATAAGAAAACACATTTAAACAATGGAATTAAAAAAATTGATCATTGTCATATGCACATGATAGAAAGAGGTTATACAAGGAAGAATCAATATTTAGATTACATAGTTGTATAATTGGTAGAGTGTAGGTTGGGTATATTGTACTGTTACTACATCATTTTGGTATCAAAGACAGAAGATCTCTATAGATTGATATGTTCCTAAGTAAAGATGGCACAATGAGGAAGAGGAAGATCACAAGACCCTCAAGTCATAAATATAGCTGAGATGATGAGTGGAATCATCACTCGACTAGATACACTTGAAACTACCCAAAGGAAGGGCATTCAAGTAGAATATGTAAGTGATGGTGAAAAGGAAGTAGACCAACTAGAAGCTCACAATGACTAACAAGAAGGATGTCTAGAAGAAATATTAATTCAGGCAATCTCTAACATGGATATGATACCAAAGTTAGAATCCTCATCATATAATGAAAGTTTAAATCCTGAGAAACTCATTTATTAGATCATAAAAATGGAGAAATTATTTTTATTTTGAAGTGATAGAAGACCCCAAGAAGATGAAGTTTTCTTGTATGAAATTGAAGGGGCATGTGTCCTTATGGTGGGATCATGTCCAAATAGAGATGCAACATAAAGGGAATGATACAATTCAAACTTGGGATACATTTTTAATCAAATTGAATTCTAAAGTTTTGCTTGTTGATTAGCAAATAGGGTTGTTTGGAAGACTCCAAAACCCTAGGCAAAAGTATTTGGGAATGGAGTATATAGAGGAATTCTATAAGTTGACCATCAATGCCGATAATATTGAAGATAATGAGGAGGTGGCAAGATACATAAATGGACTAAGATTATCCATACAAGATGAAGTTAGCATGATGAGAATGAGGACGGTAGAAGAAGCCTACCAGTATGCCTTAAATGTAGAGAAGTTTTCATGAAGGTGACAAAATAATGTGAGAGGAAGAGGATGATTCTCTCAAGGAAGATAACAATCAAATAATGGTAGACGACAACATTTACAAGAAGAAAATTAAATACTTCTCAAGGTGATTTAAATCAAAGTTTTTAGGAAAAATATGAATCATCAAGAGAACAAGGTGGATTTGGTAGAGGAAGAGGATATGGTTTTATTATAAAGTGTTATAGATGTTGAGAATCTGGACATTGGATGTTTGAATACCCTCAAGTACAATAAACTAGCAAGCATGGAGGAGAAGATCATAATAAATTGTAGAAGCTGATGAAAAGAATATCACTACATCAAAGCATATGGAAGAACCAAAGTAAGGAGAATCCCTTATGATAGAGAGGGCATTGTTAAAACCAACAAAGGAGAAATATGAACCTGAGCAGATAAGGATATTGTTTATAATGATTTAGAAATTAGCAGGCAAATGTTGTAAGGTGATTGTGGATAGCAAAAGCACAAATAACTTGGTATCAATAGAGATGGTGGATAAATTTGGGTTGAAGAGATTGAACATCCAAATCCGTATAAGATCTCATGGTTGCAAAGGGAACATCAAATTTTGGTAACTCAAAGAATTGTGGTAGACCTCCAAATTGGTTCTTACAGGGATGAGATACTATGTGATGTTATGCCTATGGATGCTTGTCATGTCTTATTGGAAAGACCATGGAAATTTGATAGAAAGGCAGTGCATGATGGTATGGAGAACACCTATATTATTGAGAAGGATGGAAAGAGGTAAACATTAAGTCCATTGAAGGATAAAGGGAAAGAAGTTAACAATAGTCCTATAAAGTACCATAAAACACAAAAACAATCCTTGAAGGAAAAGAAGAAGGAAGCATGTTTTTCTTTCATTGCTAAACCCACAAAAGAAGAGATAGTGGGAAATATGGATGAAAACCCACATTAGGTGAAGGAATTGTTGGAAGAATATATAGATATTATTTCAAAAGATGAGTTAGCACTAATAAGGAGCATGGGCCATCACATGGATTCCAATCTTGGATCAAGTTTACATGATAAGCTGACACCAATGGAGAATAAGGAGGAAAGGATAGAGAGAAGAAAAATAATGAGTATGTGAAAGAAGTAGATAACCCATGTCACATTTAGTAGTAATGATGAAGATGATGGTGTAGCAACCCACTATAGATAAAGATAAAATATGTAAAAATATAGTAGAGAAATATAAACCTCTTCGAGTCATTATTGGCCATTATAAAGGTCATGTTGTCAAATTTGATAATGATAATGGTACTTTAGAGTATGGTCAAGGACATTATAATAGCGATGAAAAAGATCAAAGTGATGATGGAGAGTTTGGGTTATTTGAAAGACACACTAGAGTTATTAGCTCCAATTTGATGAAAATAATGGGGTACAATGGTAAAGGATTGGAAAGATATGGGTAAGGTGTGAAAATACCTATAACAATAGATATAAAACCAAATAATGAAAGCCTTGGTTATGTAGGACCAACAAGAAGCAATGAGAATAATTTTATGAGAGGAGAAAGTAGTAAAAGGAATGAAGGTTCAAGAATGGATTGTTGCAATCAATGTGGAAGATTTGGACACATTGCAACTAGGTGTTGGAACCTACATCCTTGTGAGAGTTGTGGAGGACATGATCACTCCAAAATAAGGTGTTGGCACCAAGAGGAAGTTTGACAAAAAAGTGTATGTTGATTGTGGTTGGATGGATGTGCCACAATAGGAGAAGGTTAAATGAATTTTGAGTGCATTTCTATAAGATGAGGATTAATCCTTAGAGGAAGGTCAAGATAAGACAAAAGAGTTTACCTTGTAGAGATAGCCAAGGTAAAATGGTAATGAATTGGAAGAAAAATTCATTTTCATGAGCTAGGGATCATAGAACATTTTCTCTTACCTAATGATTATGATGTAGGAGCATATTCTCGGTGGAAGAAATGATTGGACCATTTTCGTAATCATCACCTACATGTAAGAAAAACAAAATATGTGTTATTGCCTGGAATGCAAGATGATAAAAAACAAAAAAAGAAGAGGGAAAAAGAGTGAAGATAAAAATGCTAGGAAAATAGAAAAAGGAAGTCAATATGTGTGAGGGAAGAAGAATAAATGAATTATCCACGAAGAAAAATAGAAAGACCGAATGCAAAGAAAATGAAAAGGAAAAATGGTAGGCTTGGGAGGGGGAAATCTACAAGTTTGAGATGGATTAGGAAATAGGGTGGGCTAGATATAGAGAGAGAAAACAAGAGAATCATAGGAAAGGAGAAGCCTAGGGAGAGAGATAAAAGGTATCAAAAACTCCACTTTGTATTCAAAACAAAGAATAAATGAATATTTTACCAATAAATATTTGAGTCTCTATTATTATTGAATGTGAGAATATTCAATTTGAAAGAACATTTATATTGATGTTTAAGTTAGGTGTAGGTGATATGGAAGAAGGTCAAATATTATAAGACATAGATGAAGGTTCTACCATCTCTAGAGGAAGTTGTTGTGGCAAAAGAGGAGATCCACATAATCTCACAATTTGAAAATGAGTGGTTGTCGAGTTGAAAATCAAAGTTGTTCCAATTTATCACCTAGGAAGAATAAAGGTACAAGATTGTTCAGTCTAATGTCTTGGGAGATGTGTGGTGAGAAAGAGTTAATGCAAGCAGGCAATTTCAACTACTCCTTCAAATTTAGACCCTCCAATTTAAAAGTTTCCAAGAAAGGGTCTTGTCATATTGTCATTCAAAGGAGGATATGGAATTGAATGGTTCCTTCCATCAATAGAGAATTCTAAATTTGGTCTACCATTTATTAAAATATTGAACAATTAATATAATTATTGTATGATAAAAAAATCTCCAAGTTGGATGCCATACAATAAAAGAATCATACAAGTTAATATTTCTAAAGGTTGACATATAATTTGAGACATTGTATAATAAATGAGTCATACAATTGAATGATAGAAGAAATAGTTGTGCATTAATTTTGTTTGTACAATCATACGATGAAATTTATCATACAATGAGGAATGGACGTACCATCATACTACAGGAAGATGCATTTGAATGGTGGAATAAAAAACAATTGGTTATTATCGTCTGCATATGATAGGAAGGGCTTGTATAAGGAGGTATTGTTGATTGGATCAAACAATTGTATGATTGGTAGTGTAGGATTGACGTCTCATATTATTATTACATTATTTTTGTATTAGAGTTAGAAAATATATACATATTGATATGTGCCTAAGAAAATATGGTACAGTGAGGAAGAGGAAGACAATGAGCCCCTCAAGATACGAATGTAGTTGATATGATGAGAAGAATCATCTCTAGACTAGATGCACTTGAAACTACCCAAAGTAGGGACATTCAAGTAGAAGATGTAAGTGACAGTAAAGAGGAAGAAGTAGACCAACCGGAAGCTCACAATGATGGACAAGAAGGAGGTCCAAAAGAAATATTAATCCAAATAATTTTTAACATGGGCAGGAAGCCAAAGTTAGAAACCTCATTGAATGATGGAAGTTAAACCTTGAGGAACTCATTGATTGGATCATAGACATGGAGAAATATTTTGATTTTGAAGCAATAGAAGACCCTAAGAAGGTGAAGTTTTCCTATTCAAAACTAAAGCGGCATGCATCCTTATGGTGGGATAATGTCCAAATATAGAGGCAATGATAAAGGAAGGATAAAATTTAAAATTGGGATAATTTTATAATCAAATTGAAGTCTAAAGTTTTGCCCATTGATTACCAAATAGGGTTGTTTAAAAGACTTTTAAACCTCAAGCAAAAGGAATCAGGATTAAAGGAGTATACATAGGAATTCTATAAGTTGACCATCAAATCTAGTCATATTGAATATAATGAGGAGAATATGGCAAGATACATAAATGGACTATGATTTTCCATACTAGATGAAGTTAGCATGGTGAGAATGAGAATGGTAGAAATCTACTAGTATGCCTTAAAAGCAAAGGAGAAGTTATCATGAAGGCAACAAAATAATGCAAGAGGAAGAGGATGATCCTATCAAGGAAGAGAATGATCAAATAATGGTAGACAATGAAATTTGCAAGAAGGAGAAGTCAATACTTCTCAAGGTGATTTAAGTCACATTACCTAGGGAAAAGGTGAATTATTGAGAGAACAAGATTGATTTGGTAGAGGAAAATGATGTCATTTTATTGGAAAGTTTTATAGATGTGGAGAATCTGGACATTAGGTATTTGAATGCTCTCAAGTACAATAAACTAGTGGGCATGGAAGGGAAGCTCACAACCAAATTGCATAATAAAATGAAGAGAATATTGCTACACCAAAGCATATGGAAGAACCAAAACAAAGAGAATCCCTTATGATAGAAAAGGTATTGTTAAAACCAACAAAGAAGTATGGGCCTAAGTAAATAAGGAGCTTGTTTAGAATGATTTGCAAATAAGGAGGCAAATGTTGTAAGGTTAATATGGATATCAAAAGCACAAATAACTTGGTGTCAATGGAGATGGTGGAGAAACTTGGGTTGAAGAATATTAAACACCTAACTCCATATAAGATCTCATGGTTGCAAAGAGGACAACAAATTTTGGTAATTGAAAAAAGTATGGTAGACCTCCAAATTGGTTCTTATAGGGATGAGATACTATGTGATGTTATGCCTATGGATGCTTGTCATGTCTTGTTGGGAAGACCATGGCAGTTTGATAGAAAGGTAGTGCATGATGGTAGGGAGAACACCTACACTATTGAGAAGGATGGAAAGAGGTATACATTAAGTCCATTGAAGGACAAAGTAAAAGAAGTGGATAACAATCCTATAGTGTGCTAGGACACAAAAATAATCCTTAAAGGGAAATATGAAGAAGGAAGAATATTTTTTTCAAAACTAAACCCACAGAAGAAGGGATAGTAGGCAAGATGGATAAAAACCCAAATTAGATGAAGGAATTATTGGAAGAATATGTAGATATTATTTCAAAATATGGGTTTCCATTGATAAGGAGCATGGGTCATCACATGGATTTCAGTCTTAGATCAAGCTTACATGATAATCCATAAGCCAATACCAATAGAGAATGAGGAGAAAAGGATATACAAGAAAAATAATAAGTATGGGAGAGAAACAAATAATCCAATTCACCAGTAGTAGTGATGATGTAGATGATGGTGCAACAATTCCCAATGTAGATAAAGAGAAAGATAAAGAGAAAAAAAATGGTAAAGATATAGTAGAGGAATATGAACCTAATCAGTTCATTTTTGGCCATGATAAAGGTCATGTTGTCATATTTGATAGCAAAAATGGTACTTCAGAGTGTGGTGAAGGAAATTGTGATAGAGATGATTAGGATTAGAGTGGCGATGGAGAGTTGGGGTGATTTGAAATGCACACCAAAGGCATTGGATATAATTTATGAGAATAATGAGGTACAATGGTGAAGGATTAGGAAGATATGGGTAAGGTGTGAAAATACCCACAATGCCATATGTAAGGCCAAAGAATGAAGGCCTTGGGCATGTAGGTCCAACAAGAAGCATTTGGACTAAATTTGTGAGAGGAGAGAGTAGTCTAGGAAGTGAACATTCAATAATGGGTTTTTGTAGTTAGTGTGGAATATTTGGATATGTTACAACTAGGTGTTGTAACCTATATACTTGTGAGAGTTGTGGGGGACTGAAGAACACAAGCTTATACTGAGAGGGGGGGTGAACAATATAAGATAAAACTTTTACTTTTATTTCCAAAGAAATAAATTCAAATATAATCAATTGCAATAATAAAAAAATACACAAATCACCACACACATAAGAGACACATATTTAACATGGTTCACCCAATGTGGGCTACATCCACAGAGAAATATTGCTTATAAATTTCTCAAAAAATTTCATGGGCTCCAACCCATAGGAGATACCAATCCCCTATTACAATTTTCATGGACATAATCCATAAGAGATACTAATCCCCTCTCAAGTTATTGGACACCTATCCATAGGAGACACCACCAATACCCTCTGCTTTAGTTCGTGGACACCACTCCACTCTATTTTGGTTTTGTGGACACCACTCCATAGGAGACACCAATCCCCTCTACTATGGTTCTGTGGACACCACTCCATTATGTTATAGTTTTGTGGAAACCACTCCATAGGAGAAACCTATCCCCTATGTTCTAGTTCTATGGATACCACTTCACTTTATTTTATTTTTGTGGACACAATTCCATAGGAGACATCAATCCCATATGCTCTGGTTCTGTGGACACCACTCCACTTTGTTCTGGTTTTGTGGACACCACTCCATAGGAGACACCAATCCCATCTACTCTGGTTCTATGGAAACCACTCCTTAGGATATACCTATCCCCTCTATCCTGGTTCAAACTCTACTCAAGTCTTCTCTCAAACCTACTCTATAATTTTGCTCAAATTTACTCCAAAACTAATCATAAAACCTGCTCAAATTTACTCCAAAACCTGCTCATATTTACACCAAAACTTGCTGATAAAAAATTCTCCAAAATTGCTCATAAAACCTGCTCAAATATGCTCAAAAACCTGCTCATATCTACTTCAAAACCTGCTCAATAAACCTACTCAAATCTGGTCAAAAACTTGCTCATATATACTCAAATCTGCTCCAAATACCTGCTCAAATATGCTCACAAAACCTGCTCAAATATACTTACAAAAGTGCTCAACACTGATCCAAGACCTAATTACAAACACTACTCATCTACTCCTAAATATTGCATGCATACAATGCTCATCTATTCCCAAATATTGCATACAAAACAATGCTCATCTATTCCCAAATCTTACATACAAAACAATGCTCATCTATTCCCAAATATTGCATACAAAATAATGCTCATCTATTCCCAAATCTTGCATACAAAACAATGCTCATCTATTCCCAAATATTGTATACAAAACAATGCTCATCTATTCCCAAATATTACATACAAAACAATGCTCATCTATTCCCAAATCTTGCATAATGATGTCATCAAGTTCTTCACCTATTCTTCAATGTGCTTTCCTCAACTAAAGCAATTCAGACATATTCTACCCAAAATTATTTTATCTTCATGAACATATAGAGAATGATATGCACTAACAAATGCCCAATATGTTCTTCACATTCATTAAGTCTATCATTTTCACATGTCTCACATTTATTACATCAAAAGGTAGCTTTAGTCTAGCACTTGATAACTGACCTGGTAATTGCTGATTTGCACCTTTCCTTCAAAACCAATCATAGTGCCCAAATATTTCCTTTTTATCTACTCCCAAAATCAATCATGAACAATGCACAAATTTGCTTCTCAAATCTGATCTATAACCCTTGCACATTTTGTTGGAAATTTTGAGTAGATGAGTTGTCATTGCTATCAAGAATGAGTGGTCATTGATGTCAAGCTTTCAACACCAGTCAGTGGCAGTTTTAGTGGGCAACATTAGTTTCAGGTTCTCCAATAAGTGCAAAAGGATGGTCTAGTTTTAGTTTATCAAGACCCAGTTCCAAGAAATCAGATATGGTCCAAAGTGCAAAGAAGAAGCCAGGTGAATAATATTATAATAATTTTTTATAATATTATATAGGGAAGTTTAAATTAATTATAAATTAATTTATTAATTAATTTACTTAACTTATAAGTTATTTAAATTAATTACTAATTAATTTTAATACTAGTTATAAGTTAATTTATATTAATTTTAACTAACCCTAAGGTGGGTTATTAAATTAAATTTGAAATTTGAATTTGAATTATTAAGTGCCAACGTGGAGAGAAAATACCCATGTGTGTATAAAAAGGGGATTACCCACCTTACCCAAAACTACCATGCCTTCGAATTTAATTAATGCGAGCTTGTGTGAATCATGCTGCAACAAAGAGGAGTGATTTTTGATTTTTGTGGGAAGTCAACGACGCACGGAGGTATAAGAGGAAGGAAGTCCTCCTTCCTTCATGTGGGCACCAATAGCCCACATGGTGGGCTCCAAAGTTCTAAGGCGCTTGGACTTGGGGATATGGTGGATCGAATCACGTCGAAACCCTTTTGGGTAAAAATAAAGGTATGCTTTAAGTTGAGTGCCGAAAACTTTGGAGGTATTAGTTGAGCATTTAAAAATTAATTTTTGCATATTTGATTTGGTTTGTAAGGTTGTAAGGGGAGTTATAATGCTTATGCAAAATTAAAATTTTGGCGTTATTTGCTTTAATGTTTGGAAAGGGTAGTAAGTTATTTTAGGAAGATTGTTTGAAGTCTTGTGGTGTTGGATATTATTTTAAGTTGGAGATTATAAGGTGTATCAAAGTGATTAATTTTTATGTATGATTTGATGGATGTTATTTCTAAAAGGGAGCAATAAGACATAATTGAGTTTTGATTATTTTTATGTCTAAGGAATATTTTGAGAATGTGTTGAAGTGATATTTTGTCATATAACCATTGAAATTGGAAAGAAGCAAATTGTTATTGAGATAGGTTTTCTATGGGCACTTTTACATAAAACAAAAGGTATGGGCACATCTTCCTAGTGAGTGATTGTTGAATGTTGTGAATGCAAAGTTGGAGTGAAAAATATTGTTTGGTAAGCATTGTTGAGTGTATTTTGAATTAATGCTTCAAGATTTTTTGGAATAAAGAGTTGTTAACAAAACCTTATTTGATAAGCATTATTGTTGAAGTGATTAAGTTGAGTGAACTTAAACTAGGGTTTGCAAAGATCATGAGTATAATTGTTATGTGAGATTAGCATTGTTGTTGAAGCAATTGGTTGAGTGAGGAACTTAAACTAGGGTTTGCAAAGATCATGAGTATCATTGTTATGTGAGATTTATTGATGAGCATTGTTGGAAATATTTGAGTGAGTATTCATATGCTTGGACTAGGGTTTGTGAGCAAGGATTATTTCATTGAGTGATTGGTTGAGAAGAGTTGGTTAAGCCTAGTCAAGTGGATGTGTTGAAGTAATAGTTCAAGTTCTATGAAACAAATTGTTCTATATTCTGAATTGATTTGAGAAAGAGGTTAAGTTGTGGTGAATGTGAAACATATTGAGTCTCTAATAATTATCTATATATTTATGTGACAAAAAGAGAGATTGAAAGTGATTGAGAGTTTATGAATGTGAAGCATATTGATTCTCTAACAATTATCTATATGTTTCTATGCTAAAAGAGTGATTGAAAGTGATTGAGCATTATGATGAGTGTGAAGCATATTGAGTCTCTAACAATTATATTTATGTTTCTATGAGATTGGACAAGTTCTAGTGTGGACTTGTTGAGCAGATTTGAGGTAAGTCTTAGAGAAGACTTGTGGACAAATTTGTGTGAGCTTTTGTGGAAGCTTACAATGTAGATTTGAGGAAATATATTAAGAATAGATTTGGATGAGTTCTAGTGAGGACTTGTTGAGTAGATTTGGAAAATTTCTAGTGAATACTTGTTGAGCATATTTAGACAAGTTCTAGTGAGGACTTATTGAGCAAATTTGGACAAGTTCTAGAGAGGACTTGTGGACAGATTAGTGTGATATTTTGTAGAAGCTTACAAGGCATATTTGAGACAAGAATTTGAGAATACTTGAGAGCAGAGTTGATTTATTTATTTATTCAAACCTTGAGTTAAGGTTTGGGGTAGATCTAGCAGAGTTGATTTGAGATTACATCAATATTTGTGTTAAGGCTTGAGGATAGATATTGAGGATAGATTTGTGCTAGATCGAAGGACTGTGTTTACTACAGATCAGAGGATAGATATTGAGGATAAATTTGTGCTAAATTGAAGGACTGTGTTTAGTGCAGATCAAAGGACAAATATTGAGGAAATATTTGTGCTACATCAAAGGACTATGTTTAGTACAAATTTGAGGACAAATTTTGGTGTAGATTTGAGGATAAGTTTGTGCCAAACCAGAGACAAAGATTAAGCAGATTTGTGCTAGACCAAAGGACTATGTTTAGTAAAAATTTGAGATAGAGCTTTAAAGGTGATAGAGTATAGAGGATTATAGTCTCTAGTGGATAGAGATCCATTAGCTATGGTAGTGAGGATAGGTGTCTTCAGTGGATAGAGATCCATTAGCCAGAGCAGTGGGGGCAACAGTTCTTCTAGAAGATCACCAATCAGAGCTAAGGAGAAAGAGTTCTCCTTTGGATAGATATCAAAAAAAATTATTAGGGTATTGGTGTCACCTTTGGATAGAGGTCCATAAAAATTGTAATAGGGAAATGATTCCCAAGATATTGATTGATAAAATTTTAGTGAAATATTTTCTTCGTGGAGTAGCCTACATTGGATGAACCACGTAAAATTGGTGTCTCTATTGTGTGTGGTTATTTGTGCATTTATTTGATTACTACTGTTGATATTGCTATCTATACATTGCATATATTTATTAGGAAAGAAAAGTAAAAAGTGATCTTATACTGTTCACCCCCCTCATAGTATAAGCTTGTGTTCTTCACATTTAGTCCCAATTTCCATCAAAGAAATGCACAAATTGACTCATAAATATGATCTATAACCCTTGCATATTTTATTCCAATTTCCATGAAATCAATGCACAAATTAACTCACAAATCTGATCTATAACCCTTACCCATTTATTTTGAATTTCAAGCAAAAACAATGCACACCCAATAATTCCTTATACATTCAACTATATGACAACAAAAATGTTTTCCTTAAACAAAACCACCTTGAGAAAAGAATTAAATCATCATACCTATAAATCTATCTTAATAATGATGATCTTATTTTGCATGAGCTTCCCAAACCTGTCTAGACAAAAATAAAATTTCTTCAGTTTGTCTCTTCAAAATTTGGTTAGCAATTATCCTTTTTATTTTCTTGAATAAAATCAAATAATCCACTCAAAAAATCCTTATCAAAGTGACCTATTATTCCTTCTTTTATAATATGCAAAATACAAAATTTAAATACCAAAATTACACGTTATATCTCCAATTTATAGCATGCTAAATACAATTTTATAACAATCAAAATTACACCTTATATATCCAAATCATAACATACTGAATTAAAATTTTATAATAACCAATGTAGCACCATATATCTCCTACTTAAATTAAAATATAAATATTTTTCTTTACCTTGTACAAAAATCCTTAATTACCACAGAGGGGATTTGACCCCTAGACCTTCCAAATATTAGCGCCTTACCAACATCTCCTTGAACAACTAGGCTAGCCCAATGGGTAATACCAAAAAGGATCTCACTTTATTTAAACTTGTGATGCACTTCCACTCAACAAAAATCACCATGACATCTTCCAATAAAAACTACCACTAATGGGTTTCGACCCTCAAACCTCATGCACAGTAGCGCCCCATGCAAAGCCACACAACCGTCTGAGCTACCCCAACAAGTGAAAACAAAAGAGTGCAATGTAATATTTGTTTGTGTCTTTTTGCTCCTTCAACAAAAAAACTTTCAACAAAATGACATCAACCAGATTCAACCCTGCAATCTCATTCATAACAACGCTCCACACAAAGCTTGAAAACTAGCTGGGCTATCCTAGTTGGTGACAACAAAGGGGTACGATATCATATTTATCCTTGTATTTTTTGGCTCCTATTTTCATTGATCCTCTCCTTTGGCTGTCAATTGCACTCCACGACAGATTTAACCAATTACCATTACATATTCAAAGGTGAATTATCACCATATATTGATATGCTTCCTAATGTTGTTTGATTTTGTCCAAGTCGGCTCAAACCTTTTGCTTTCAAACTTTATAATTGTTGGGGCATTTTTATTTTTCAAATTCTTTATATTATAATATTTTAAATCTTATGATTTAAATATTATAATATTGACTTTTGATCCTTCGTCCCTCTCTTAAAAATTTAAATATTTTTGTCCCAAGCAACTTTAAAACCTTTGTCCTTTTCTTTGTAATATTTAAATTTAATATTATAATCATTTTCTTAAAAGATAGTTGCCTTGATTTGAGATATACCTTACCTTGAATAATTATCCATTATTTTCTATTCATCAATCCATTTTTGACACCGTTGATATATTGTCCAACCTTATAAACTTCTCACCCTTGAATAATTTTTTTGCCTTGAATACCATGCACCTTTGACATCAATGACAACTCAATATTTCCAACAGGGACATGATCAATCAAAAAGGTGTTGGCATCAAGAGAAAGTAGCCAAAAAAACGTGTGTTTATTGTAGTTGGATGGATGTACAACAATGGGACAAGGTGAAATGAATATTGAGTGCATTCTATAAGAGGAGGATTGATCCTTAGAGGAAGGTCAAGACAAGACAACAAAGTTAGTAGAAATAGCGAAGCTAAAATGGTAATTTCTTGGAAGAATAGTTCATGTTCATGAGTTGGGGCTCATGGAACATTTTATCTTACCCAATGAGTATGATGTAGGAGCACTAAGTGGAAGAAATTATTGAAAGACCATTTTTGTAATTATCACTTACATGTAAGAAAAACAAAATACGCATAATTTACTAGAAAATGAGATGACAAAACATAGAAAATAAGAGGGAAAGGAGAGTGAAGAGAAAAATATTAGGAAAAAATAAAAATAAAGTTAGTAGGTGTGAGGGAGGAAGAAGAAACAAAGCATCTAGGAAAAAGAGAGACTAGATGTAGAGAAAATAAAAAGAAAAAAATGGCAGATCTAGGAGAGGGAAAATTGTAGGTTTGAGATGGCTTAGGAAAGAGGGAGGGATAGAAAGAGAGGAAAATAGATAATCCTAGGAAAGGAGAAGCCTAGGGATAGAGAAATGGTTTCAAAATATTTGCTTTGTATTCCCAACAAAGAATAAATAAGAATTTTTCCAATAAATATTTGAGTCTCTATTTGTTGGTGCCAAAAAAATCAACACCAAATAAAGGATGAAATAAACTCATATAATGAAGAAAATAATGTGCAGATAATAAACAACTAATAGGAAAAAAAGGACCAATTTACAAGTAAATATTTATACATGACATGCCATAGAGTATAGCCAAAAAAATGAACAAAGAAGAACTTCATTCACAATACATTCAACATTACATCTAAAAGATGTTCTCACACAGTTCTTCACACACATATATATTATAGAGTTGCATCTATAAAATAAATACACATGTGTAAGTACCATGTTTAGGATTTTTCTATCCATGTTTTGGGTTTTCCCACTAATGTTTAGGAAATCAACTAATAATATCTCAACATTGTTATATTTTTATGGTGTATGCCAAGGGAGAATGTAATCACAAGATATAAAATATGTAGGAATGTAAGATGCTGAAATATGTTATTAATGGAAAGTGATAAAAATGATACAATGCAACATGGAGGAAATGAACACTCCAGAATAGATACTAAATAACTACATTGTATCCCATCCAATCTATATGGTGATGTACACAATATACCTACTACTACCTACAATGATATATAATCACTCACTATGAGGTCATTTATATAGAAATATGGATTGCTTGACTAACACTCTATCTAGTTGTACAAGGGGACACTTTGTAAATTTACAACTTACACATAGACACTTGTGAATTTATTATATTACTTGAAGTAACTGGCAAACTATCCCCTAAATTAATCTACTACTATAGTTATGTACAAAGTGTGGTACATTTACATGACCTAAATGATGTAATATACTCTAACACCCCCTATATTACATTATTTGGGTATTGAAGAATTTAGTCTTCAATATGGATCTTCTTATCTTGAATAGTCTAAATTGTATTTTTCTTCTCTGTTTATAAGAATCTGTCCAGGTAAGTAATTTGTATCTTCATACAAGACAGAGAATGCTTTGGCTAAAGAATCCTCCAATGCTTGATTATGAATATGTCTATTTAATTATGTATTTGTGGTTTCTTGTCAGTTCATGTCTTCTTTACTATGTTCTCTCTTAGTGTGTCTTTTCTTCCTCTTCCTCCTGCGATTCTGGATTGACACTTGTGGAATTTTTGTTTCATGACAAGTTAGTCTATCATTACAATAATATTTATTTGTATTGCTAGTTTATTTCATGTGTTGGGAAGGTACACAAACAATTAATGATAAGTAAATCATCAAACATTCCTCTAATGTAAATATGACCAGTTTTTTTGAATTCCACCATGTTGTGAAGAAAACTTCATGAAGATATCCAATTAATGTTGTAAAGCTGCCCTCTTTTTCCTCCTTAAGGAATATTGAGAGTCTCCCTTTATCGCTAGTAGATAGATACTCATATCCTTCAAGAGTATCTATTAGGGTTTGAGAGTAGAACTCTATTTCATGGAATAGTTATTCATTATTAAAATCATTTCTTAGTTTTCATCCATGTTTGATTGGTATAAATATTTGAGAATATTCTGAGTATTCTACCTTGTAGGTCCCTAGTTAAGAGTATATGATTTGGTTTGATAAAAATATTCAAGTCTTAGCTATTCGTAAAATTCCTTATATCTCCCTAGTTAAGAGATGTGAACTAATTTGATAAAACCTTTTAGAGTTTGGTTTTTTAGGCTTCATTATATCTCCCTAATAATTAGAATATGCTTAGTTCACCTTGTAAGTAAATTTTGTAATGTTTTAAGAATAATCAACTTTTTAATTTTACCTTATCTTTCCCAATGAAGTAATGCTTTAATGGTTGGATTTCTTTTTGTCTCCTTAGAATGAGCATGAGATAGTTTTTACCAATTAATTCCAACTCTATATGTAGGTAATTTATTAGCTTCTTTTTTCAATAGATTAATTTTCTAAATTCCAATTATATGTATATAGTTTGAATTAGTATGCCTTATATCTCCATACCTTTTTCAATATTAGAAAACAATAATATTTGTAATAATAGAGTTTAAATTTTCCAAGTAGAACCCTTATATCTCCTACGTTATAAATTGTAAATATTAACCTGTTTAGTTGTATAGATTTTACTTTCAAATGTGGTTGATTTTTCTATGATTTCAACCTTATATTATACCACTTATAACTCCTTAATGAAAGTAAATTTAATTAAGGTAAATTCTTACCCTTATAATGCTGCAAATGGGTGTTGTATTCTTCAATGTATGAGCATTGTATTCTCCAATGTATAGGTGGTGTATTCTCCAATGTATGGCACTATATACTCCAATGTATGGTGTTGTATTCTCCAATTTTTGATGTAGATTATGACAACAAGATTTAATGCTTCTCTTAAATTAGTGGGCACTATGACTATTATAGATAATGATAGCAGGCTTTGACTACAATTATTGGATAGTGGGCACCTCAATCCTTGCTTCTTTGACTCTCCTTGAACACAATATTTTAATTCTTTTATCTCCTCTTACATGCTACACTCTTTTGCTTTCTATGAACGTGCTACTCTCCTTGAGTTTTGGTGTCTTAAATAGGATGGATGTCACTTGACGTTGGACAAGTGTCCTCGGAGTTACAATGAAGATAGGCATTGAGATTCCTTCAATGTTCATTTCTTTGTACAATGAGGACTTAGGTAAGTAACCTCCCTGATGATTTTGTAACTCCTCAAAGTAGGCACTAGATTATTCCTTGAGCATTGAGGAATGAGATGGCATTTAGAATGTTTGTGCTAAGTGGTACTCGGGGTCTTTGCATGTAAATTTTTTCTTTAACGCTTCAAGGACAAACATTATATCCTTCCTTCCTTCATGTTATTTGTTGGTTTGCTTCATTTCTTGGACAACAAGCAATATTTATTTTGCATACTATTTTATGAATATGATGGGTGGCTCTAGCTATGATACTCTGAGGTTCTACAAAAATTTGAATGGTGGTATATGTTAGCATATCATAGTGCATAGGGTTATCACACTATAGGAATTAATAAAATAACTACCATGTAATGCACTCTCTGTTTAATATTTCGGTTAGTAAACCAACTTGGGTGGTTCAACCACTTGAACCACCCTCGATGTAATGTATATAATCTCCATTCCATATCAATGAAAGTGCTTCAACATTTTATTCTAATCTATGGCATTAGAATTTATTATGGTACCAAAGCTAGGTGATGAGCAATTGGAGAAGGTGGTTTCGGAACCACTTCGATACTGACACTAAACTAGGTGGATCGATATAGGCAATACATGAAACCCGATGCAAAAATTGAACCAGGTGGATCAAGATAGACTCATACAAAGCTCGAGGTAGAATGCTGACCAAGTAGAAACATGAATATTGATGTTGATAGAGGCATGTGGATTGAGGCTGGCATGGAAGGATGTTGATGAGGTAGAGACATGTGGACCGAGGCTGATGTGGACATGCAGATCAAGGCTGATATGGACAGATGTTGATGAGGCAGAGACACATGGACCGAGAGATCTGTTGATGTGGTAGGTGAGGCATGAGTTGGCATGTAGGTGATATGGTAAATTGGCATTCTTCAGTAGGAGACAAAAGGGCAAGGGGGTGACTGCCTGAAGGTAATCACTGTGATAGTAGTGAGATTTAGATTAAAAACCTTTAAAATGCATCCACACGATGCGTGTGGGATAATTTTTTTTTTTAAATATTTTTCCCTTGTTCATTTTAAAATTTACTCATACTCACTTCCTTCCAACCAGCCTAGTAGCTTTTCTGGTTTACGCCCCTTATGTTATCGCCCAAGTCGACAGTTTAAATCCTACGCGTTCTTGGAGGTTGTTAATTTGTTTTTGACACCTACGCCTACTCATTGATGGTTGAAGTGGCCTGGTGATGCTCGGACTGACCTGTTGATGTTCGAGAGTGTTTATTGATGGCCAACACGACCTGTTGATACCTGAGAGTGCTTTTTGATGACCATCACGACCTGTTGATGCCCATAAGCACTCGATGATGCCCTACAAGTCCCTGTTGATGCCCGAGAGAGTCATTTGACACTTTGAAGTGTTTTTTGATGCCCTGCAAAGGTTTTTTGACACCTATGGAGTCATTTCTTACTATCCACACACTTGGAAATACAAATTTTTGAGGTATTCTTCACCATACTTCCATTTTTTATCCTTTCCATGCAGTTTTTTTGGAGTGATAAGTTTATGTTTTTCTGGATTTGGAAAGGTTAATTTTTTTCTCCCATTGTTCATTTTGCCACTGAAATGGGGGATAATTTTAACATTATTCTTCTTGAAAAATTATAATATAAAGGGGGGAATATATTAAAAAAAATGGTATTGTAATAGGTGTTTTTTCGGTGGAAACTGACACCTTGAGTAGTTCCAAAAATTTGTGGGTATTTGTGATTTTTGCACTTAACTTTCTTGCTTTCTTGAAAATAATAATCACATATAAATGAAACAAAATATCCCAAATTTATACACCTATTTGTGCAATTTATTGCACAATAGAGTTTGGTAATTGAGATACCTTTGGCTCACACTTATCGGGGGAGAAATAATGTAAACCAGTTCAATTGCTCACTTCATTTCATACCCACATCATAATTGCTGTTAGGCGTAAATCCTGAAGAAAGTTTTTCCAAAGTGTTTAGGGGAAGTTACGCCCCATGCATGAGGAATAAACTTTCTATGGTAGGTGTCATTAACAACACGATGCCCTTTCAATATCACCTACGTTCAATATATCATGCTTCTCATATGTACTTATAGTCTCCCTCAAGTAAGGGTAGGTACATATTGAGTAGTATACTGTTCATATATACCTATAGTCTCCCTCACATAAGGGCCATTTATATTGAGTGGTTACGATATAAATATATGGTAGGTATACAGAAAGGGAGACCAATTGGTGATATAAGGAACCTTAATAATGGCCAGTGTTCGCAAGTATATCTCAGATTCATAGTTGCTGAAAGGTCCTAACTTTGTTCCATGGAAAACAAAGAGGAGCACAATTCTTCAGGTGGAAGATTTATGGGATGTAGTGAATGGAACTATAAAACATCCTCAAACAATAGGAATAGATCAAGAAGCTTGGGATAAGAAGGACAAAATAGGTCTCATGTTCATCCTGCTTGCTATTGCAGATGAGGTACAACCTCATATCTGTGATGCCAAAACCAGTAAGGAAGCTTGGGATGCCTTGATTATTGTGTATAAAGGAAAGAATAAGTACATTATTCTAAACCTTCAAAATCAACTACATACTCTCAGTAGGAATTTTGGAGAGATAATTGATATATTTATTTGTAGAGTGGCTGACTTGAAAGTAAAATTGAATGCTATGGAAAAACCAGTGGATGATGATATCTTGAATTTTGTCATCTTGAGAGCATTTCCAAATTCCCACAAGATGTTGATAACTTCCCTCAACGTTTATGGTAGACAAGTATCATTTGTGGAACTGGTAAATTTACTTCAGACTAAGGAGGCAAATCAGGTTTAGAAAGATGAGGTGCTAGATAATGCCCTTTCCACTCAACAAAGTGGTAAGAAACAAGGTCAATTTCAAAAAGGGGGTTCTTCTTCCAAGGGAAAAGGAAAGCAAAATACGCAAAAGGATAAAAAATATTGCAATATTTTTGATATGAATAACCATGACACCAACAGGTGTTGGTTCAAAAATAAGCAACAAAATGATAAATATTCTAAAAAGAAAGGCAAAGAGAAATATAAATATAAAAAGAAACATAAGAAACCTAAGAGCTATGTTTCTTATGTTGTATCCAACTCAGACTTAGATTCCCCTAGGTCTTACTCATATTTTGACTATGAAAGAGCACATAAGGTGCTCATGACCCATACTTCATCTTCCTATATAGATGTTGTATGGTATACTAATTCAGGAGCTAGTAAGCACATTACTAGAGATAAATTATGGTTTGAAACATTTGAGGAGAAAGAAGGTAAGCCAGTCACAATTGCTGACAATCAAGTCTACCAGGTGAAGGGTGAAGGGGATGTTTCTGTATCTCTTCCAGATGGTAAGTTTTAGATAGAGAAGGTTATCTATGTTCCTGTATTAACCAATAATCTGCTATCTGTTCCACAAATTTTGGATAGAAATATGGATGTTGTGTTCCACATTGTGAAATGTAAGAAGAGATGTTTTATCATCCATAAAGGTAAAAATTTTGCAATCAGATCCTACAAGCATGGCTTGTTCATCCTATATGCTCTTTCAATGCATCATGTTGCTCTGGCTACAACTACAAAGGAGGCCACTTCTCTCTGGCATGGATGTTATGGGTATCTTAGTTCAGGATATTTGCTTGAATTGCGCAAATATGACATGGTGAGAGGCCTTCCTCATCTCTCCTATGTCTTACCAGTTTGTTTCGATTGCTTAGCAGGGAAGCAACACCGAGTATCTTTTGAAGCTAGCTCTTCCATAGATACGAAACCTTTAGCATTGGTACACACTGATCTGTGTGGTCCTATGCCAACCAACTATGGTGGAAAGAAGTATTTTCAATTTTTTGTTGATGATTACTCACAAAATATGTGGGTTTTCTTTCTTCAGTTGAAATCAGAGACTTTCTTGTACTTTCAACAATTCAAGAAACTTGTTGAGAAAGATTCGGGATGTTTCATCAAAACCCTCTGCTCAGATTGAGGGGGAATACACCTCTAAAGAGTTTTCATCATTTTTGGAAGAACATGGGATAAAGAGACAACTGACTACAACCTATACACCTCAGTAGAATGGATTTGTAGAGAGAAGAAATCATTCCATTATGGAAATAGTTTGATGTATGCTAAAGGGAGCACATATTGAGGATTAATATTGGGCAGAAGCAGTAAACACAACATCATATCTCCTAAATAGAGCACCCACCAGAGATCTACAAGGAAAAATGCCACAAGAAGATTGGGGTGGTAATAAACCTTCTGTTTCTCATCTAAAGGTTTTTGGATGTAAGGCATTAATGCACATCCCAAAACAAAAAAGAAAGAAGTTAGATGAGAAGACTATGAAAAGTATTTTTCTTGGCTATGATGAGTAGGGATATCGCTTGATAGATCCTATAACAAAGAAAACACATATAAGTAGAGATGTAGTATTTTATGAAGCTTCCACATCTACAAATGTATACCTTGAAGAAGAAGAATAACCTAAGAAAGAAAGCTCATCTCTAAAGAAGAAGGTTTTGAAATGGTATACTATTCCATTGAGAGATTCTAAATAGAATACATTTCCAGATCTAACTCAAGATCAACCATGCACTCAGAGTATGACACAACATAGAAAAGCAAAGGCATCATATTCAGTAGTTGATGAGATTTACCAATAGTTTGATGATCTATATGTAGATGCATAGGAAGACAGAGACATAGATATGGAAAATGAACAGGTTTATATGACAACATTCGATGAAAATGAGCATGTAGCAGTTCAATATGCACTTAGTGAGCCTCAATAGAAGATTGCCATGGAAGTAGAACAACCATCTCTCATGAAGAATAATACATGGAAGCTAGTAGATCTACCTACAAGAAAGAAGCCCATTGGCTTCAAATGGGTGTTAAGTAAAGTATAAATTAGATGGTACTATTGATAAGCATAAGTTCCATCTTGTTGCAAAGGGTTATGCTCAAAAATAAGGTATAGACTATGAAGAGAATTTTTCCCCTACTACAAATATGACTACCATTCGAGTGATTTTGCCATGGCAGCTCAGTTTGGATGGAAGTTACATCAGATGGATGTGAAAAGTACCTTCTTGAATGGTGACTTACAAGAAGAAGTATACATGGTCCAACTAGAAGGATTTGTAGTTGAAGGGCAAGAATAAAAAGTTTGCAAATTGATCAAGTCCTTGTATGGGCTCAAACAAGCCCCTTGATCTTGGTATATCAAGATAGATAGTCACCTACTACAACATGGATTCAAAAGAAGTACTTTAGATGCAAATATCTATATTAAAAACAATGGTTATGATATAGTGATACTGGTGTTATATGTAGATGATTTGATCATAATAGGAAGTTCAGAGAAAATTATTGATGTAGTAAAAGATGAATTGAAATAATATTTTGAAATGATAGATCTAGGACTTCTTCACTATTGTCTTGGTCTGGAAGTGACTCAGAAAAAACACCATATCAGAGTTACACAAAAAAATATGCCAAGACATTAGTCAAAAAATATTGGATGACTAACTGTAAGTCTAAAGCAACTCCAATGGAACAAGGAATTAAGTTATCATGATATGATGCATCACCACAAGTAGATGGTACTCTCTATCACCAACTGATTGGAAGTCTCCTATATCTAACCAACACCAGGCCTGATATCAGTTTTATTGTGGGTTATCTTTCATGGTTCATGCAAGAACCCAAAGTAAGTCATTGGAAAGCAGCAAAAAAATTTCTACATTATGTCTATGGTACAATAGATTTTGGCTTGGAATACAAAAAGAATAACAATTTCTATCTACAAGGATACATGGACTTCGACTATGCTCGATCCATTGATGATCGAAAATCAATTTTTGGATACATATTTCATCTTGGATCTGGTCCTGTCTCTTGGCATAGTAAAAAGCAGTAGGTTGTTGCTATTTCTTCTATAGAGATAGAATATCGTGCAGCTAGTGGAGCAGTCTATGAGATAATATGGTTATGTCACATTCTTACAAACATGGGCCTTCCAGTGAATCTTCCACTACATTTATTTTGCGACAATCAAGGTGTTTTGAATCTTGTCAAGAATTCAAATTTTCATGATTGTACCAAACACATTGAAACTTGCTATCATTTTATTCGTGATGAAGTTACAAAGCACAACATATGGCTCCAATACATTCCCACCGATGTGCAAGTTGCAGATATCTTCACCAAGGCACTTGCCCGTGTCAAATTTGAATTGTTTCGCAATATTCTTGGTATTTGCCAATAATGTAATAAGGGGGGATGTTAGCATATCATAGTGCATAGGGTTATCACATTATAGGCATTAATAAAATAAGCACCATGTAATGCACTCTCTATTTAATAATTTTATTAGCAAACCAACTTGGGTGGTTCAACCACCCGAACCACCATCAATGTAATGTATATAATCTCCATTCAATATCAATGAAAGTGATTCGACATTTTATTCTAATCTATGGTGTAGACTTTATTAGTCTAATGGATTATTTGAGTGTTTATTCTAGGTGGATGTTCTCTCCAAGCTATATCCTTGGATATAGCACCTTTTCCCTTGTTCTCTTATGCTTTCAATGTGTTGATTGAGTTCTGCTTTCATGATGTAGATAATGCCTTTGTGATGGCTCCTTGTACTAAAATTAATAATGTTGTCCTATCCACGTAGATAGACATATATTTTGGTGTTGTTTTACGTAGATAAGCACCTTCTAATGTAGACCTTAATGTTATCCTTTCTCCACATAGATATCGATCAATAATAGCCTTCTTGTATTGTCTTTAATATTATAGGTGAATGCTTGTTTCTGGGTGCTTGATTTGACCTAGATCAATGGTGTATTTAGGCACCTTGAATCTTGAGAAATATGAGATCTTCAGTGGCTCTCTTATCTTGCTTGAATTCTACCCTTATACCTCCTACTGATATGATGACCATGCTTCTTCCTGTAATATGCAATATTTATCCTTCTTGAAGAGACAAAAGTGGTGCCTGTAATAGTTATATTTTTGCACCAATATGATTAGCTGAATGCCTCCCTTTCTGAAATGCTCTTTGAAATTTTTATGAGGTGGTTCCTTGAGCAAAGTATTGATGCCTTCACTAATTCTTATTATAAAACTAATGTCTAAATTTTTCACTTGGATAATTTAGTAACAATAAATCCAAGCTAATGCACATAATATGCCCTTTTAAGGAGTAATTTTTGCACTTACTCTTTTAATGAAAACCTTAGGGTACCTTGAATCTGAGATTCACCAAGTCTCGATTGTAGCTTCCTTCAAGGATTTTAACTATGGATTTCTTCTCCACTCTTTGATTTGTATCGGTGGCTTCTTTTGACCATGCAATATTGCAAGTTTTATGCACCAAATAGTGTCTCTAGACACTTTGATAATATGTTGGTTTTGTGCCCTTGATATTAACAATCAAAAACACAAAATATCTCTTTGAGAGTAACTAGTTAATGAACAACTAGTAGTGTGCAATGAACCAATAATATCTTCAACTTAATGCACTTTAACGTAACAATAGTCTCACCTTATTGCTCCTGTAAAGAACCTCTCAAAGTAGTTTTAAATGCACTTAATGATCACTACAAATTTCTTAATGTAGTCCTTTTCTTAATAATTATATAATAGGAAGAATATATCTAACTCATATTAATGTGTAGGTAATGAACCTTAACAGAAAATATCTTCTATACTTTTTGAGGACTTAAAATTCAACATTCTAATTTACAACTTTTCAAATTCTAATAAGGTTCTTAATGAAGTTAAGTAGTAATCCAAATTAAATTTTCAAGTAATGAACCTTTTGCACCTAAGTTGATTACCTTTTATGATGAATATCTTGATGAATTGATTCACCAAATATCTTGTCTAGAATAGTGGTTGCCTATAGCTATGAATGCTTCTAGTCTACTACTCTGAAATTGTAGTAGATGATTTCAATTTCTCCTTCAAGATCTGGCCTAGAAATTCAAATTCTTGTAGATAGTGATGCTATCTTGATTGATGTACTTTAGCATTCAATATATTCATTGAAATAGTATCCTTCTAGAACTCTTTCAATTGTTTGTTGTGAATCCAACAAATTTATTTCTACAAAATGTGCCTTCTTTAGCTATGAAGGATAATATCCAAATATTATGCCTGAGTTCTACTTCAAACAAGGCTTTCTTCTCAAGAATCTAAAGGTCTTGATATCTTCATGAATCTTCTCTTTTAATTTTGACAAAATATTTACCAAAGTTTTCTCATTTGGAATTATTGTCAAATGGCGACAATTGTCCCAATTCTTTCACTATATTTGTAGTGAATTTCTCCAATGAGTTATCCTAGGGTGGCTTCTCCAATTTCTGCAATGAGGCTCTCTAAGCCTTTTTCTTGAGACCTCTCCAAGGTATTTAGTCTTGCAGCTTCTCTAGTCTTCTTGATGAGATGTTTCCTTCAACCTTCAACTAAGGAAGTGTTGGAAATGAGATCTTCTTCATATATCTCTGGAACAAGACTTTTGATAGTCCTTCGCTATCTCTTCCAAGGATGGAAGTTATTCAATGAGACCTTTTATGGGTCTCTTCAGCTTATTCTAGAGGAAGTATTCAATTAGCAAAGGATATCACCAATCTCCTATCTTTCATGGACTCTTCTCTAGAGTCTTCTTCAAGTTCAAGGCTTCTATGGCATTTTATTTTGGATCAAGGCTTTTGTGGCCTTTTATTATTAAGTAAGACTTATGTGGTTTTTTCTTCTGTAATAAGGCTTCTATCATATTTTTTTCTAAAATAAGGCTTATGTGGCCTTTTATTTTGCAATAAGGCTTATGTGACCTTTTCTTCTACAATATGCAAGTCTTCGAAAGGACTTCCTTCAGTTTTTTTTTTTGCAAAAAAACATTAGTAAGATGATTATAAATCTTATCAATGAAAAATATTCAATAGTTAATTTTTTAATCTAGTGGAATGAATGTTGAGTCCTAGTCTTCACGAGTTTTTTTGCAACTCTGTGGAAATATTCTAGACAAATGCAATCTCAAAAATTCTAGAACTGAGATTTTTTTTTCCTCTCAATATCTCTTGTGAATTTACTATTTAGAAATTCCTTGCAATAATGTTTGCATGCAGTGATACACAATGGTAGATCTGATTTGTAAATACGCAATAGATTTCAGACCTATACTAGTAATGGTGGTCTCTTATGACTCTCCCTATTCCTATCTAGATCTGTCGTGGCTTTTATACCATTGTTATATTTTGATGGTGTATGCCAAGGAAAAATGTAATCATAGAATATAAAATATGTAGAAATGTAAGATGCTAAAATATGTTATTAATGAAAAGTGATAAAAATGATACAATGCAATATGAAGGAAATGAGCATTCTAGAACATATACTAAAGAACTACATTGTACCCCATCACCAATCTATATGGTGATGTACACAATATACCTACTACTACCTACAATGATATATAATCACTCACTATGAGGCCCTTTATATAGAAATATGGATTGCTTGACCAACACTCTACCTAGTTGTACAAGGGGACACCTTACACATTTACAACTTGCACATTTACACTTGTGTATTTATTATATTACTTGAAGTAACTAGCTAACTACCCCATAAAGTAATCTACTACTCTAGTTATGTACCAAGGGTGGTACATTTACATGAACCAAATGATGTAGTATACTCTAAAAAACATGTGTCTAACTACTCCCAACCATGAGGAAATTTCCAAGACTGTGTGCCTATAAAGGTATTTTCCTAGCTAAAAATTTTCTCTAAAAAAAAATAGGACCAAATTTTTTTCTCAAGTGTATAGACCTAAGGGGTGTAACACAAATTTAGTATTTTTTGCACACATCCAATAATATCCCACTTGCCTGAAGAATGCAAGCTTATACTGAGAGGGGGAGGGTGAACAATATAAGATCAACTTTAACTTTTCTTTCCCAAATAATATTATCTAATATTATCAATGGCAATATCAATAGCAATAATCAAATCAATGTATAAATTATCATACACAATAGAGACACCAATTTAATGTGGTTCACCCAACTTGGGCTACTCCACGAAGAAAATATTTCTACTAAATTTTATCAACAAATCTTCTTCGGAATCAATTTCCTATTACAATTTTTATGGACCTCTGTCCAAAGGAGACACCAATCCCCTATGGTATGATTTGTGGATCTCTCTCCATAGGAGAAATCTTTTCCATTTTCTTTGGTTCATGGAATTTGATCTAGGAGAACTCTATCTCCTTAACTAGTTCATGGATCTCTCTCCACAAAATAACTCTAACTTCTTAGCTAGTTCACGGATCAAACTCCATAGGAGAACTAAATTCCCCTATGATTTGGTTCATGGATCTCTATCCACAGGAGAACTCTTCCCCTTGCTCTAGTTTATGGATATATATCCACAAAATAACTCTTTCCCCTTGCTATGGATCATGTATCTCTATCCATAGGAGAACTCTTTCCCATCTACTCTGGTTGATGATATTCTATAAGACTTCTACCCCCACTTTTCTGGCGTGTGTATCTCTCTCCATAGAATACCTATGTCCTCACCACTCTGGCTAATGGATCTCTATCCACTAGAGAATTTTGTCATCTACTCTATCACCTCCAAAGCTTACTCTCAAATCTATCTCAAATTTATACCAAACTCTATCCCAACTCTAGTACAAATATGCTCTAACTCTGCTCACAGATCTGCTCATAAATCTACACTAAAATGTGTATCAAATTTGTCTTCAATACTTAACACAAATCTTGATCAAATCATCAATAAAATTTGCTCAGATCTACCCCAAGCCTTAACACAAAGCCTGAACAAATCAAACCTACTCTTAATGCTATCTCAAATCTTCACAAGACTTTCTCAAATCTACCTTCAAGTCTTCACCAAGACTTGCTCAAATTTACCTTCAAGTCTTCACCAAGACTTGCTCAAATATACCTTCAAGTCCTCTCAAGAACTTGCTCAATTATAATCTTAAGTCTTCATAAATACTTTCTCAAATATACCTTCAAGTCTTCACAAAGACTTGCTCAAACTGCTCTCAAGTGTTCACCAAGACTTTCTCAAATATACCTTCAAGTCCTCTCAAGAACTTGCTCAAACTGCTCTCAAGTCTTCACTAAGACTTGCTCAAATTTACCTTCAATTCTTCACTAAGACTTGCTCAAATCTACCTTTAACATATGCTCAAGCCTATTCTAACACATGCTCAAAATAGCTCACAAAATATGCTCAATCAATATCAAATCTTCCTCACAATGCTATCAAATTATTTGTCTAATCTTCAAAGTAATTCCTTTAGCTTGAAGTAGTTTAGATATATTATATCCAAAATTTGTTTAACCTCTGGTGCATATAGAGAATGATGTACTCTATCAAAACTCAATATGTTCTAAACAATCATTAAGTTTTTTTTTGGTAATTATTTTAATGTATTAACAATGGGTTTTTATAGAGGATCCCAAAACCTTATGTACAAAATTAGCCAAATTTCTAATGATGTATCATGCCTCTTAGCTATAACAATAAGCCTAATTGCAAGTAAAGTCGTCCTAAGACTAAAGACTTGGAGACTGCAAAAAGGGCATTTAGGCCTGGAAAACCAAAGAGAAAAAAAAATGAAACAGAATAAACTCGAGAGAAGAACAAGTAAAGGCTGAAGAACTGACACAAGGAAAATAGAAGAAAAACAGTCAAGACAATAGGAACAGCTAATCCCCCGCAGAGGCCTTCCCACACATCGACATCTCCTCGTACAGTCCTCTCACATTACATGAGAGGACTTTCATCTGGACAGTTTGAGGTTTTTCTTGCCTCCCCTTCCTTGTTGAGGGGGAGGTTTTGATGCATGTGCTTCATCCGTCTGAGTGTCAAAGTCATCCAGAACCAGCAAACACTGGGTTCCATTTGCAACGTCTGTTGCTGTCTCTTTGTCTCATCTATATTTGTTAGGAGGACGAACCTGCTTCCTCTCACTACCAAAATCCACACTTTGCTTTTGGATCCTCGTGATTCGGGGGTTAATGTGACCAAGTTGTTCGCCCCTCATTCCTAGGAGGTAATCTTCTAGCAGTGTCTGCAATTGGCTAAAATCGGGATGGCCCAGGTCTTGGAGCAGAGAAACAAACTGAGTAATATTTTGGGATGGGGTCTGGTCCTTCTCCTCCTGTGATTCATTTTCCAAGTGGGAGTCTGCTCCTTGCTGATTGTCAGCTTCAAATTGCTCAGGGTCCGATTGGAGAGTGGGATTCTCTTCAGGCTGAGAGAATTTGATGCGGTCTCTAAAGGAGCCTGGAGATTCAAGGCCCTTCATGTTTGGAATATTTTACTGCTTCACCTAACCTTCACCATGCTCTAGGGGTTACAAGTTTCACGCTTCTGCTTACCCAAATTTTGAAGAGGACAATGGGACTGGAGGTGTCCTTGGGACTGACACTGGGGGTAGAAAGCTGGTCTATTTTCATAGACAATAGCTTGTTTATGAAGAATGGTACCTCCAGACCGAAGAGTGATGTAAGTTGGGAGTTCCTCCTCCAGATCCGCTAAAATGCAAAAACGGGCTTGGACGAACCTTGTTCGAGCTCGGGTGGGAGGGTCAATGGTGACCAACTCCCCAATGGAGCGAGCAATACCTCTTATAACATTTTCATGCCAACCAAAGAGGGGAAGACTCGGGAGCCTAACCCATATTGGGGCGATGTTGATGCTCTGGGTGTCAGGATTGAAATCCATGCCCCATTTCCTAAGGAATAAACTTTTGCGGCCCAGAAACCATGGCTCGCCAGCCAAAATTTTACAGTAATCCTCCTTATTGTTTTGTCTAATGGCAAAAAAACCTCGGGATAGGGCCGCCAACTCCATATGACCTGAAGTCCTCGCAATCATTAATTTTTTCGCTTCCACATGTCTTACTTTTATTGATTTTTTAAAGATAGATTCAATCTAGCACATGAAACCTATCTTTCTGATCTACACTCTTACTTTCATAAATATGTTTTCTAATGTTTACAAATTCACTTTTAATATCAATCAAAACCAATGCTCAAGAAGTTTCACTCAATCATTCAACCAATGAAACACAACTTGCTCATAGACCCTAAACAAGTATTTTCGTACTTATTCAAAAAAAGAGCACAATATGGGTCTCAAACCCTAACTCAAATAATTCTCAATCTATCCCAAATGTTCTCTAAACATTCAACAATGAAGCATATAAGAGTCACTCAAATATTTCCAACAATGCTTATCAAACAATCCTTTTCACTCCACCTTATATTTCACAACATTCATTCCAACATTTCAAACAAAATATGATGTGCCCATACCTCTTTGCTTTGATGGAGATATGTCTTCAAAACATGTCTTAATTACAACCAGATCCTTTTTTCCAATTCAAGGTTAGATAGAACAATCTATCTCAAAATCTCCATATAGATATTCACTTCAACAAATATTTCACCATACAAAGATTTATAAAATGCCAAACCACTTATACACCTTATTACTCCTATCTTTGCCAATAAATTTCATCAACAAGAGTTACCAATCACATAAACAAAATTCTCACATACACCTTATATCTCCTTATTTAAAAATAAAGCACTTAAATAAATTCAAAATATTACTTACTAACCCTTATGACTCCCAACTAAGAGCATACACAATAATATTTATTCAACCCTCATAAATTTCAAATCATGGCAGTAAAAAACTTTGTTCAAACCTTATAACTCCCAACTATGGCAAATACACATACCTTAATAAAAAATTAAAGCTTCCATAATTGTTTTCACCATCGCTTGAACCCTTGACCTCTTGGCCCTGCACACCCTAACATAAGGGCCACCACCATGTGGGCTATGCTACCCATGTGAACCAAGGAGCACACACTCCTTAATATCCTTCTCCATTGGTTCGAAAGTCAAAAAGTTTATGCTCAAAAGAAACCTCCACGTCGATCAAACTCCGCACCTTGATACTCCCAACACATTGTGCAAGCTAATATTACCATCTCAGATGCCACCTTAATTCTATGGGGATAAGCCCCTTCAATCGTTTGACCTTCTGCTTGCTTTAAAAAGTGTAAAAACCTATGACTATCCCCCTCTACCACGTGTGAGAATTAATCATGCAAGGCTATTACTTCGAGGGATTTTCTCATGCAAATTGCTCCAAGGCTTAGGCTAAACCTTAGCCTTATTAATACACATGCCCAACTTATTATTTGACGTTAGCTTCCTTTTGTAATTCAAATTTTGGTATTTCAAATTATTATATTTAATTATAATAATTTAAATCCTAAAGGATTTAAATATTATAATTTAAATATTTAAAACCTTTTGGGATTTTTCCTTTTAGCGATAAGGATTTAAATTATTATAATTTAAATATTTAGAACCTTTTGGGATTTTTCCTTTTAGGGATAAACTTACCACCATTAATAAATATTTTCATCTTTGCCAAATTACCACCAAGGTAATTTATAAATCCTTTTTCAAATATTATGGAGAGGTATTCCTTTCTTCTTGCTGCCTTATACCTCATGTGCCATCAAGAGAAATATTATCACAAATCTTTCCATCAATTAAGGACCTCTAACCTCTTGACATTAATCAAATTTTTTAACATTAATTCCATCAAATTGGGACATCAAACCTCTTGACATTAATGACAACAAAACATGCTCAAATTTCCAACATTGCCAAAAAGACTAAGTAAATGAACACAAAATGTCCTCTTCCTTATTTTTTAGGGTTACTAATCAAAATGAGAGAACTCCCATCAAATCTCTACATCAAATGAACTTCTTGCTATCGAATGATTATCAATGCATTTGCTACATTGTCCTGTGTACCAATATTTTACAACTCAACTTCTTCAAATTCCACCATCTCTCTGATATAATGAAATTTAACCCAAATGTGCTTAGTATGGGAGTAAAATTTAGGATTCACAATCAAGTCAATTGCACTTTGATTAACACACCACAAAGTAATGGATTTTTTTTAAAACCAATACCTCTGCACACTACATGTAACTAGGTTGCCTCCTTGGATCCTTCTGTAGTAGCAATGTATTTAGCTTTTGTAGTTGATTGAGCCACCACTTGCTACTTTTTACTTCTCCAACTCAAATCTCCTCCAAATATTATGAACACATATGCACTAGTATATTTATAAGCATCTACATCTCCACTATAATCAAAATCTATAAGACCTTGTATCTGATTATTTTATTTGCCATCATAGAAAATTGAAAAATCATTGGTGCCTTTAAAATATATAAGAATTCACTTCACTACAACCTAATGTTGCTTACTAGGATTAGCCATAAATCTTCTCACTACTCCAACTACATGGGCAAGATCTGGTCTTGTACACATCAATTTACCAACTGCACTTACTTTGGAAACTTTATCCATGACACTCTTCTCATCATAATCCTTTGCACACATATATTTTGACTTCACAACTCTAACCTAAAAAGGTGTAGATACAATAGTGTATTGGTCCATTCTAAAAAGAGTAATCAAGTCTGAAATGTCTATTTTACCTAATACACATCTTCTTCTCACCATGACTTCTTTTCACTTCAATACCTAAGAAATAGTGTAATGGGCCAAGGTATTTCATTTCAAATTATCCTAACAACTCAGACTTGGTCTTCTTCACAAGATCCTTCAACTTGATAAAAAGAATAATAACATATACATATAACACCTAAATTATAAAGTTATTTCCTCCACACTTGAGATATATATAATTATCAATATCACTTCTCACAAAACCATGTCCAATCACAAAGATATCAAACCTTTTATACCGCTACCTTAGGGATTGCTTCAACCCATACAATGACTTTCTCAGCTTGCATACAATATTTCTTTCAAATAATTCAAACCAAAATAGTTTCTCCATGTAAATTTCTTCATTGATTTCTTCATAAAGAAAAATTGTCTTCATGTCCATTTTCTCAATTTCACAATCATTTACAGTAGCCAATGTAAAGAGCAATCTAATAGATGCAATATTTTCCATGGGATAACATTTTTATTCAAAGTCAAATCCTTCAACATGAGAGTATAATTTTGCTACTAACCTAGACTAATGTCTCTCAATTGAACCATCAACCTTGTCTTTCATTTAAAACACCCATTTATATCCAATTGCCTTTCTACCCTTAGGCAACACTTGCAAGTTCCAAGTCTTATTTTTATCCACTGACCATATTTCCTCTTCTATAGTTTTTTTCCAATGAATTTCTTCATCACTAGTGAGAGCATATTTAACACCTACAAGCTCATCACTCATGGAATATAATGCAAAGTTATTGTATTCATCATAACCAAATATGATTGATGCACTCCTTTGTCATTGACTTCTCAAAGTTTACACTTCTTGAATAATTCTAGAATACTGAATTTGCTACTCATGTGCAAGCTGCTTTTCAACAACTTGAGGCTGATTGAACTCTTCCACAATAGTCTCATTATATTTTTGATGTTACTGATTGCATAAAAATTCATTAGTATCATGTGGTAACTCTAACAAAGGATTAGAAATGGGATCTACACCTAATGACTTATTTCTAGCTTACTAATTTCTCAAACTAGTAGCTGCTCTAAATTATTCTTGGTTGTCTAGGGTTGTTTCCATGGAATATTATTTTTTGTGGATGCCTTCTTTGAATTTTTTGTCATGGTGAACACATGAAAATGCTATGAAGGTATTCATACTTTGTAACCTTTGATTCTATCACCATACCCAATGAGTACTTTAATAGATTTATTGTCTAACATTTTTCCAATTTCCTTGGGTAGAAGAATAAATACTTCACACCCAAGCACTCTCAAATGGGCAACCAAGGGTTTGACTCCACTCCAATATTTCTATGGTGTTCTCTCACTAATAATAGAACTAGGTGACATATTTTTCGCATAGCTAGTTGTATTATCAATCTCTACCTAAAAAAAATTATTCAAACTTGCATCCTCTCTAATGCTTCTTGCCTTCTCCAACAAAGTCTATATGGAGTTGTTCTCTACCTTGCAATACCAAAAAATTTGCAAAAATCATTGAATTATTGGGAGTAATATTCTCCACCATTATCACTCCTCAAAGCCTTCACTTTCTTCTCAGTTTTTCTTTCAACAACATCAACAAAATATTTGAAGGCATCAAGAGCCATTGAATTTTGCTTAAGAAATTAAACCCATGATTTTGTAGAGAAATCATTAATGAAAGTAATAAAATACCTATATCCACCTGTAGGCCCAAAATGGCCACATACTTAGGAAAATTTTGAAAATTTTTCCTAAGGCATGAAGATCTCATTCCGCACACGTTTCAGTGTATTTTGGAGCGGATCCGCAACAAAGGCTACAAATCCGCCTAACACTTAGTGAATTTTTGCACTTGGAGCAATTCCGCATAATTTCTTATGTCTTTGGCTCCGGATTGGCGACATGTCCCGAATCCGTAAAAGTTTTTGGAGAAAGATGATGTCAACGTAAAAGGGGTGCGGATTGGTGACCGCTTTATATTTTTAACATCTTCCGAGCGGCTAAGTGTTGGAGAGCCCGATTCCGGGGAGCGCATAGAACATTTTTTCCTGGAATGGTGACAGGAGGCGAAAAGTAGAACAAAGGCATGCAGATTCATGACAAAGTGGGTCTAGAATGGAATCCTGAGTTGATACACTTGTTGGGGTCCGGAATGTAATCCACAAAAGTTTTGAAGAAGATATGACATCATCAACATTTTTGTGTGGATTTGTGAATGCTTCATCGCCAACAAGAGAAAACAAAGGATAAGGAGTGGATTTCATCTCGCTTCACTTTTAGATAGTTTTGTGCCGGATTGGCGTTCCATAGGCTCTGAGGCATAAAAGGTGATGTCATTGATTTTAAAAGTGGAATGGCATTATGATCTCTCCCTGCCATTGTATCAAGTTTATTTTAGATTAAATCATAGCCATACGATGGGGGAGATCGACGGTTGAGATTTTGCCAAGAATTTTGAAGCATATAAAAGTAGTTTCTCACTAAAATTAAAACACAGTCAGTTGGAGGAGGAAGTCGAAGCATCGAGGGTTTCAAGAAGACAAGAACCAGATATGGTTGTAGATCGATGATGATGAAAGGTTTCCAAGAAATATTAATGATGCAGATGTAGTCTCCAATGGCCAGAACTTCAGTTGATGTCGAACAACCAGCAAGTTGTAGAGGCTTCGAGCTGCCATGGTGGTCCACTTGCAGTGGATTTTGTGGAGGATGAACTAGTAAGGAAATGCCAGCTAGAACTCTCTGTTGAGCTATAAATCATAAATCTTTGTAATGTTTCTTGTTATTTTTAATTTTGCAAACTATAAATAGAGGTCGAACCCTCATTTTTAAGGGTCGGCTCTAGTGTGTTTGCCTATGCTACTATAAATATTCCCAAGGGCTAATGAAAGGAGCATTACATTGATTTTTACCTCAAATTTTGTGTCTTCATAATTTGATATCAGAGGTTCGACTTCCTAAGTTGTATTTTTGTAAATACTTGAATAGTTAGTTTGTGCTAGATTAATGGATTACTAACTACTAGGGTAATTGAAATCTACTTCTGAATTAGATCTTTGTTGTTAGGGAGTGCATTTCTATAAAATCTAGATATTGATTAATTCTGCTATTTGGATTATCATTGTTTGGATATTGAAATTATTATCTATAACATTTCTTTGTTGTTCTTTAATGAATGAAAGTGCATCTAATTTGGGATAATGTTGATCTGAGTAATGTGCATTCAAATTGGTTTATGGGAGATTTTTACTGTAGTAACAATGTTGTTAGCCTATCCATCCACTATTGTTCACATTTTCTAACCCTAATATTTTCTTACCCTAATCTCTAAAACCCTAAGTGAGCATAATTGTGTCAACACCCTATTTAAGTTGACAAGGAACCAACCTACTCTAGAGGTTGGATTTGAAACCCCTATTTTGGTCCATCCAATGTTGAGTGTTGAGTTGTAGCTATCGGGTGCATGCCTAGATAGAAAGTAGGAAGATAGACAGCCATAGTGTCGAGTAAAACTTGATGTAATTTAGTGCCCAATAGTTTTTGGCACACCCAGTGGGACCAGTTCACAAGGAACATGAAAACCCATCATATGAGTTATTGTTTTATCCCTACCCGAAGGAATCAAGATTTGGTGAATTATCTTGACCTTGTAAGTGGAGAATAGCAAATTCACCTAGTGACTCCCTGGTCCTTGAAACCAGAAAAGAATTACTCCTGTAGACCAGTGTCCTTTCATGTATACCAGGTCTTTCAAAAGGAATAACCCTAACTCCTATTTCTATTGTGAATTACCTTATAGAGGGTCTACTATTGTCAGAAGTTTGAATCAAGATTTCCTCTCAGAAGAAGAGCTTCCTGAGGAAAATCCTACAATTAATCCAACAGCCCCTCCAACAAGACCTACACCTAGAAATATGGCACAAAATGTGGCCCCTAATCAGCCATTATAGAAGTACCCCAACTGGAACACAACTGGTCCCCTGAGATTAGCCCAAATGAATGCCATCCCCTAGGTTGTGTCCAAGGCTATCCCCACTTATGATGGATCGGGGAAGACAACATATGAGCACTATCAGGATATTTTAAATCTGGTAGCAATTCACAACATAAAAGAGGAGGATATCATTGTAATAATTCTAGCCCTATCCTTCAGAGGAAATATTTTGCATTGGTTTAGAACTCTGGAAGATAATACCATCACTTCATGGCAAGCATTGGCTGAGCCATTTGTAGAAGAATTTAATGAATCTACTAACCCTTTCTCCCTACTCAACCAGTTTACATCCATGCAGAAATCTCAGCAAGAAACTATCTCAAATTTCAATTTAAGGTTTAGCAGAACATGGAAGAGAATTCCCCCTACAGCTAGACCAGCTGCATGTTTGGCCTATATGTATTACATCCGAGCTCTTGGATCAGAGTTAGGCTTGTAGACACAACAATATAGGGTAGAAACCTTCCCCCAAGTTTATAATGTAGTAGTCCATGCTGAGAATATCCTAATTAATGTGGGGAGACTACCCCCCAAAACTGTGCAACCTTATAACTCAAAAACTACTAATGGCCAAATCCAAGTTGCAAACCCATCTTACATGGACCCCCTTTCTTTATCATCCCCATCTCCACAAATGAATGCAATCCCTCAACCAAAACCATCATCCTCTATAGTTCCTTTCCCTCCCCTTCCTTCTCAAGTATCTCAAGAGTTTTTTGCTATCCTTGATATACAAAATACTCTAAAAACTCTGAGTAACAGAATGAATTCAATGGAAAAGAGAGATCAAGAGAGGTCACAACAAAGGATATTTCCATATGTGAACAAAGATCAGAGACCTGGTCCTAGTAATAGTACTGGGGTCAGAGTGAATGCAACATATGAGGAGCCTGAGTGTTCTTCAGATACTACTCTTGCAAATATTTGGTGTCTAGTATGCAATGATCCTCATGACTCACAGTCTTGTATTATGTACCAACACCATGTCCAACAAGCTATGGATCAAGCTGAAAGAAATCAAAAGGGGAGAGTAAACATGTTATGGCAGCCTAATCAAATCATGGTTGGGAAAGAGTTGGATGAGGACAGTCCAATTGTTGTTATGACAAGGTCTAGAAAGAAAACCTTACAGGTAGATCCACAAAATATGGGACAATTCCAAGTCCCTTCCCAAAAAATAAATGACCCTCTTCCCCAAAGCGGTGATACTTTTCCCATTCCTCAAGCTAAAGGGAAAGAGAAGATAGACAGTCTTCCTAAGAGGTTGGAGAAAGAAACTGAAGGAGACCAGATGAGATCTAAATATGAGGCTCAAGAAAGGCTTAGATTCCCCTCTATTACCAAAAGGTAAAGAATAGAAGCCACTCAACAGTATAAAAGAAAATATGGTGAGCCAGAAAGAAGGCCTGAAAGACCTACCCTGACTAAATCTGAGTATAATATTATTGAAGAGATGAAAAATATTCCATCAAAAGCCAGTTTGTATGACACTCTGTTCATTCCTGGTCAGATTGATCTGCTTAAGGCTTCCCTCAACAAGTATCCACAAGATAAGCAAGCCACGACAATCCTTAGTATGCCACCAGAAAAGAAAGAAATGTCCCCTACTATTTTAAATAATAAGCCTCCCCTTTCTATATCTCTTTAAGGATGGAGGGTTGGATAGTCCAAAATTGTATGATAGATTCAGGAGCATCAACCATAGTTATGCCTAAAGCAGTCTGTGAAGAAATGGGTATGGAGTATACCTGGTCTTGTCCTGGAGTACTACAATTGGATGGGACACCTGTTAAGATAGTTGGAGTCATAAAGGATGTTTTAATGAGGCTACATAGAGCCCCTGAGGTGACAATAGTACAAGAAATAGTAGTGGTTGACCTAGAGCCCTACTTTGGATTATGCCTTTCAAGGGAGTTTACTACAAAATTGGGTGGATGTATGTACATGGATTATTCTAGTATGGTAATCCATTTCAAAGGAAAGAGAATAAGGATAACACCTAAAAATCCAGTAGCTTATCATATTGAAAATATTGAGGAAGACATGTGCAATCTTACTCCCCTGGAGCAATTTGAGCTGGTTGAAAACTTTGAGGAGTTGGATATAGAGGATGAGTTGCCTTTCAAAGAGGATTACAATCAGTTTGGAACTAGTATGGGGACATATAGTATCTCAATTGAATCAGAGAAGAAAATCCTTACTATATCCAATCAATATCTGAGAGAAAAGGAAACATGGATCATGCACTTTGATGGTGCTAAATGCAGAAATGGTGCAGGAGCTGGTGTGGTTTTACAGTCCCAATCAGAGGGGACAAAGAATTTTGCCTATAGACTAACATGGTCATGTACAAATAATGTTGCAGAATATGAGGCCATGTGTCTCGGACTGATGCAAGCAGAAATCATGGGCATTAAAATTTTGAATATATATGGTGACTCTGAGTTAATCGTCCATCAGGTAAGAAAAAGGTGCAGTAGCAAGCACCATTACCTAAAGGTATACAAAAATAGGGTATGGGATCTAATGGAATCCTTTGATGCCCTAAATCTAAATTTTGTTCCCAGAGAGAAGAATACTCTAGAAGATTCATTAGAAACAAAGGGAGCTAACTTCAACCCTTCTGTAGACTTTGGAATCAAGAAAGCCAAGGGAATAAAAATTATTTTCAGACTTGCAGTACCAGACAAGCAGATTTTTTGGTAGGTTTTTGAAAGTGATGAGCAGATAATTGACTTTCTGGTAAGAGAAGCATGTCTCTCCACTATCCAAGAAGAGAATCTAGAAGATATTGATCAACAAGATGTTATTCAACTAAGGAACAATCACATTCCTAGAGGGTTGGTCACCCTAGAGAGCTTGTTTGATAATGAGGATAGAAAAAAGACCAGAGCTATGAAAGTCAATGAAAAATTTATAAAGAAGTTGAAGTTGGTACTGAAAAGAAGCTCAATGTTGGAGTTCGATGTTCACTAGAGGAAGTAGAAGATATCAAAGCCCTATGCCTAAAATACTAAGATATTGTGGCTTGGTCATATGAAGACCTCAAGGTATATGACAAGAAAGTTATCCAACATACTATTGAGCTAGAGCCTGATGCAAAGCCTTTTAGGTAGAAGAAAAGGCCTGTAAATCCAAGGATCGAAGCCATTATGAGAGAGGAGCTCTTAAAGTTATTAAAGGCTAAGATCATATATCCAATAAAACATTCAACCTAGGTAGCCAACTTGGTACCCGTGAGAAAAAAGAATGGGGATATTCGTTTGTGTGTAGATTTTAGAAATCTTAACCAAGCGTCCCTTAAGGATCACTACCCCCTCCCATAGATTGATCAAATTTTATAGATAGTGGTAGGGGTAGAAAGGTTCTCATTACTATATGGCTACTCTGGGTACAATCAGATTTGGGTGAAAGATGAAGATCAATATAAAACAACATTCACCACAAAATGGGGCACATTTGCCTACCAGAGAATGCCTTTTGGGCTCTCCAATGCGGGAGCCACATTTCAAAGAGCCATGGATTATGCCTTTGGGGCACTGATCAACAAAGTCATTCTGATTTATTTAGATGACATGACTATGTTTTCCCATGATAAGCATGACCACCTATCACATCTGGAGCAAGTTTTTCAAAAATGCAGAGAATTTGGTATTTCACTCAATCCTAAGAAATCATTCTTTGTAGTTCATGAAGGAAAGTTGCTAGGTCATGTGGTCTCAAAAGAAGGTATGGCCATATATCCAGATAGAATTAAGTCCATTCTTGCTCTCCCATTGCCTACAAACAAGAAGGTCTTATAGTCCTTTTTGGGACAAATAAACTTTGTCAAGAAATTCATTTCTGACTTTGCACAGAAAGTAAGGCCTATATCTGAGTTACTCAAGAAGAATGTTGAGTTTAAGTGGACTGAAGTCAGGAAACAAGCTTTTGAGATTATCAAGAAGTCCATTGCAATAGCCCCAATACTGGTAAATCTATATTTTAGTAAATATTTTATCCTTTATGCTTATGGAGCTGAAGAGAGTTATGCCTCAGTGCTCACTCAAAAGGATGAACAAGGTGAGGAACATCCTATATTATTTTGGAGCCAGACACTCCATGACTACCAGGTCAAATACAACTTTATTGAAAGACAAGTATTTGTTGTGATGAAGTCACTGAAGAAGTTTAGGCAGTACTTGGTACAGAGTAAGACCCTGGTATATGTTGTTCATCCAGATGTAAGAAGTTTTATCCTATAAGGTGAACTAGGAGATAAAAGGGTTGGTTGGATTACCAAAATCTAAGAATATGATGTGGAAATACATCCCACCAAGTTGGTGAGAGGTAGGGCCCTATGCCAAGGTCTAACAGAGGTAGCAACATTAGTAGAAGTAACAACTTGCCAGACAACAGAAGGAGATCAGGTAGAAGAAGTACAACCAGGAGACTCTGATTGGGTTGGCCAGATGATCAAATATTTTCAAACTGGAGTATGCCCTCCTAATATAAATACATCCCAAAGGAGAAGATACAGGATGCAAGCCTTGAAGTATGTATTGCTTCCAGAAGGCCTGTATAAAAGAAACTTGGATGGAGTCCTTCTAAAATTCTTAAAATATGATCAACAATAAAAGGTTATTGAAGAGTTCCATGGAGGACCAACTGGAGGACATAGCTCAGGTAGAGTTACAACCTTGAAAATCATAAGAGTTGGCTATTACTAGCCTACTATATTTGCTGATACTTTCAAGGTTACTAGGGCCTGTGACAAATGTCAGAGATATGTTGGAAGGACAAGAAATGCTTCATTCCCCCTTAGGTTGATATAGGTTGAAGAACCTTTTTAGCAATGGGGGTTAGATTTCATAGGGGTCATCAACCCTCATTCCTCAGTAGAACATAAGTTTATTCTAACTACCATGGATTACCTTACTAAGTGGGTAGAGGCCATTCCTACAAAGAAATCAGATCAGGAAGTTGTGATCAATTTTATGGAGAACTTGATTTCAAGGTTTGGAGTTCTAGAAGCCTTGGTGAGTGACAATGGCCCAACTTTCATAGGAGCCAAGTATATTGAATTTTCTAGCAAGTATGGCATCATTCTTAAGAATACTTCAAATTATTACCCATAGGGTAATGGACTTGTTGAATCCACCAACAAAAACTTGTTAAGGATTTTGAGGAAGTCACTTGAAGGGAACAAAAGAAGTTGGCACCTATTGCTAGACCAAGCTCTGTGGGCTGATAGGATTACTATAAATAAGTCCATTAAAACTTCTCCTTATGCTCTGGTGTATGGCAAAGAGGTAGTATTACCTATCCATTTGGAAATTCCAGCACTTAAGCTGGTAAATACAGAGGAAGAATATGAGGGAAATCCAGTGGAAACCAGGCTGACTCACTTACTATAACTTGAAGAGAATAGAGCTTAGGCATATGATAATTTTCAAAAGCATTCCTTAGATATCAAGGCATGGTTTGATAAGAAGGCCAGATTCAAAAAATTCTAGATTGGAGATTCAATTCTCAGGTGGAATGTTGATAGAGCAAAATCGGGCAAGCATGAAAAGTTTGATTCTTTTTGGGATGGCCCTTTCAAAATAGTGGAGGCCAAGGAGTCCAATGTGTTCCAGCTTGAATATCTAGAAGGGAACATACAACCGATTCCAGTAAATGGTTTTCATCTCAAACTCTACTATGTTTGAAACATGAGCTCATTGTAACATATGTATATACATTGTATTATATTTCCCTTTCTTTCTGCACTTTGTATTCAGTATTTCTTTAACATTTTAAAAAGAGAAATATTCAAAAAAATGGCTAAGTGTTGGCAAAGGATCCAGTGAGGTTCCATTCCGCATGCAAATACATGTAAAATATAGCGAAATGGTGAGCATCTCCAATCCGCATCAAAATGTACGAAGGTCTCAGTGGAATGGAACCAACGTGATTATCCATGCGTGAAATGAGTTAATGGTCAGCAAAAATTAAACATGGCTTCAATCCATTAGTTTCAAGAATAAGGTGGAGTGAAGTGGTGATTTTATGACTGTGCCACATGGAGAGAAAGGAAAAATCCTGCATTCAATGCTAACGAACCCATGCTCGAACCAAAGAGTAACCGAAGCGATACCATGAGGTGGCAGCCAAGTTTGAATTTTTGGCCAATGAGAGATCAGAATGCCACCCTTCAAGCCACCAAAAGGAATGAGTGGGAGTTGGAAAGCATGCCAGTGGGTAGATTGCGTAGTAGCCATATTAATGGCAGAAGATATGCGTGCACCAGGAAATAAAAGCATCAAAAAGCACAAGCAATGTTCATTCAATGGCAAATCATGTTCACAGAGGAGAAAGGAGTGAAACGGTACTCAGAAGCTTTCACTGTGAATTTTGGAGAGGACACGAGGTTGTTGCTAGCAAGATGGCTTTCAAAGATACCCAAGAAGCTAAAACCTCAGAAAGAAGGGTAGTGGCTCCATACATCGATAGAGCAGAAGCTGTGGTGGATACTAAAATGGTCCTTATAGAGAGGACAAGGCTCAGGAGGAGCATGAATGATAGGTTCAAGAAAAGAGCAGCCTTGTTGGTGGAAGGTAGATGTGTTGTGCTCTCTTATCTGTCTGTTTACATTTGTGATTTTGTTCACCCTTGTCCAGAATTAATAGCTGCAATAGTTAAATTTTATGACCCCATGGCCAAAGTAATGAAAACTGCTAAAGGCAAAACCCTATTTAGTATCACCACCACCCTCTATCATAATATTTTTTCCCTAGGGTCAGAACCATCAGTGAGACCAAAAGAGTTTAAGGTGACTGCCCAAGCTGGGTATTACTCTCTAGAAAAAAGAGCTAATGATGGTGAGTCATTTAAGAGATGGGTTTATAAATAGCTCAATGCAAAGCCCAAGAAAAAATTGCCTGATGTCCCAATCCCCATTGATGAATTTGCAAACCTCAAACTATTTTCTATGTTGGCATGTATGGAGGGTTTAGACTCTGATAGAATGGTATATGGTTGGAAAATCACCACAACCTATTGTATTTCAAATGAAAGAATGTATGAGGAAGGTGTGGAGGAAAAAGGGACTAGGGTCATCTATTTTGACTGGCCAACCTTCCTTGCTCAAAGGATACATGAACAATTAGTAAGAATGAAAAGGGGCTCTGATGCTCCTAGTTTCAGGTATTGTTCGAGCCTGGTTTGGATGTTTTATGTTGTTGTTAAGGATAAGATGCCTTGGATTCTGGTTAAGGACAAAACCAGTGATGGGGAGCCCTTACTGGTTTATTATTGGATAAGTCATTTGAGAAGTAGTGAGTCTTTTTATAGATTCAATATGGAATTCTTAGGACCTACTTTGAAAATAATGTATGGAGAGTGCCCTAGACTACCACCTCTGGCCAAGAAAATTTTGAGAACAAAGGGTGCCGAAGAAGGAGATTGGTATCTTTTGATCGAGGGCACAGTAATCAGATTGTATGGATTCATGGGTAAACCCTTTCTCCTACCCCATTTTGTCATAGATAGGCTCTTTACCTTGGAATATTTGAGGCAGGTAGAATACATTGATTTGAATTATGGTTCAGGAAGGAAGAGAAAATCTCTGCTAACCTACCACACTGTGGATGATATTACTATCACGAAGAAGGGGTAGAGTGAGCAAATTGACCAATACCTTGATAGGTTAGGTCTATTTTATATTCCCCAAATATGGAGTTATGACCCTGATGACATTTTCACCAAAATAAATGTAGCCCTAAATGGAGAAAAAGCTTACAAATTTGAAAAGAGGCCTAGGGCTCATTTCGAACAAGGCATAAACAATGATGAGACCGCTCTGTTGGAGTGGAATGTTTCAAAAATGGGTCAACTACCTCCATGGCTAGATTTCTATGAATAGATTATGGATTTTGATCCAGACAAGAAGAAGAACCACCAGTTGACAGAGGCCATCATTCATGATATTGAAGAGAAAATTGAAAAGAAAAAGGACCCTCAACCTGATGAGGACACTACTGAAGAAGTAGAAGAGGTAGAGCAATGGAATGTAGCGAAGATATCATATTGGTGGAGAATGAGAATTGAAATTGGAAAACCTAAGTCCAGGTTTGGCATGAATATTGATAATGAGTTTTCTAAAAAGTATGATGAAAATATCAAAACCTGGAAGCCTAAGGACATCAGAAACATAGTGTTAACAGTTGAAAAGTCCCAGGATAGTTCTGAAACTCTCTCTCCACCCATAGACCAAGAAGCTCCAATAGAAGAGCATGTGACTCCTTTGACGGCTACTGAGGTCCCAAAGACATTTCAGCCTACCACTGAACAGGTAGAGAAGTTTCCTAAGGGAGCACAACTTCTAAGAAAAATGTAATATTCAGGTGAAAAAGTTGTCAGCACTCCAGTAATAGAAGTAGTAGCTAGGCCTCAATGCTTAGCCCTAGGGGGTCAGCCTCCAGATACAGATATAGACTGGAGAAAGAAAGATAAAAGCTTTAGATTTACTCCCCTCACTTTCACTACCGCAACATCAGTGGAATTGCATCCCATTTTTGAGCAAGTGTTGCTTACAACACAAGGAGAAGTATCTGAGGAAGATTCAGAGAGTGAGTTGGCTTCCTTTCAATTAATTCATAGAAGAGTGAAAAGAGCTCCAGAAAGAAGGGAAAGAGAAGTTTCAAAGAAACAAAGGTTGGATGTAGAGGATACTGCTAAAGAGGTAGCTATTTCAGCTATAGAAGAATTGACTCATCAAGAGCAGCAGGATACAGAGGCAGAACAAGAACACCCTACATCTGTAGGTGAAGGTATGGTTTCTAATCCCTCTTCTCCTCTTCATCCTCCTGAATCCCCAAGGAAGTCTCCCTCCCTTTCTAGTCAAGAAAATGTGATAAAGGTACCTTCTCCCTCTCATAGTCCACCCCATGTTACATTGGTCACCACTGAAGTACAAGTCATCCCTTCTCCCCCAAAGTCACCCCAAATCCCACTTTCATCGTCTGAGGTTCCCACTTCATCATCTCCCATAATTTCATCTTCACCATTGAAATTGCCACCCCCATCAAAGGGACAAATTGTTCCAAGCACCCCCACTCATCCAATTGTTAGTCTTGCTTCGATTTCTATGAGTTTACCAGTAGCTACCACAACAATAGTTATAGAGTCCACTATTGTTACAGAAACTATTGTAACTACTTCCACACCACCATTGACAATGGTTGAGTCCACCCTTACATTCCTAGTGTCTTCATCTCCCCTAGCTGCTAGTTATTCAAGTCCTGTAACTTTGCCAAAGGAGCAGGCAACCACACAAAAAATAAATGATTTTTGGGCAGAGAAGCTATCTAAGCCTTCCAATAGGATGGTTGTCAAAAGAAGGAGCATGTATGTCGATCCGATCGCAAGGCAAAGGATATCCAGGTCCATGGTCCCCCTTGTAAGCAAGCCTGAGACTGAGATGACTATCCAGGATTATCGAGTTGAAGAAATAACAGAAGACATTGAGAAGCTTCCTAAAGAAGATGAGTTGGTAATGGCCAGAGCCCACTTAGATACCTTCTATGTGAAGAATGATATATCCAAAGAGAAGGTGGGTAAACTGGAGAAACAGATTGAAAAGCTTTAGAAAACTGTGAGTAATCAAAAGGAAGTGGAAAAGGCTTTGAAAAAAGAGGCCAAGAGCTGGCAAGAAAAGTTCCAAGAAGCCAATAAGCTCAAAGACCAACTAGGAGAGAAAAAGAAGTTGAGTGAAGAACAAGCAAAAGAAATTCAAAGGTTGAAACAACAACTTCAAATTGAGTAAGCTAAGTCTTCTAGATTTTCTAAAGCTGGACTAAAGAAGATTAGAAAAGAATTGCTCTCCGAGGTCCAAGAGAAATGTTCAGGGCTTCAGCTTATGATTGATTATCTTGATGATGCCAGCCACTTACTCCCTAATGTGCAAAAATATTTAGATCAAATCACTGGGGAGCTACAACCTATGGTGATTCCAGTAGAACAGATGTACAAGTTGGTTGATAGTAGACTCAATGATTCTGCTAAACCAATTCCCAATAAAGAATGGAATCTTGCCAGAGTTGTTGCTAGAACCATGGTCAAGAAGCACAGGGCACTTCAAAAATCTTGGTTGTTGTTTGATAGGATTGAAGGAGTAATTAAATATGTGGTGGATGTAAACAAAGAAATGATTCAAGTTGGTTTCAAAGGTTTGTGGATGGAGGATCACAACTTGCTATCCATGGAAGAGATCCAGAAGAGCATTGATGAAAATTTGCAGGATGAATCTGGAATTGATTCTCTTGAAGAGCCACTAAATCAAGAGCAAGTTGCTCAACTGATCATTAATTTTACCAGGCTGAGAGATCTCATGGAAGATCTGGTAAGCAGAGGGAATGTTGTTAACTATGAGGATATTGGAGAATTGTAGTATGTTTATAAGCAGCTAAAAGAGACATCAAACCCCTATGGAGTAGCCTGGAATCAAGCTTTACATTCTTTAAAGTTGATGATTCAATTGTTTGGTGATAATTCTGGAAGAAGAAATAAAAAACAATCTTCTCCAAAAGAAGAAAATGAAGAAGAAGAAGAGAATGAAGAGGAGGCCGAGGAAGAGGCCCACCAAGAAGAGCAGGATGGAACCACTACAGGCCCGAAAGGGGCACACACTTAAGTTGTTTTTTGTTTTGTACATATACACAAATTTTGTATTTTTGTTTTTTGCTCTGAAAATTGTCAGAAATAAACAATAAAGGCATGAAGCCTAGAGAGGCACAGAGAGCAGCAGATTTTGTGTGAAGGTATTTTTGTGGGTAAGCCTTATAAGAAGAGTAGAACTATGTTTTGCAAGAACAGAGGAGTAGTTTTGTTATAAGGGCACAAAGACAGATTTTGGAAGCAGCGGAGGAACATGTGTCTATTGCATAGTCTACAGATGAGCAGTTATCCTCTATGTTGCTTGAAGCATGGTCTCGATGTGAACTTCTACTCTCTAAGAGAACTATTTTTAGAGGGTAGTGTTCATATGGAAATTATTCTTTTAAGCACATTTTTGAAGATGAGCATTTTTTTGACTCCTGTAGCCCAATGGATAAGACTCTGAGTTCTATGGCTTTGCAAGCAAATCCACCCGGGAGGCGCCAGAACGTAGGCCCAAAATGGCCACATACTTAGGAAAATTTTGAAAATTTTGCCTAAGGCATGAAGATCTCATTCCGCACATGTTTTAGTGTATTTTGGAGTGGATCCGCAACAAAGGCTACAAATTCGCCTAACACTTAGTGAATTTTTGCACTTGGAGCAATTCCGCATAATTTCTTATGTCTTTGGCTCCGGATTGGTGACATGTCCCGAATCTGCAAAAGTTTTTGGAGAAAGATGACGTCAACGAAAAAGGGGTGTGGATTGGTGACCGCTTTATATTTTTAACATCTTCCGAGCGGCTAAGTGTTGGAGAGCCCGATTTCAGAGAGCGCATAGAATATTTTTTCCCGAAATGGTGATAGGAGGTGAAAAGCAGAACAAAGGTGCATGGATTCATGACAAAGTAGGTCCGGAATGGAATCCTGAGTTGATACACTTGTTGGGGTCCAGAATGTAATCCATAAAAGTTTCGAAGAAGATATGATGTCATCAATTTTTTTGTGCGGATTTGTGAATGCTTCATCGCCAACAAGAGAAAACAAAGGATAAGGAGCGGATTTCATCCCGCTTCACTTTTAGATAGTTTTGTGCCGGATTGGCATTCCGTAGGCTCTAAGGCATAAAAGGTGATGTCATTGATTTTAAAAGCGGAATGGCACTGTGATCTCTCCCTACCATTGTATCAAGTTTATTTTAGATTAAATCATAGCCATACGATGGGGGAGATCGATGGTTGAGATTTTGCCAAGAATTTTGAAGCATATAAAAGTAGTTTCTCATCAAAATTAATAGAGTCTATTACATAATTTGGGTTATGTAAATGTATCCTCCAATATACATAGATTAATTTTTGTGTAAGTTATCTAGTTACTTCATGCAATGTAATAAATGGACAAGTGTCAATGTGCAAGTTGTCCCCTGCATAGCTAGATAGAGTGTTTGCCAAGTATCCTATTTTACCTATAAAAGGATGGCCTCTTAGATAGATAGATATAGAGTCAGGGTACATAGTTAGAAAGTGTAGTTTAGTGGATAGTGTAGTTCTATGTGAATCACCATTCATAGGTGATGAGTATAATGTAGATCAATAGCTTTGTTAATGGAGTGCTCATTTCCTTCATAGCTACATTGTAATATTTTATATGACTTATATTTATAGCATACTTTAGTCATCTAGCATATTTACTTTCTTTCATGTTATTCAACATATTTTGATTGTTATCTCCCAAGGCTCATTCATAAAAACCTAATAGTGTAATTAGTGCCACAGTAGATATAATTTGTGTAGGTCAATAGGAAAACCACCATTATCATTTAGCCTGAGTTTTGTCAAACTGAAGCACCGCTGGACCAAACACTATTAAAATATCTTAGAAGAATCTAGATGGTATGTTTTGGGAGTCACAAATATAGGATTGAAAGAAATCTCAGTTTCAAAAATACTGAGATCATTTTCATCTAGAGTCTTTTCCACAGAGTTATTAGGAAAAATTGTGAAGACTAGGAATCAACACTCAATCCACTAGATTGACAAATCATCTAGTGAAGATCATCCAGGTTATCTGGAATTTACTAAGTAGTGCCTAAAGTTTATTTTATTATAGGAAATTAATTCTTATAGGATTTGGACTCATCCTATGATAGAAATCTAGGAGAATCCAACTTTGTTAACCAAAAATAGAAATAGAATCTTAAGAAAGTGAGGCTTGGTGAGTCTCAAATAAAAAAGCATTACAAAGTTGAATGCAAGAAAAAGTGCAAAAAATTGCAACAATTGAAAAAATTCTATCTACTATTATTGAAGCTTGGATTTATTATCAAAGTGTCCAAGAAAAAAGGGTAAGGTGTGTCTACTCTCAAAATACAACCTCAAAACCCTTGCATTGTAGGAAAAATCTACCACAAAACTAGAATTTCAGATCTAGAAATAGAGTGCAAAATAAGGTATATTAAAAAAGCCTCATTATACAACATTATAATACGTTATGTGCACTACTCTAATCTAGTTTTTTATAGCAAAAGAGCATATTTTGAAGTGCCAAAAGAATGTATATTTACTATAGGGGATATCAACCAACAAAGTTCATACGTCTACGCTCTTCTTCCCAAGGTAGAAGGAGCCACTTAAGGGCTCATATTGGATGTACATACCTACAAAATAAAAGCTTATTTTAGATCATTCAAGATCTACATTTACATAGACAAGCGAGTGCATATCTATTTCTCAAAAGATATCAAAAATCTATGAGGGACTCTACATGATTAGAGGCATAAAAGGAAGAGGAAAAGTCATTACATTCATGGTCTCTAACTTTGAGAAGACCATACACCAAAGGAAGCTCCAAATAATCATCCAAGCTCCATAGCACATCATCGATCCACCTACAGAAAGATAGCTTGCTTATTTCCCAAGAAACATAGCAAAGCAAAGGAAGTGAGGAGTTATAATCTCCATATTTGAAGATGTTACAAGAATGGAATCCATGCAGAAATAACACTTTCTAGTATGGACATCATTCCTATCTCAACATTCTAAAAAATCCCATGTAGGAGTTACAAGTGAAGTAGTAACACTTGATATTCTCCACCAACTTCACACAAGTTCCCATACATTTTTGAATTTCTTCAAGAGCGTTGAAAAGAATACTTGGAGCTACATAAATAAGGGAACACTCACTTGTAACGGATATGACACGTGTAAAAAATTCCATGATCAATTGTCCTTAAAAGGTATTCTAAGTCTAAGTTCAATGTGTGTGAGTGAAGCATAGTCAAATAAGTACAAAGAGGAAGTGAAGCACAATCAAAGAAGGAGTGAATCACAACAAAAATGTCCAAAGTTCAACATGGAAGATAGGGAGTAGGAGCTTTAAAGGATCCTACATTTTTTAAGGTCAAACCTTTAGCACCTATGTACCAGCATTTAAGACCAGCTACTCCAAGGAATCTCCATTGATTCATGCACCTAAGGTACCACCTACATGTTGTTATACTCAGCCATAGAAAGCATCAAACAGTGAGGAGTTTTTTTGTCTAAAAAGGTAAGGTCTAATCCAAATTATTATTGCTTTCATAGTTGGAGAGATAAGGGTTATAAAATTAGGTTTTGAAAGCAAAAGGAGTTATCTTATTAATTTAGTATTTGCAATATTAGTTAGGAGGAATAATGAATTTAACTTGGATTAAATTATTTTGCAAATATTATTATCATTTTTCTAATTTTCTAAACTTGGGAGCCACAAGGATTACTCCATCAAATTTATTTTATTGGAAATTAGAAATAATCCAAGGGACATAAAAGAGGTTATTAGGGTTTCTATTAAGGTTGGATAAATATATATTTTTTCTTGTCTCAAATCTTCAAAAAGGGGTAAAATAATTCCAACATCAAAACCTATTCAAAAATTGAAAAATTGCTTAGTTCAATTAGGAGTAATAAGGTGTTAAGAAGTTTATTTTTGATTCTTACAAAACTTGTACAAAATCAACCAAAATTGAACTATATTTTTACAAAAAACACTACAACATACTTCATAACACTAGAGAGCTATAAGATAAAACTATCAAGGTTCTATAAAATCTCAATTTCAAGAAAAATTATGGATGAAATTTTGAGAAAAACTTTCAATAATGAAGAACTATTCCATGAAGTAGAATTCTACTCTCAAAACTTAATAGATACTCTAGATGGATATGAGTATCTATCTTCTAATGATAAGATGAAGTTCTCCATATTTATTATGGAAGCCAAAGAAGGTAGCTTTATGGAATTGATTAACTAGATTCATGAAATTCTCTTCACAACATGGTATAACTCACAAATATTTGTTATATTTTCTCCATATGAATGTATGATGATTTATCTATAATTATTTGTGTTTGTACTTACTCAACACAAGAAAAAAGATGATGATAAAGAGCAATACTTTTGTGATGATAGAATAACTTGTTATAACATAGAGATTTCACCTACATCAAAGTAGAATCACATGAAGAGAAGAAGAAAAAGGAAGAAGAGACATACTAGAAGAAATCAAGACATGAATATTGAAGCAACAGAGGAAAAACCAATAAACAAAAAATACAAGTATAGATGAACGAGAGGACGATTACACCATGCCCTACTCATTCATCAAAAATCAGAATCAAATGAAAAAACTTGCAAGGAGGACTATAAAGGTGGTTGGATATAAGATGAATCTGAACATGCCAAAGATCATCCAATAAAATAAGAGGGTCCAACTGTAGCCTACTTTGCATCATATTAAGACACATATTACCTACTAAACCTAAATACAAATCATGCAAAAGAAGATCAAACAGAAGATGATGAAGAAAATTCATATTGAAGACTAATGCCTTCAATACCAAAATAACTTAAAATAGGGGGGTGTTATAAATAGAGTTTATTCCATAATTTGGGTTATGTAAATGTATCTTCCAAGATACATACTTAGATTACTTTCTATGAAATTTATCTAGTTACTTCATGCAATGTAATAAATGCACAAGTGTCAATGTGTAAGTTGTCCCTTGCACAGCTAGATAGAGTGTTGGCTAAGTATCCTATTTTACCTATATAAGGATGACCTCTTAGATAGATAGATATAAATTCAGGGGACATAGTCAGATAGCTTAGGCTAGTGGATAGTGTAGTTATGTGTTCCTCACCATTCATTGGTGATGGATATAATGTAGATCAATAATTTTTTTAATAGTGTGCTCATTTCCTCCATAGCTACCTTGTAATATTTTATATGATTTATATTTACAACATAATTTAGTCATATAGCAGATTTATGTTCTTTCATGTTAGTTTACATATTTTGATTGTTATCTCACAAGGCTAATTCATCAAAATATAACAATTTTTTTTATAAATCTACTTTATAGTCATGTTTCTTATGACCTTTCTACTTGAATTTCCAACACACCAGTTCAGACTTCCTCTACTGGTAGATATTTTTAATTTAGATCTTCTTATACTAGAAGATTTATCACCATCTCTATCTTTGGTACATTCTCTAGTTATTAAAGTTTTTGAATGCTCAAAATGCTCCACATTCCTTCTCCTTGTTTCCTCTTGCAGCAGCTAGGCAATAATATCATCTTTCAAGATATTTTCTAGCATAGAAATCCCACTAATTATAATAATGAGATTATCCCAAAATTCAAGAAAATTACACAATAAGGAGATGCATTGTGTAGTCTCTTTAACCTCATCACCAATAGAACTTAGTTGGTTCATCAGTGTATTGAAAATATTCAGGTGGTCAGGTACACTATCTCCATTCTTCATATTTAAATAATACAACTTCTTTCTCAAGAATATCAAGTTCATTAGAGATTTAGACTTATACAATATTATTAGGTTATCCCACAATTCCTTAGTAGTCTTAGCATACTATACATTCATAAAAATAAAATCAGCCAAGTTTAGCCCAATCAAGATAATGAATATATCATTTTTTTTTATCTCATTAAACTTGTTCTATTCTTATAGGCATAATTTTTGCAATGACAACCATATTTAGATCTCTTTCCACAAGTAAAAACTCCATATTCAACTTCTAGAGATCGAATTTTTACCCACTAAACTTCTTTATACCATATTTACCTTTCATATTTACTGTTGTAAATCTTCACAAAACTCCCATGTCACCATGTGATATAGAAATAGATTTATTTTCAAATCTACAAAAATAACACATAAAAAAAATATTTACAAGCTTTGTGCATAGCTAGGAAAATGAGTTTCCTCAAGCTACTCTGATACCAGTTGTTGGTGTAGCAGAATGTCTGGTAAAATAACTGAACAACAAATAAAGGATGAAATAAACTCATATAATAAAGAAAATAATGTGTGCCTGATAAACAACTAATAGGAAACAAAAGAATGATTTACAAGTAAACATTTATACACAACATGCCATAGAGCATAAATAAAAAAATGGAAGAACAAATTCATTCACAATACATTCAATATTACATCTAAGAGATGTTCTTCTCACATGGTTCTTCACACACATACATATTACAAAGTTGCATCTATAAAATAAATACACACGGAGGTACCATGTTTAGGGTTTTCTACCCATGTTTAGGATTTTCTCACCCATGTTTAAGATTTTCCTACCCGTGTTTAGGTAACCAAATTATAACATCTCAACATGTGTCTAACAACTACCAACCATGAGGAAATTTAGGTAACCAACTAATAACATCTCAACATGTGTCTAACAACTCACAATCGTGAGGAAATTTCCAAAATCGTGTGCTTGTAAAGGTATTTTATTAGCTAAAAAAATATCTTTTAAAAAAATAGAACCAAAATTTTCTCAAGTGTATAGACCTAAGGGGTGTAACAAAAATCTAGTATTTTTGGCACACATTCAACACTATTATTGTTGAATGTGAGTGTTCAATTTGGAAAAACATTTGTGTTATTTTTTATGTTGTGTGCAAGTGGTGGGGAAGAATATCAAAGCTCAAAAGACATAGTTGAAGCTTCTACCATATTTAGAGGAAGCTATTAAAGAGATAGAATAGTGCCATATAATATCATAATTTGAAAATGAATGGTCATTGAGTTAAGAATTGAAGCTATTCCAATTTATCATCAAGGAAAAATGTAGATATAGGATCACTCAACCTAATGTCTTGGGATAAGTGTGACGAGAAAGAGTTAATGAAAATAGGTGATTTCAAGTAGTCATTCAAAGTTAGACCATCCAATTTGAAGATGGCTAAGCAAGGGGCTCACCATATTGTCATTCAAAGGAGGATATAGAATTGAATGGTTCCTTCCTTGAATAGAGGATTTTGAAATTTATCTACCATATATTAAAATATTGAATGATTCATGTAATTCTTATATGATAAAGAAATCTCAAATGGAAGATTGTACGATAAAATAATTATAAAAGTGAACATTGCTAAAGGTTTGACATATAAATTGGGATATTGTACAATTAATGAACTGTATAATTGAGCAATGAAATAAATAGTCATGCATTAGAATTTATCGTACAATATGACAATGAACTTTATCATACAATGAGTCATGATCATACCTTTGTATGACAAGAAATATTTGAAGGATGGAATAAAAATATAATTTGTCATTGTCATATACATACAATAGAAAAGGGTCATATAAGGAGGCATTTTGGTTGGGTTGCACATTTGTATGATTGGCAAAGTGTAGGTTGGGTGTCTCATATTGTTATTGCATCATTTTAGTATCAAATCCAAAATATGTTTGTGGATTGATACGTGCCTAAGAAAATATTGTACAATGAGGAAGAGGAAGACCACAAGGTCCTTGAGCCATATATAGCTAAGATGATGAGAGGAATTATTTTTGGACTATATGCACTTGAAACTTTCCAAAGTAAGGGCATTTAAGTAGAAGATGTAAGTGATAGTGAAGAGGAAGAAGTAGATCAACCAAAAGCTCACAATGATAGAAGAGAAGGATGTCTAGAAGAAATATTAATTCAAATAATTTATAACATGGGAAAGAAGCCAAAGTTAGAAGCTATCTCGTATAATGGAAGTTAAATCTCGAGGAACTCATTGATTGGAGTGCAAATATGGAGAAATATTTTTTATTTTGAAGTGATAGAAGACCCTAAGAAGGTGAATTTTACCTATTTGAAACTAAAGGGGTATGCATCCTTATGGTGGGATCATGTCCAAACAGAGAGAAAATGGAAAGGGAATAATTAAATTTAAACTTTGGATAAGTTTATAATCAAATTAAATTCTAAAGTTTTATCTGTTGATTACCAAATATGGTTGTTTAGAAGAATTCAAAATCTTAAGCAAAAGGAGTTGGGAGTTTAGGAGCATAGAAAGGAATTCTATAAGTTGACCATCAAAGCAAGTCATATTGAAGAAGATGAGGAGAATATGGCAAGATACATAAATGGACTAAGATTACGTATACCAAATGAAGTTAACATGATGAGAATGAGGATGGTAGAAGAAGCCTACTTGTATACATTAAAGGTAGAGGAGAAGTTATCATGAAGGTATCAAACATATGTGAGAGGAAGACGATGGTCCTCTCAAGGAAGAAAATAGTTGAATAATGGTATATGACAACATTCACAAGAAGGAGAAGTCAGTACTTCTTAAGGTGGTTTCAATAAAAGTACATGGGAAAATGATGATTCATCAAGAGAATAAGGTGGATATTTGGTAGAGGAAGAGGATGTGGTTTTGTTGGAAAGTGTTATATATGTCAAGAATATGGACATCAGGTATTTGAATACCCTCAAGTGCAACAAAATAGCGATTGTAGAAGGGAAGCCCACAACCAGAGTGCACAAGAAGATGAAGATAATATTGCTGCACTAAAGCAAGGAGAATCCCTTATGATAGAAAGGGTATTATTAAAACTAGCAAAGGAGAAGTATGAGATTAAGTAGAGAAGGAGATTGTTCAGAACAATTTAAAAATTAGGAGGTAAATGTTGCAAGGTGATTGTGGATAGTAGAAGAATAGATAAATTGGTGTCAACAAAGGTGGTGGAGATAATTGGGTTGAAGAATAATGAACACCCAAATCTGTATAAGGTCTCATGGTTGCAAAGGAACATCAAATTTTGGTAATTGAAAACATTATGGTAGACCTCCAAATTGGTTCGTACGAGGATGATGTTATGCCTATGGATGCTTGTCATGTATTTTTGGTAAGAATGTTGTAGTTTAATAAAAAATAAATGCATGGCGATAGGAAGAACACCAACACTATTGATAAGGATGGTAAGAGGTACACTTTAATTCCATTTAAGGAAAAAATAAAAGAAGTGGAAAATAGTCCTACAATATGTCAAAATAAGAAAAATAATACTTGAAGAGAAATAATAAGGAAGAATATTTTGCTTTCATTACTAAACCCATAGAAGGGATACTAGGCAAAATGTATGAAACCCCATATAAGGTGAATGAATTGCTTGAAGAATATATAGAGATTATTTCAAAAGATAAGTTGCTACTAATAATGAGAATGGGTCATCACATAGATTTTAATCTCAAATCAATCTTACATGATAAGCCAACACCAATGGAGAATGATAAGGAAAGGATAGAGACAAGAAAAAGAATAAGTATGGGGAAGAAGCAGATAACCCAAGTCACTTGTAGTAGTGAAGATGAAGATGGTGGTGCAATAATTCCCACTATAGATAAGGATAAATAAAAAGAGAAGTGATGAAGAGATAGTAGAGGAATATGAACATCATAAATTCATTGTTGGCCATGATAAAGATCACGTTGTCAAATTTAATAGTGACAATGGTACTTCAAAGTGTGGTGAAGGACATTGTGATAGTGATGAAAATAATTAGAGTGACAATGGAGAGTTTGGATGCTTTGAAAGGCACACCGAATGCATTGAATCCAAGTTGATGAGAATAATGGGGTACAATGGTAAAGGATTGGGAAGATATGAGCAAGACATGAAAATACTCATAATGCTAGATATAAGGCCAAAGAATGAAGTCCTTGAGTATGCAAGTTTAATAGGAAGTAGTAGGACTAAATTTGTGAGAGGAGAGAATAGTATGGGGAATGAATGTTTGAGAATAGGTTATTGTAGTTAGTGTGTAATATTTGTAGATGTTGTAAATAGGTGTTAGAACCCACATACTTGTAAGATTTGTGGAGGATATGATCACTCAAAAAGAAGGTGTTGGCACCAAGAGGAAGTTGCCAACAAAGTGTATGTTTATTGTGATTGGATGGATGTGCTACAATGGGACAAAGTGAAATGAATGTTGAGTGCGTTATATAAGAGAAGGTTTGATCCTTAGAGAAATGAAAAGACAAGAAAATAAAGTTAGCCTTATGGAGATATCTAAGCTAAAATGGTAATAACTTGGATGAACTTTAGAGGGGAAAAATTGTCCTGATGCGTACAATTCTTAGTTGGATCTGCTGGGAGCTGAGGTGAACCATGGGGGTATGTTATATTATATACAATTGAGGACACCAAAAGGTATGGGTTCACTAGGAATGGTTTTAGGACTCGCTCCATTTTTGGGGTGGATATGTTTAATTTTTTCAATTAAGAAATCACCTATGTTTTGGTCTTTCTAAATTAAACTATGCAAAATAAAAGAACGATGCAAAACAAACAAGATGCAATAAGACAATGTATAACCATAGTATGATTCTTATATTTGATGATCCCTAACCATATGTTGCAAGAAATAAAATTACTTTTTTCTATTTAAGCAAGGGCATAAGTGAAATGCACAAATAAGGCTAAATCCTAAATGCACACTTTATGCACTTTTTCTTTTAGATACCTATAACACAATAAAATATTTTATCTTTAACTTATGATCCTAGGTGTAAATAGAAAATATAACAACAAACAATACACAACCTAAATATTTAAATTAGGGTACATATATGATCTAGTGTTTGATCCAAGCTTTGTCTTGTGTCCATAATATCCCATAGCTTCAAATCTGCAAAATAGCTTCACAAAAACTCTAAAAAATATGGTCAATGTTTGGGGGCTTGCTTAGGCCACTATTAGATTGATCTTTGAGATTCAATAGTCAATCCCAATTAGTAATTTTAGTTAATAATTCATAATAAAATGAGATTTTACCTTTAAAAAAAATGTAGCAAAATATGATAGCATGAAATAATGGATGATATGCAAAATAGAATTGATGTAAAACTTGAACAATATTGCAATCTCTATGCTAGGGTTTTGAGGAATATAGTGTTGGACTTTGATAGCTTAGTTTTAGAATATGTCTTTGTATTCCTACGTAACTAAGTATGGAATTGGTCTAGAAGATTTGTGAGAGCATCTAGGAGATTAATATTAGCATTCTCTATGTTAAGTTAGCATCTTCTTTGTTAGGATGTAGTTGCGAGAATAAATGGCTCAAGACTATTTTGAGCTATGATTTGTTAGTTTTTAGCACTATATATTGTATCCTTGGAAAGCTTATGGAATATAATGAGCTCTAGTTCTCATTGTGGTATCAGAGCCTGTAGAAGATCAAGGCTTGTGAAATGGTTGTTCATCATGTTGTTGTGAGCACAATCTGTGAGGATAAATGATATTGAACATGGTGGTAATTTGTTGCAACAAGGAGGAGTCAAACACTTTGTTGTGAAGCCTATGCTAAGGAAATATTGTGCTTTGCTATGAGCGCACAATAACAAGACCCAATATCATGTTTTACGACACAAAGGAGAACATGATTGATTTAGAGTTTTCTTAGTGAGAGTTTGTGATTGATGGTTTTGTTGAAACACCATGTCTACACCATTCGACATTTATTGTGATATTGTGGAGTGAAATTTTTGTCTTTAGAAACTAAATTGTGGAGCTTGTGTGGATGCGTTAGGAGTTTGCGGAGAGACATCCAGAATCACGAGGAGAGGAGTGTGACCAGACTACGATTTTCTCTGTGGAGAGACATCCAGAACTGTAGTGGAGAGGAGAGTGACCAGACTGCGTTTGTTTAAAAAATAAATTTTTTTGACTATGCATTGTAATTACCTCTGTGCTTATGAGTTTGAGAGAGGAACGTTCATTGAAGGAGATATCACCTAAGACATACATCAGCCATGAATTTTTTTTAAGAGGAAGTAAAGAATCAACGATTTAATTTCTCATTTTCATTTAAAAACCATGATTGGTCTATGTGAGGAGACCATGAGGACATCTATTTCATTTAGAGGAGGATGTTTGTGCCAAATTCATCATGATTGTTGTAAAAGTGGTCAAAGAAAAAGTAGACTATTATTTTTTTGACCCTATGCATTATGTGGGAGAGGAGCCCATAGACGTTGTGTGAGGAGAGGCTTGCTTATTATTTCAATACGTCCAAGCTGCTACCTGTGTATTATTTAAATAAGGACCGATGTGAGTTGAATTTGTAGTTTGGTCAACCATGGGACCATTCAAATAAGAAAATTTTTAAATGAGACTTGTTTCTCTGTCATTTGACTAGGTGACAAGATGTGATTGAAATTTGCAATTTCAAAGAGTGATTTGAAATTTTTTCTCTTCTAGTTTGGATGCGGTATTGGCTGGACTATTGCATTGACCGTAGTGAGATCCATTCTACATGAAAAGTTTATATTTTTTGCTAGTGAGAACCGAGTGAGGTTGGTTTCACAAGAAGTTGTTGTTTTCTACCAGAAAGAAAGAGGGAGTTTGATGTTGTGTGGTTCAAATACAACAGAGAAAGGTATTTTTATTTCTTCCAACATCTTGTGGATTAAGAAATGGATGCAAATAATAATATTACCATTCTTGAGTTTAATGGTCTAGATTATGAGTATTTTTCTATCAAGATGAAGACCTTATTCATTGGAAAAGGGTTATGGAATATTGTAGAAGAAGGCTATAATGAACCTGTAGATTGGACCATCTTGAGTGCAGCTGATAGAACTAGTAAGAAGGATGTTCAAAAGAAAAATTCATTTGCTCTCTACCATATCCAAGCATCTTTGGAGAAAAGTATCTTTCTAAGGATTACTTCTTGTTTAACATCCCTAGAAGCATAGAAAGCCTTGCAAGATAGCTATCAAGGGAGAACTCAAGTGAAGCAAGTGAGGCTTCAAAAATTGAAGAGAGATTTTGAAAATATAAAAATGCAAGATGATAAAAGAGTAGGATATTATTGTGTGAGAGTGAAATCAATTGTAAAAAAAATAGAGACACTTGGAGAAGATGTCAAAACTGCAGTGGTTGTGAAAACATTGTTGAGAATACTTATTCATAAATGGAATTATATTATTATTATTATTATTATTGAAGAATCTAAATATTTATCCACTCTAACAATTGATGCTCTAATTGGTTCTTTGATGTCCCATGAAGAGAGACTCCAAGGTTATACATCATCAAGATTTGGAGGTGATGAAAAAGCATTCTCATCCAAGGAAGGTGAGATTCATGGCAATGCACAAGGAAGAGGATAAGGAAGAGGAAGAGCAAGAGGAAGAGGTAGATCAAGCGGTGGTTACCAAGGAAAAGGAAGAGGAAGAGGAGGTGACAAATCAAACAATTCTTGTTTTCATTGTGGTAAGCTTGGTCACTTTGCAAGAGATTATAGGATAAATTCTTCTCAAGAAGAGAGAAGTAATAATTATGGAAACTATGGAGAAGAGGAAGGAAATTCTTCAAATATATTCCTCACATATGGAAAATCAGATCAAAATATTAATGAAACTTGGATTTTGGATATTGGTTGCTCAAATCATATGAGTGGTAAAGAAGAGTTATTTGCTACAATGGATTCCACATACAAGTCCAAGATCAAATTGGGAGATGACAAGGCACTACAATTTGAAGGCATGGGAGCCATGGAGGTTCCAAAAAAAGAAGGCACAAAGAAGGTGAACAATATCTATTACACTCCTAAACTCCAACATAATTTTCTTAGTGTTGGATAAATCATGGAAATGAACTATAAACTTGTTTTTGAAGATCGAAAATGTTTAATTTTTGATAAAAATAATTATAATTTAATTGTCACAAATGTACCTATGATAAAGAATAGGTTATTTACTTTTAAGTTTGGGGAACACAGAGGTGCTCAAATTTCTAGTGTGGCCATAGAAAATCCAAGCGTGCTTTGGCACTTGAGATATGGTCATCTTAATTTTTTAAGCTTGAAGTTGTTGACTTCACAAGCTATGGTGTGTGTATTACCAAGAGTTGAAGAGCACAAGGAGGTGTGTGAAGGATGTGCTTTGGGAAAACACTCAAGAGCCAAGTTTCCAAGAGGTCAAACATAGAGAGAAAACCATCCACTAAATTGGTACATTTGAACATTTGTGGTCCAACGCATACCAAAATCTTGGGTAATAATTCTTACTTTCTTACTTTTATTGATGATTTATCTATAATATGTTGGATTTATTTATTGAAAACTAAATATGAAGCTTTTGAATGTTTCAAGGTTTTCAAAAATAATGCAGATAATCAAAGTGAGTATGTTGTAAAAATATTAAGGACTAATAGAGGAGGGGAGTTTTTCTCAAATATTGTAAGGATTATGAGATCAAAAGGTAATTCACTACTGCCTACACCCCACAAAAAAATGGTGTGGCTGAAATAAAGAACCACAAAATTGTAGAAATGGCTAGATCAATGCTTCAAACAAAGAAACTTAGTAACATGTATTGGGCTGATGTTGTTAGGACAAGTGTTTACATTTTGAATAGGAGTCCCACTTCTAGTTTAGATGAGATAACTCCATATGAGGGATGGTATGGCAAAAATCCAAATGTAAAGCACTTCAAATTTTTTGGTTGTCTTGCATATGCACACATTCCTGATGAGACAAGAAAGAAACTTGAATCCAAAATTCAAGCATGTATTCTCATTGGGTATTGTGAGTCTTCAAAGGCATATAGGCTTTACAATCCAAAAACACACAAATTTGTAGTATCCAAAGATGTATTTTTTGATGAAGGGGGGGTATGGGGTCATAAAAAACTTTTTGTTGATGATGGATCTCAAGATGCAAGCTCCTATCAAGTACAACCCATTAACAAGAACAACACTAGAAATCCTCCTCCAAGTTCAAGAAAGAGTTCTACTTCAAGTACAACAAGTGCTACCCTAAATTCTCCATAAATACCACCAAGATCATCAAGTTCTTCTCCAATGCCAATGGAGGAAGATACACCACAAAGAGGTAAGATAACACTTTAGAACCATCCTTATTTTCAAATTATGGACAAGAATTTTCAAATAAGGTACACTAGAAGTCAAGGTAGTGAAATGAATGAAGTCTTGAAAAGACTTAAAAATTTGCACATGTATGGTTATGAAGACTCTCAAGATACTAAGGGAGATGTTGTAAACTATGCTTTAATGACTAGTGTAGAGCTAGATCCATATAGTTATGAAAAATCATGTACTCATGATGTATGGCACAAATCCATGAAAGAGGAAATGACCTCTATAAAAAAAAAATAACACATGGGAGCTAGTGGAGATTCCTAAGGGCAAGAAATATGTTGTATGTAAATGGATCTATAAGACCAAGATAAATGCTGATGGAAGCATTGAAAGATACAAGGCAAGGCTAGTAGCAAAAGGGCTTACTCAAAAGTATGGGATTGACTATGAGGAAACCTTTGCTCTTGTTGCTAGAAAAGAGACCATCAGACTAGTACTTTCCTTGGCTGCCCACAAAGGGTGGAACATTCAACACATGGATGTTAAGAGTGCCTTTCTCAATGGGTATTTGAAAGAAGATATTTTTGTGCAACAACCTCAAGGATTTGAAGAACAAGGTAAGGAGAACCTTGTCTACTAATTGAATAAAGTATTGTATGGACTAAAACAAGCACCAAGGGCATGGTACTCACACATTGATGGCTACTTTAAAAAATATGGATTCACTAGGACCAAAAATGAACCTAATATCTACTACATGAAACAAGTTAAAGACATCCTCATTATGTGCTTATATGTGGATGATCTAATATTCATGGGTAGTAGTGCTAAAATGAATGAGGAGTTCAAAAACTCCATGATGAAAGGGTTTTAAATGAAGGATCTAGGTTTGATGCATTACTTTATAGGAATGGAGGTACATCAAAAAATAAATGGGATATTCATATGTCAACATAAATATGCTCATGACATGATCAAGAAATTTGCTATGAAGAAATGCAAGTCAGTTGCAACTCCAGTAGGTCATGGGATCCAATTTAGCAAAGAATATGGAGCACAAAAAGTTGACAAGACCACTTATAGGATCATGGTTAGGAGTATAATGTTCCTAACCAACACACGACCGGATATTCAATATGTTGTTTCTCTAGTATCAAGGTATATAGCTGATCCATATGAACTTCATCTACAAGCAACTAAAAGAATTTTGAGATATGTAAAAGATAAAATGGATAATGGGATCCATTACCACAAAAATGATGATGTAAAATTAGTTGGTTTTAGTGATAGTGATTGGAGAAGCAACATAGATGATAGGAAATCTACTTCAAGGATTTATTTTAGTCTTGGGTTAGGACTAGTTACTTGGAGTTCTATAAAGCAAACTATTGTTGCACTATCATCTACTGAGGCTGAGTTCATAGCAATAACAAATGCTAGTGCCCAAGACTTATGGTTGAGAAAAGTGCTTGAAGAAATAGGTGAGAGACAAAGTGTTCCTACCATATTATATTGTGACAATATGAGTGCCATCCAATTGGCACATAATCCTATCCACCACAGTAGGTCCAAAAACTTCGACATGAAGTATCACTTCATAAGAGATATGGTGGAGAACAAGGTTGTTGAGCTAAAACATTGCAACAATTTGGAAAACATAGCGGATATCTTAACCAAAGGAGTTGGTAAAGCTCAATATTTAAAGTTGAGATACTATATTTTCATCCCTATCAACTTTATGGGGGAGAATGTTAGACTTTGATAGCTTAGTTTTAGAATATGTCTTTGTATTCCTACATAACTAAGTATTTAATTAGTCTAGAAAATTTGTGAGATCATCTAGGAGATTAATATTAGCATTCTCTATGTTAAGCATCTTATTTTTTAGGATGTAGTTATGAGAATAAATGGCTCAAGACTATTCTAAGCTATGATTTGTTAGTTTTCAACACTATATATTGTATCCTTGGCAAGCTTATGGAATATAATGAGATCTGGTTCTCAGATAGTTACCCCCAAGATAAACTCAAAATGATAGACTCAGAATAAAAGAGATAAAAAATGATGAAAAAGAGGAGAGAGAAAGGAAAAAAGAGGACTAAAAAGGCAAAAGGGGTGATAGCCCTAATTCATTTTTACTATGTAAAGAAACAAAAAGAGCTATGGAGAAAATGAGAAAATGACGCTTCCAACACACCGGGTGGTAGTTGTGAGGGGCGAGGCCAACATAATAGCAGACCAAGCATGGGTAAGAGCCATAATATTAGATTGCAAATTGATTTTAGTTCATTTTTAGCATTTTTTATAAATTAAAAAAATAATATTTTTCACGAAAGTCACTACGTAGGACCTGAGCATGGATCCAACGATCGCCCATAGATCTGTTTATCCATAGTAACAATTGAATACATATACTATACCATATAGGGTATGAATTCATGAATATATGCCCTAGAGGACACGAGGTACGAATTTGAAAAAAAACAACAAAAAATAAAATTAGGTTTTTTTTTAATATTTTTATGTTTGATGAATTTTTTTGATATTTTGATTGCAGCATGTTTTCCTTGAGAGTGGGGAATGGTGTTTGAGTACACTTGATGAGGCACTCTAGGAGCTCATTCTAGAAAATAGATGAACACTAGAGGCAATGGGGCTTCTACACTTGGTAGAAATTCCCCAGGTAGAGGCAAACAAAGCATTACTAACAGGATTGGCAAACTTGTGGTATACAAAGCTACCCACATTCTAGCTATTTATGGGAGAGATGAAAATCACACTGGAGGATGTGTGTCACATATTGAGGATCCCCATGAGGGTGAGTATTTATTACAAGTCACAGGTTCCATAGGTAGAAATAGAGAGATTTACGGGTGATCCAACACATGAGATTTGTAAGAGCAGATTCCATATTGATGACCTACCACAATGACATAGGATTGGGATACTGATGACTATGCTCTATGGAGTGGTGGTGATATTGCTAGTGTACAACAACACCTACCATGGGTGATGGTAGGAGTGGTAGCATATATGAGAGACCAACAGGTGTAGTTCACATGGGGCTCGTATATGCTAGCCTATTTGTACAAGATATTGTACAATGTCATGTCTATATGATATTTATCCAAGTGTGGTGTTGGGAGAAAATCACCATTAGGAGGCCAAATACACTTCTAGGACCACTGATCAATCTAGTTGTTAGTCTTACAATGACACTGAGAGGGGGGGTGAATCAGTGTAGCTCTTTTAATCTTGAATTTACAGCTCTTAAAACAGAAGCAATTAAAACTTATGACAAGATACAACAAGAATAACAAAAGAGCATCACACAACACAAGATTTAACGAGGTTCACCAATGTGGCTACTCCTCAAGAATGACTGCTTGGACTACCATCCAAATCCAGCCTTTGCAAAGCAACAACTTTACAATCACTTTACCAAGCACCCACTGGAAGGAGCACCAACCCCTTATTTATCTGCACCAACAGAAAGGAGCACCAACCCCTGATTTACCAACACCTACTGGAAGGAGCACCAACCCCTGATGCCAAGCTGCAACCTGGACTTGAATTATGAATCTAGAAGATTAACAGAATGATACCTCCACTTTTACAAGACCTCGACTAGTCTCGCTTCACCTTTGCGATCTCTCGTGCACTCTGCTCTCTCTACGAAATTACTTCGCACAATCTGCTGCATCACAGTCGAACGATCATCTTCTCCCTTTTGTGCACTCTGCTTCCTTTGCGAATTTCGCACTTAGCACGATTCGATACGACTTGCACTCTACGCTCTATGACCGAACTTCACGCACATCGACAACATCAGAAATCTCCAAACAACCCTCCTTTTATAACAGAATGTTTGAGATGAAAACCCTAATCTTAGTCGGCTATAAATCCTCATCTTAGTCGGTTTTCATGACATCTATAAACCCTAATTTTAGTTAGCTGTTCATCGGTCTTCATCGGCTTCAACTTAACCGCGAGAATACAACATGTCACGATATCGCGACACTTTTTCTCCTTGCTCTTTCTCTTAGCTTTGACCAGCGAAAATACATGTCGTGATATCGCGACACTATTTTCTCTCTCCTCTTTCTCTTTGCTTTGGCCCATGAAAATACAACATGTCGCGATATCGTGACACTATTTTCTCTCTCCTCTTTCTCTTTGCTTTGGCCAAAAATACATGTCACGAAATCGCGACACTATTTTCTCTCTCCTCTTTCTCCTTGTATCGGACCATGAAAATGCTACATGTCACGATATCATGACACTTTCACCTCCATACACTTCGTCTCTACTTTTGTCACGATATCGTGACACTTCTCTTCTTACTTACTCTCTCTTGCTTTTGTCACGAAATCATGACATCTTCCCTTCTTAGTCTTCTTCCTCTTTTTCCAAAATCATGACAGTTCTGCTTCCATACGCTTCCTCTATTTCATTTGTCGCAAAATGTGACATGTCACGAAATCGTGACACTTTTCCTTCTTTTCCTTCCTGCTCTCTTCAAGTCACAAAAATGTGACATGTTGCGAAATCGTGACACTTTTTCTTTCTCTTCCTTCCTCGCTTTTCGAGTCACAAAAATGCGACATGTCACGAAATCGTGACACTTTTCCAACTCACTTTCTCTCTCCTATTTTAGTCACGAAACTGCGACATGTCACGAAATCGTGACACTTTTCAAACTTGTTCTCTTTCTTCGAACTTGTCATGAAATCGTGACACTTCTTCCTACTTTCTCTTTTTCTTCCAACATGTCGCGAAATCGTGATAGTTTTTCCACTTGCCTTTTTCTCTTCCAACATGTCACGAAATCGCGACAGTTTTTCCACTTGCCTTTTTCTCTGCCAACATGTCACGAAATCGTGACAGTTTTTCCACTTGCCTTTTTCTCTTCCAACATGTCACGAAATCATGACAGTTTTTCCACTTGCTTCTCTCTCTTCCAACATGTCACGAAATCGTGACAGTTTTTCCACTTGCCTTTTTCTCTGCCAACATGTCGCGAAATCGTGATAGTTTTTCCTGCTTCTTCTCTCTCTTCCAACATGTCGCGAAATCATGACAGTTTTCCCTACTTCTCTCTCTTCCAACATGTCACGAAATCGTGACAGTTTTTCTTGCCTGTTGTATATGTCGCGATATCGTGACACTTTTCTTACTTGTCTTTTTCTTTGATCTTTTGCAAATGGGCTACTTCGGTCTTCTTGGAAACTCACTGTCCATACTCTGAATAACCTTTGAACTCCTGTCTTCTGCATCTGAATAGCTTTTGAACTTCCTATCCACTGAAACACCAGATCTATCTGACTGTGTTGACAACAATGACAATATTGTTGCTGCACCTTGCTCAACAATCTCCCCCTTTGGAATTGTTGGCAACACATGTGCAATTTCCTGTAACTCTTCTCCCCCTTTGACAATAATACCAAAGGGCTACTGCAGACTCCCCCTGAGTCCATGCACAACATTCTCAAGCAAAATTGATTATACTTAGCAAAAATCATGAACATGAGCAACAAGATAATCAAATGCTTAGATGCTCCCCCTGAGAATGTGATCCCTGTAGCTAGTCAATCTTTGGGAAGTGTGACCACTCCCAATTTATTGCGAAGGTACTCAAAAACTTCCTTGGGCAATGGTTTTGTGAAGATATCTGCTACTTGCTCTGTAGTTGGAACAAAATCCAATTTAACCTCACCTTCTGCAACTTTCTCCTTCAAGAAGTGATACCTGATAGCGATGTGTTTTGTGCGTGAATGCATAACTGGATTCTTGGAGATGTTAATGGCACTGGTGTTATCACACTTAACTGATATTGGTTCACTGAAGCAGATACCAAGATCTTTCAGGGTTTGTTTCATCCACAATACCTACGTACAACATGTTGTCGCTGCAATATATTCTGCCTCTGTTGTTGATAAAGAAACTGACTCTTGCTTCTTACTGTGCCATGCAACCAATCTGTCTCCAAGATAGAATGCACCTCCACTGGTACTCTTTCTGTCATCTACACATCCTGCCCAATCTGCATCTCGAATATGATATAAGGGTGAAGTCTTTACCTTTTGGATACCACAACCCATACTCCATAGTACCCTTGAGATACCGAAGAATCCTCTTTACTGTTGTCACATGAGTCTCCTTGGGATTGGCCTGAAAACGTGCTACCATGCATACTGCCTACAAAATATCTGGTCTGGTAGCTATCAGGTACAGTAGGCTTCCAATCATAGATCTGTACATGGTTTGATCAACAGGTGGAGATTTGTCATCTTTGCTCAACTTGCAGCCTGTCGTCATGGGAGTGCTAACTGGCTTACAATCCTCCATTGTGAATTTCTTTAACATCTCTTTTACATATTTAACTTGAGAAATAAATATGCCCTTCTTACTTTGATTAACTTGCAAACCGAGGAAATATGACAGTTCACCAATCATTGACATTTCAAATTCTTTTTGCATCTTATTTGCTAAATCTTTACATGACTCATCTTTGTTGCTGCCAAATATGATATCATCTACATATACAACAAGAACAATAAGATGCCCATTTTTTGTTTTGACATACAGGTTACTATCCACCATACCTTTCTTAAACCTTTGTTGAGTGAGATAGTTGTCTAGTCTTGCATACCATGCTCGGGGTGCCTGTTTTAAGCCATATAAAGCTTTCTTCAACTTACAAACAAAGTTGGGATTATCACCAAGTTGGAACCCATCAGGTTGCTCAATATAAACCTCTTCTTCAAGTTTCCCATTCAAAAATGCTGATTTCACATCCATTTGATAAACTTTGAAATTCTTGTAGACTGCTAAAGCCAGAAACATTCTGATTGCCTCTAGTCTAGCTACTGGTGCAAACGTTTCCTCAAAGTCAATGCCTTCAACTTGTGCATACCCCTTGCATACCAATCTTGCTTTATTTTTGACTACCTGTCCGTCTTCATTCAATTTGTTACGAAAGATCCATTTAGTCCCGATTATATTTTTGTTCGCAGGTCTAGGTACTAACTCCCAAGTTTTGTTTTTCTCGATCTGGTCTAATTCTTCATTTATTGCCTTCATCCAACCTTCATCTTTGCTTGCTTCAACAACATTCTTGGGCTCAATGCTGGATAATAGAGAGTAGTTACTTGCTACTCTTCTTCTTGTTTGAACACCAACTTTGGGGTCTCCAATTATTTGATCTCTAGGATGATTTTTCTGCCAATCGCCTGTTTTGAATTTCTTATTCTCTTCCGCTTCTGAATCACAACTTACATCATCTCGAGTCAATTTTTTGTATCTTTTCAATTTCGTTTTCCTCATCTCCTTCAATAACCTCTTCATAGATTGGGTAGTTCGTTTCATAGCTAATTACTCGTTCTTTACCTTCATCAAACTTAACATCAGCACTGTCCACAATTTTCTTTAGCCTTTTGTTGTAGCATTTGTAAGCTTTGCTTCTAGATGAATAACCAACAAAAATACCTTCATTCGCTCTATCTTCAAACTTACCAAGATTATCTTCAGTTCTTTTGATATAGCACTTGCTGCCAAAAACTCTGAGGTATTTTGTTGTTGCCCTTTTACCGAACCACAATTCATAAGGAGTTTTGCTTTCATGTGTTCTCAGCATGTACCTATTTTGGATATACACCATAGTATGGACTGCTTCTTTCCAAAATCTATCTGCTACTCTGCTTTCAGCCAACATAGTCCGTGCCATTTCCTGCACTGTCCTGTTCTTTCTTTCTACCACTCCATTTTGCTGAGGTGTCCTGGCTGCTGAGAACTGTCTCCTAATACCGTATTTTTCACAGTATTCTGCAAACTCCTCTGAAATGAATTCTCCTCCTCTGTCTGATCTTAAACATTTGATCCTCTTTCCTGTTTCATTCTCAACCTGGTTTTTGAAAATCTTGAACATATCAAAAGCTTCTGATTTATGCTTCAAGAAGAATATCCATGTCATTCTGGAATAGTCATCAATGCACAACATAAAATATTTGTCACCATTTATGCTTTGTGTTCTCATGGGTCCACATAAATCGGTGTGTATTAGTTCCAAAGGTTTGCTTGTGTAGTATTCTTTTGTTTTGAAAGAGACTCTAGTTTGTTTCCCCTTTTGGCATGAAGCACAAATGTTGTTTGCAGGTTTGCTCGATGGTGGGAATGTCTCTCACTGCTCCTTTTGAGGTGATTTTTACTAGGTTATCAAAACTGATATGACCGAGTCTCTTGTGCCACAACCAATTTTCTTCTTCCTGTCCAATAAAACAAGCTCCTTCTGAAGTCTCTGAGAGCGTGTACAGGTTTCCAGATGTTCTTGATCCAGTTGCTATCAATTTTCCACTGTTTGTCTTTCTGACTTCACAACCCTGCTTCTTAAAAACTACCTCATGACCTTTATCACAAATCTGACTTACGCTCAACAGGTTATGTTTCAAACCATCCACAAACAAGACTTCTTCTGACTTAATTTTTCCGTTAATAATTTTGACTGAACCTTTGCCAACTATCTTAGCTCCATCATTATTTCCAAACTTTACTGAACCACCTTCATATTTTTGCAACTTCTCAAATTTTTGTTTGTTACCTGTCATATGACTGGAGCATCCACTATCAAGTATCCATGGCACATATTTATTCTGTGCTTTAAATGTTGTTTGTACAATTAAGGATTCCTTTTCTTCCTTAAGTTGTTCCTTTTCTTTCCACTCCATTTTGATAGTGGTTTTGGGCTCTTGTTTTGCCTTTCCCTTATCAACAGCTTGTGCATGTTTTACGGGAAGTTTTCTATTTTGTCTCATCCTATTTGGTTGAACTTTTCTTCCCTGAAACTGATTTGATGAAAATGTGCTTCTACAGTTTCTTGCAATGTGCCCAAAATTGTGACAGTTATAACATTCTACTCGTATAATTCATCAGAGGAGAAAAAGCATTTCTACTGGTGAAATTCCTTGGTCTAACATTATATTTGCAGTCTGAGATTTTATGTCCATAGCCATTGCATTTAAAACAGAAACCAGAGAAGGGATAATTGAACCTGGGAGATGGTCTTTGCCATGTTGTCGTAGGAGCCATAGGTCTTCTTCTTCTTTGATGTGTGACATTGGTGAATCCATCATTGTCAGTTCTCCTTTCGAGCCTGGCATTATTGCTTTCTTTTGCATGAGGCATTTTCCCTTGATCAACCTATTTCTTATCTTCATTCTTTGTGGATTCTACATTTTTGGCCTTTGATCCACTTGATGATTCTCCTTCGATGAAACCCAGACCAAACTTGATGCCTGCAGGTCTTTGGTCATTTATGATCTTATCCAACTTCATAGAACTTTCTTCACGTTTGTGATAACAACTAATTTTCTTATTCATCTCTTCTAGCTGCATTCTCAAACCAACAGTCTCTTCTTCTAGCTTGCTGCAATAGTCTATTCTCATGGTTATTTGCACTTCGAGATCTTCGAAGATTTTCTTGGATTCTTCTATCTGTACTTTCAAACTGGTTATGATTTCATTTGCATCCGCAAGCTTTCTTGAAAGTTTCTTATTCTTTTTCTTTTCTATCTCCCACTCTTCAAGTGCAGAGATCAACTCACCTTCTAGATCTACTTCAGCCTCAGGGTTTTCACCACATACTTCAGAGATCACTCCTTCTTCCTTTTCTGATTTTGCTTCTTCAAATGCCATGAAAAGAGCTTCACCTTTTTCCTCTTTAGACTCTTCTCCGGAGTTGTCTTTTGATGAACTGACATTCTTGGAGATGAAACTTCTCTTCTTGAAGTTGCCTTTTCTGAAGTTCATTTTCTTCCAGTCACTTCTTTCATGGTGCGATCCTTCATCATTTTTGTTCTGCTCTTTAAGTGGACATTTAGTCGCAAAATGCCCGATGCCTCCACAGTTGAAACATTTAAATGGTAGCTTCCCTCTGTATTTTCCTTTTCCCTTTTTTAGCTTTCTAACAAAGTTTGCTTCCATTTCATCCGATGTCCCTTCTTCCTCGGACTCTTGTTTAGTGTTTTTATTTTTAAGGGCTTTAAAAGCCGCTTCTCTGTCTGTGGGTTTAGATCTTCCTATCCTCATCTCATATGCAGTTAAAGAACCATACATCTCATCTATACTAAAATAATTTAGATTTTTAGCTTCTTCTATTGCTGAGACTTTGGAATCAAACCTTTGAGGAAGAGATCTTAGTACCTTTTTCATGATGGTAGAGTCTCCAATATCCTCGTCGAGTCCTCTGATCGCATTAATGATTCCATTGACTCTCAGCATATATGCCTCAATGTTTTCATCATCGTTCATTTTCAATGCTTCGAACTGAGCTCGATGTGTCTGTAACTTGGCCTCCTTGATCTTATCATCTCCTTCATGAATACTCCTCAGTTTGTCCCATATCTCTTTTGTCGTATTACAGTTCATGATCTTCACTAGTTCACTGTCTGCTAATCCGCACATGAGAGCATTTTTTGCTTTTGAGTTGTTTTCAAATAGTTTCTTTTCATCAGCCTCTTTTGGAGGAGTGATGGGAATTATGTATCCACTAACTACTGAATCCCAGATGTCGTAACCCAAAGCACAGAGATATGTCTGCATCCTGATTCTCCAGAACGTGTAATTAGATCCATCAAACAATGGTGCTTTGTTTGATGAGAAACCTTCACCACCTGCCATTGTGTTACTTCCAAGATCACCCTAGCCGGTTAAGCTTGTATAGGAACTTGGCTCTGATACCAATTGTTAGTCTTACAATGACACTGAGAGGGGGGGTGAATCAGTGTAGCTCTTTTAATCTTGAATTTATAGCTCTTAAAATAGAAGCAATTAAAACTTATGACAAGATACAACAAGAATAACAAAAGAGCATCACACAACACAAGATTTAATGAGGTTCACCAATGTGGCTACTCCTCAAGAATGACTACTTGGACTACCATCCAAATCTAGCCTTTGCAAAGCAACAACTTTACAATCACTTTACCAGCACCCACTGGAAGGAGCACCAACCCCTTATTTATCTGCACCAACAGAAAGGAGCACCAACCCCTGATTTACCAGCACCTACTGGAAGGAGCACCAACCCCTGATGCCAAGCTACAACCTGGACTTGAATTATGAATCTAGAAGATTAACAGAATGATACCTCCACTTTTACAAGACCTCGACTAGTCTGCTTCACCTTAGCGATCTCTGCGCACTCTGCTCTCTCTACGAAATTACTTCGCACAATCTACTGCGTCACAGTCGAACGATCATCTTCTCCCTTTTGTGCACTCTACTTCCTTTGCGAATTTTGCACTTAGCATGATTCGATACGACTTGCACTCTGTGCTCTATGACCGAACTTCACGCACATCGACAACATCAGAAATCTCCAAACAACCCTCCTTTTATAACAGAATGTTTGAGATGAAAACCCTAATCTTAGTCGGCTGTAAATCCTCATCTTAGTCGGTTTTCATGACATCTATAAACCCTAATTTTAGTCGGTTGTTCATCGGTCTTCGTCGGCTTCAACTTAACCGCGAGAATACAACATGTCGCGATATCACGACACTTTTTCTCCTTGCTCTTTCTCTTAGCTTTGACCAACAAAAATACATGTCGCGATATCACGACACTATTTTCTCTCTCCTCTTTCTCTTTGCTTTGGCCCATGAAAATACATGTCACGATATCGCGACACTATTTTCTCTCTCCTCTTTCTCTTTGCTTTGGCCCACAAAAATACATGTCATGAAATCGTGACACTATTTTCTCTCTCCTCTTTCTCCTTGTATCGGATCGCAAAAATGCTACATGTCACGATATCATGACACTTTCACCTCCGTACACTTCGTCTTTGCTTTTGTCACGATATCGTGACACTTTTGCTTTCATACTTAGCTTCTTTGCTTTTGTCATGAAATCGTGACACTTCTTCCTTCAAAGTCTTCTTCACTCTTTTGTCATGAAATCGTGACACTTCTGCCTTCGAAGTCTTCTTCCCTACTTTTGTCATGAAATCATGACAGTTCTGCTTCCGTACCTCTCTTTCATTTGTCGCAAAAATGTGACATGTCACGAAATCGTGACACTTTTACTTCTCTGCCTTCCTGCTCTCTTCAAGTCATGAAAATGCGACATGTCACGAAATCGTGACACTTTTTCTTTCTCTTCCTTCCTACGCTTTTCAAGTCACGAAAATGCGACATGTCACAAAATCATGACACTTTTCAAACTCACTTTCTCTCTCCTATTTTAGTCACGAAAATGCGACATGTCGCGAAATCGTGACACTTTTCAAACTTGTTCTCTTTCTTCAAACTTGTCACGAAATCGTGACACTTCTTCCTGCTTTCTCTTTTTCTTCCAACATGTCACGAAATCGTGACAGTTTTTCCACTTGCCTTTTTCTCTGCCAACATGTCACGAAATCACGATAGTTTTTCCACTTGCCTTTTTCTCTACCAACATGTCACAAAATCATGATAATTTTTCCACTTGCATTTTTCTCTTCCAACATGTCACGAAATCGTGACAGTTTTTCCACTTCTTCTCTCTCTTCCAACATGTCACGAAATCATGACAGTTTTTCCACTTGCCTTTTTCTCTTCCAACATGTCACGAAATCGTGATAGTTTTTCCTACTTCTTCTCTCTCTTCCAACATGTCACGAAATCGTGATAGTTTTTCCACTTCTTCTCTCTCTTCCAACATGTCGCGAAATCGTGACAATTTTTCTTGCCTGCTGTATATGTCGCGATATCGTGACACTTTTCTTACTTGTCTTTTTCTTTGATCTTTTGCAAATGGGCTACTTCGGTCTTCTTGGAAACTCACTGTCCATACTCTGAATAACCTTTGAACTCCTGTCTTCTCGCATCTGAATAGCTTTTGAACTTCCTGTCCACTGAAACACCAGATCTATCTGATTGTGTTGACAACAATGACAATACTGTTGCTGCACCTTGCTCAACATCTAGAGTGACCAACAAGGTATAAGTGGTTCCAATACTTAGAGCGTACACATAGGGTGTACACAAGTATTCTACCACTAGGGGGATAGATAGTAGATGAGCTATGGGACCATCATATCATATAGAATCCATGGAATTTGCACCTTAGGTGGGATGAGGATGGAGAGGAGATGACTCAGGTTAGAAGAATCTGGTCAGTCACCATAGAGAGATATGAGTTGGAGATCTATCAATTTTATCGAGTATAGTGGTAGCTCAAGATTATCCAAGAGATACTAGACCTCAGAGACTACTGGTATAGGAGGGTGACGAGGGATCCATAAAGAATCATAGGGGACCCTAATATGGCTAGGTTTATAGAGGATCTCGATGATCCTCTCTACGTCAATATTGGAGTTGATGATGTTGAGGTAGCCCTAAAATACATGATATGGTATAGGAGCATTATGCCCCCAAGGATCTCCCCATTGGTGCTAGTGTAGAGGTACCAAGTGATGGGTTGATCAGTGTAGTTGGTGCTCTAAGAGGTAAATTGATGTGTAAAAAAACAATAATATTAGATGCCACAACCTCCTTGATAAGCTAGGATATAGGTCAAGATAGAGGTGGTGACAACCATGAGGACCACCATTACTCTATTTGGGGTAGGTACAGGAGGAGTAATCATGGGTATCCCCATGGTGGTGAAGGTGGCACAAGTGGGACCTAATAGGATGATAGACCAAGGGGACCTAGTATGAATACCAAATAGAGTGGTTGCTATGTAGGGGGATATAGACACTCTTTAAACACAACTAGGCCATGTTACTATGGAGAGATATGTGAAAAGGGCTAAGGCAAGCTGCCTCAAGGGAGATATGGTACAGATAAAGCAAGAGTGCTAGTAGGACTATGTTGAGGTGATGACAATTATGATGAGAAGCCAGCTAGGCAAGGGAGGTCTACCTCCTATAATAGAAATTATAGAGGGTAGAGGATATGTGAGGTGTACTGATATAGAGGGATGCCTTCTACCAAGAATTATAATTACAAGTAGTTCCAGTAGAGCAGAGGATGCCTCCATCGACCTCACTTCAATAATAGAGTCAATCATGGTATCAATCATGAACAACTATGTGGTCTGTGAATATACCCCCATGAAGACCACCACCAATAGGTGGATCAAAGGAGGTAGGATCATAGGGCTAGGGCTAGAATCGAGGTGAAATGCCAATTTTAGATTGTGGTATGCATCCCTAGGGAGGGATCAACGATTCTAGGTTTGTATTATGGCACACCGATCTAGTTGACATGTATTCTCTAATGATCAATTAATATCATGTTGTGGTGTTAGTATGTTGTGTTAAAATGTGTGTATGTTAATTTTTTTAAAGTTTTTTAAGTTATTTTGTTATGGGTAATGACTACAAACATAATGAATGCAATTCATGATGGATGAATCTTAATGCAACCTAAAATGAATGAATGAAACATGAAATGCATGGATGAGAAGATGAAAAAAGTAAAGGAAGGAAAAAGAAGAGAAGAAGAATAAGATGAAGAAAACAAAGCTCTAAAAGGTCAAAGCAAAGAAGAGAAAAGGAGCGAAACCCTACAAGGATGTATGCTTGCAAATGATCGAGATGGAGGCTGCACCTCATGTGTGGCCATGAAGCTATCTGTTAAAAATGTGGTATGCTCAAAAAAGGATGAACAAGTGTGGAGCGATACCCACTATGGGTGTAGTGCTCACTAAGATGGCCAGAGAGAAAAAGAGATATACCCACTAGGATGTATGCTCGTAAATGGTCGAATGGAGGTTGCCCCTCACTTGTGACCATGAAGCTATCCATTATGGGGTGCTGAAATGATGTGATTGATTTTCCAAAGTGAGTACTACCCGATAGGGGTGTGGTGTGTGCAAGGAAGTGTAAGAAAAAGAAAAACTGAGTGCAACAAGATGTGAGTGTGTGCTTGTGTTAGAAGAAGAGAGAAAATGGACGAAGAATGTATATCCTTGTCTTGATGAAGAGAAGAAAGAAAACATGCAAAGGACAAGGACATACTAGAAAAAGAACTGTATCCCTTGACTTGGAGAGATAGAAGCAATGAAAAATTTCAAGGTCAAGGGATACAAGAGAAGAAGAAAGAAGAGAATATGGGATGGGTGAATGCAATGATGAAAATGCATAAAAATGGGCCCTAGGTTGGGGATTTTCTAGGCATTAGAGCCCTAGTGTGAGTGCAATGCATGTGAGCTATGACCTAACTAGGTGTCATCACTTGCCATTATCGTGAAATCCCCAAGAATCTATATGATCAAGTAGTCATGAAGGTATGAACAAGCAACAATGCAATTGATATGACAAGCAAAATGCAAGTGGAATAGAATGTCAAGCAAACATGCAAGATATGATAGGTAGTCATGTAGTATGAATCAAGCAAACCGGATGCAAGATGTGAACTAAACTAGATGAAAATGCAAAGTCATGCACAGTATTTTATGTTTTTATGATTATTATTATTATTATTATTTTTTCAAATATTAGTGTTTTAAGTTCTTAAAGTCGATATAAATTTTGATTGTGCCACCTATATTAACAAACAAGATGGTAGTGCAAGGAACCAACCCATAAAAGAAAGGGCTATGATGGAGGATACCTTCATGACTCTTATCATGAAGAGGATCATCCACATAATAATATTTGAAAGTTGTTGCACAAAAATCATTGCAAACTCTGACTATGCCATCCTTCTTGATGAAAGGGGGAGAGATTCCCAACTTTGCAAGGTCTATATGAAATAGAGGAACATGATCTCCTTGAGAACAAGAAGGCTTGATATGCACAACACAAGGGAGAGATCCATCAAAGGAGAAGCTATTATGGAGGATATCCTTATGATTCATATCACAAGGGGTACCCCCTCTAGCACACTCCTTTGGGGCCACACCAGGCTCAGGATGCACCAAAGTTACCATATTGCAAAAAAAAATATCTGAGGGATAAGGGGGATCCTCATCCTCATCACTCCACTCCAAGCCTTGATGATCTAAATATTCAGCATAAGTAATAAGGTGATCATCATTATCAAATGGTAAAGGTTATTTTTTGTTGGGTATGTAGCCTATGCCACATCTCCCAAGCCAAATATCGACATCCAAAGGCTCTTGAATACCTTTTTATCATGGACCCAAACCTTTACCTACATATCCCATGCTAGATAGGATCTATTTGGAGAGTAGGTAATCATTGGATAGGTAACAATGGGTAAAATAATGCTCTATAGGACAAGGGTTGCTACCATGGATATTTTCTTTAATAATTGTACCTATGAAGATAAAGGTACACGTGCCAATGTGTACAAATTCACCCTTATTACGAGGTAAACCCATAGTCCTTGGTGAAGGTGGTAGCTTGGCAAGATCTAGAAGAGGCTTTTGAAGAAATAGATTAACTTGATCCTATGATGAAACATTGATTATTGGTTCCTCACTCACTTTAATATTTTCAAGTTGTTTGGTTATGTGAGATGAGGAAACTTATGGGCATAAATTGAGATCATATTGAGATTGCTCAACCATTGAATAATATTGGAATGGATGAGGGTCACCCAAAATGGTGATAAGTTGATCCTTAAGTTCAAACTTTAGACATTGATGAAGAGTGGAAGGGACAACCCTCATTGCATAAATCCAAGGGCATCCAAGAAGAAGATTGAAATATGTGGGGCAAGACACCACATAGAACAAGGTATCTAAGATCTTAGGTCCAACCCTAATGGGGAGAGATATAATGTTGTAAGCCTCTTGGGACTCATTGTTGAAATATTTTATGATGATGTTGGATTTGGTTAAGTCTTCCTATTTTAATCCAAAATTTTGGAAGAATTGATAAGTGCATAAATTGAGGGAAGAACCATTGTTCATCAAGATTCTCTTGAAAAATGTTTTCCCAATAAATGTAATGATGTAGAGGGAGGAATCCTATTATAATTATGAGGAAGGCATATCATCATTCAAAAATGTGATATGATGTATCCCAAGAGAGCCTACAACATCAACTATAGCACTAGGGGAAATATCTTGAGGAACAAATTGTTGTCTTAGAAGTTTCAACAAGGCTTCCCTATGAATAGGAGAAGTTTGCAAAAGTTCTAAGAGAGAGATCTTAGTTGGGGTACTAGCTAACTATTGTTGAATATCAAAGGAGACTTTAGGTTGAGGTTTCAACACTAAAGGTGGGGTTTCTACTCTTGTGCTCATTTTTTGGGTATTCTTTAAAACTAAGGTGGGTTTTGAAGGTGGTTGGATGAAGAGCTCATCTCCTACTGAGAATATTGAGTCAATTTATTCTGTGCTTGTTGCCTTGTAGTTATTGCTATCATACCAACCATATTATCATAGGGAGGTGGCACATTCTGATATGACACTTTATTAGCTACCTATTACCCATGCTTAGGGAGGGGATCTTGGAATATCCCCATATCTTGATTTGTTGTGGGTGCTTTTTGAGTAGGAGGTTGATTATTTGTTGGAGGATTGGGTCGAGAACCTTCTATAACAAGTTGTCCTTCATCAATTAGGTCATGGACCATATGTTTCAACCTCTTACATGAGTTTATCATATGCCCCTCCACTCTATGATATTCAAAATGTTGACCAAAATTATACCAATCAGTCATGGTATTAGGTTACCTTATGGGAGGTAACTCAATCATATTAGCTTCCAAAAGCTATTGTAGGACCACATTCATAGGCATGTTGAGTCTTGTAAAATTTCTTGGTGGGGGTTTTTGAGGTTGGTGAAGCACCATATTTTGTAGGGTGTTAACAACATTGTTAATAAGCCTACTATCTATTACCCCATCACCAACTACATGCTTGTTATTATACTACATTTTTGTGGTCCTATCTTCCTTTATCTTAAGTTGACCTCTTTTGATAAGGGCTTGCTCTACCCTTCTTGCTAGATCTATAGCTTGGTCAAAAGATGTGATAGTTGTTATTTCCAATTCATAAGATATTTGTTCTTGTAAATTCCCAATAAATATCTCAAGCATGTCTTGAGGAGGTAAAGTATATCTCAAGTGTCCAACTAGACTCCTCCAATGAGACAAAAATTCTGAAAAACATTCATCCTTAGCTTGTTTTAACATGTAGACATATTTCATAGATACATTATTTTCAACATAAGCACCAAATTTTTGAACAAATATTTTAGTTGTCTCTTCAAAGTTCCTCAAAGAATGATTTGGTAGTTGATAATACCATTCTAATGCCATACCACCAAGGCTCTTAGGGAACGTCTTAAGTAACAACATGTCATCATATATGATATCATGACACTCTATCCTAAACATCCTTAAATGCTCAATTGGATATTTTGTTCCCTTATAGATAGGAAAAAATGGCATCAAAAAATGCTTGGGGTAGGGCCTAGAGGTAATGATAGGGTCTAAGGGTTGATTGCACATTTCTCTATAGTTGTAGGTAAAACTAGGTGGCTAAATCATATCCACTCTTGAAACCAATTGTTTTACCACATTAGTTAAACTTTGCATCTCAGGATTGTTGTTGTGCAATACCCTTAGGTTCCCTAAGGGAGGGGTATAGGTAGGTTGTTGAAAGGGAAATTGGCCCATATTGGAAGCATTGACACTATTATGGTAAGGGTTGTGATATGTGGTATCTTTCTGGAGAGGATAACTAACATTTGGTGGGACAAAAGCATGAATGTTGAGATGAGTAGAATGAGGAGGAAATTGAACATAATCTTGATATGCACTACTAGTTGGAGGGACTTGTAAAACCCTTCCAACGTTGGTGGTTACAATAGTAGCATATGTTGGTTTATGTAAAGGATTACCATGATGTAAATATTCAAACAAGGGGTTATCATGATCCATTCTAGGAGAGATAGCTAGAGGAGGAGAAGTCTCACCTCTTTCAACCTGAGCTTCCTAATCCATAGCTTCAAGCAAAGCCACCCTATGGTATTTTATGAAACCCCAAACATGATCAAATGATGTAAAAGTGAAGCCACCATTAGGCCCCTCAATGGGATCATAATTTGTATCAGTTTCAACATGTTCTTGCTCTTCTACATCAAGGTTAGGATTCTCTCTATCAACCTGATCATCTTCTTGAGGAATTTGATCAGATTCCAAACACCTTCGTTGAATCCTAAGGATAGAGGATAAAACCAAGGAAAGACACACAAGAAGATTCTTAAGATGTTTTTATATGTTTCTTGATCTAAAAAAATAAAATTAGTGGTCTTTTTTAAGTTTTCACATCAGATTCACCAAATATGTAGAGGGGGAAAACTGCCTTATTGCATATGATTCTATGTTGGATCTGCTAGGAGCCAAGGTGAACCATGAGGGTGTGTTATATTCTCTACACTTGGGGACACCAAAAGAGATGAGTTCACCAAGAATGGTTTTAGGACTCACTCCAAGTCCGGGGTGGAGATGTTTAATTTTGTTCAATTAAGCAATCACCTATGTTTTGATATTTCTATACTAAACTATGCAAAATAAAATAACGATGCAAAACACACAAGATGCAAGAAGACAATATCTAACCCTAGTATGATTCTTAGATTCAATGATCCCTAACCCTAGGTTGCAAGAAATAAAATTACTTTTTTCTTTTAAGCATGGGCACAAGTGAAATGCACAAACAAGACTAAACCCTAGATGCACACTATATGCTCTTTTTCTTTCAAATGCCTAGAAAGCAATCAAATATTTTCTTTTTAACTTATGATCCTAGGTGTGAATAGAAAATATAAAAGCAAACAACACACAACCTAATAGTTTTACTTAGGGCAATTATTTTATTTGGTGTTTGATCCAAGATTTTCCTTACATCCAGAATATCCCACAACTTTATATATACAAAATAGCTTCACAAAAACTAGAAAATATGGTCAATTTTTGGGGGCTTGTTTAGGTCACTATCAGAATGATCATGGACATGCAAAAATCAAGCCACCTTGGTCCTTTTAGTTGATTGTTCATAATAAAATGAGTTTTGGACTTTGGAACAAATGCAATAGAATATGATAGCATGAAACAATGGATGATATGTAAAACAAAATTGATGCAAAACTTTAACAAGAATGCAATCTCTAGGATAGGGTTTTGAGGCAGATAGTTGCCCCCATGCTAATGCAAAATGAAATGCAAGTAAAACAAAATTCTAGTAGACAAAATGGAAAATAAATAGACATGTGATATATCAAAATAAAAATTTAAACCAAAGCCTTAGGTTTTTGGGATGAGCAATCGCCCAAAGTCTAAATAGACTGAATTTGTGCTCTTTAATTTATCAACCGTGGATTCGGTAACAAAGAAAAAATGAGCACAGAATGCCCCCACAATAAAATATAATGTTTTCATAGAATTTTTACCCTATAGCAGATGAGGCGTAGATTCACATAAGAGGGTTTTAAAACCCTAAAACAAAGGTAAAAAATGACACATATAGAACCACAATGCTAATATGAAACTAATGAATGCAAGGAAACAACCTAGTGATCTCGTGGAAGAAGCAAGAGCAAAGGTGGAAGACCTCTCCTTCCTCAAGAAGAAAAATTGTCATCAAGGCTTTCTCCACTTGCAATATCACAAGGAACACACCAACAATAGAGCACCATAGGAACACCAAAAGCACCAGAAGAAGATTGCACAAGAAGACACTTAAGATCATGTGAAGATTTCAATTGCTCACTTATGTTGCTTCTAGTTGCAAAAGGGGAATCCAATCCTATATTTATAGAGGAATTGGAGGGCAAAAAGGTGGGCAAAATAAATATTTAACCTTGATTGAGTCAATGCCCTAAGGGGTTGGTCCAAAATTTAGGTTTTTCTCATGAAAACCCTAAATTTGATGAATTTGTGCCCCATAACTTACCGGGTATGGATTAAATCAAGGTCAAAAACACTAAGGAAAAACTAAATAAAAAGAGGCCAAACTTATTCCTAGAAAGTTTGAGAGCCTTATAAAAGGACTCTAAGGAAAAAGACCCACTCGGGTTGGTCAATTTTTGTGTCTACATGAACAATTCATGTTCATGAGCTAGGGCTCATGGAACATTTTCTCTTACCACTACACCAAAAAGGGTCTTTAAGGGTGGCTATTCAACTATTATCTATGAGGGCACTGCAAAAAGTTTACATCCTATGATGATGGTTAAAAACTACCTCAAAAAATTTCCCTCTTAAGGTCTATTAGGGTGGTTAAAAACCACCTTAAAAACTGCCTTAGTTTATCATTATGAGGGTGATTAAAAACTACGTTCTTAGGGTCTATTAGGGTGTTTTAAAACTGCCTCAAAAAACCATCATCTTAGGGTATATTAGGGAAGTTAAAAACTACCTTAAAATTGCCTTAGTTTATCATTATGAGTGTCGTTAAAAACCACCCTCTTAGGGTCTATTAGTGTGGTTTAAAACTACCCTCTTAGTGTCTATTAGGGTGGTTTAAAACTACCCTCTTATGGTATAATAGGGTGGTTTATAACCGCCCTCTTAGGATCTATTATGGCGGTTCATAATCACCCTAATATACCTTAAGAGGGTGGTTTATAACCACCCTATTAGATGCTAAGAGGGCAGTTATAAAAATTTAATGAGGAAATTTAAGAAAATTTAATGAGCACAACATCATTCATTTAAAGAGGAAATTTGAAAATAAGATCCTATTTGTAAAAAAATTTGAATTTTTTGGATGATTTCCCCTCAAAATGGATATATCATAATCTCTTTAAGAGAGTTTTCATAGTAAAATATCAATTCAAAAACTATGGATATCAACCATGCACTGACTTCAACACCTAATAAGCTAATTTCATAGAATTAGGAAATCTAGCAATAGAAATTCTAGACCAGATAACACCATCAAATATAAAATATTATCATGATACCACATACCACTAAGAGAATGCAAAATGAATACAATATAAATATCCTCACCTTTGATTGCAATGTCCCTTCATAATGCTAGTGCCAAGGTGGTCTTGCCACTTTGGGTATTATGAAATGCAACATAAGGCTTCAATCCTCATTTGGGCAACCTGAGCCCTCCATATAATGGGTAGATATATAAACATCACTACCTGCCCCAACCATTAGCGATGAGGCAAAAAGGTATCCTAAGACTTCCATAAAATACAAAAATATCTAACTGGCCAACCTGATGCTCAAGATACCTACTTGCCTCACTTCTAGCTTGGCTTCCCATTGTACCTGTAAGATGCCACAATATATTATAAGTACTAGTTTAACATAAGAGGAAACCACATGTATGCTTATGAATCACAACAATATATAGAAACACAAACAAATTGCATACATATGCTAAAAGAAAAGTGTGTAGTGTATTATTTATCCACTTATATTTAATTTAATTTAAATATTAATGTCCATTATCTTCCAATATGGCTAATAGGACTACAAAATTGTAGTGAATAGAGTATATAATAGTAACAAATGATGCAACCCTAAAGAGTAATATTGGACAAGAAAATAATAGACACAAAAATGTGATCTATACAAGAAATATAAAAAGCAAAATATATAAAATTCAAAATAAAAAGTGAAACTAGTACAAAGAGTTGCTAAAACAAATGACATACAAAGAAGCTCTAAAAGAGTTAACATGTAGTAATGATTTGCATAGCATCAACCAACAACACTCCTAACACCCAAATATAGAAAATATCAATGAAGAGATTCATGTTGTCCAATGGATGAGGCCTTTAAAGTCTATGCTATCATTTCCTTAGTTTAACAAGGAGGATAAAATCATCTTTCCTAGTTTAAATCTCATATAAACAACCTTGGATGGTGGGAACATGAGAGTGTTATCATCAGTTGAGGGAATATTTTAACCAATACAAAGTGAGAATAGTTGTACCAAAGAAATGAGAAAGTTGCAAGATTTTTAGTAAAATTCTCAAACTCTACTTCCATAATATGCAAAGAAATTTAAAAGGTTGTACTCCTAATTAAGGTAATGGGATCAAGTATTCCACTCACCATAGCAAACATAAAAACACTTGAAATTGAAAATAAAATAATGGATGGACAAATGCTTTTGAAGTACAGTAATTAGGCTTCCAACCAACCTACCAGTTCATGCTTCCAACCATGTACCCTCACATTCTTCATGGATGTATTGAACATTGATGTTGTTTACATTTTCATCTTGTGCAGTTTTAGGTCCAAAAATATCTATTTCTCTAGAGACACTGACATATTCTTCCTTGTATGCTTCTGTTTCTTTAATCCCTCTTGAAGGTGATGTGAGAACCACATACCAGCTGGTGTCAAGTGGATCTTGTACATAAAATACTTGTCTAGCCTATGATGCTAGGATAAATGGATCATATTTTAGTCTATCCTGAGCAAGTAATCTATCCATGTTGACCAGTGTGAAGCCCATTTTGTCCTTTCTACATCCATTCCTCATATCAATAAAATTAACCTAATCACATTTGAAAAAGGGTATCAAAACTCATAGTTTTCCAACAATATTATTCCCTAATAACACCATAATATGTGATTGTTTGAAGCATCGAGTTTGTATATTTTATGCTTGCTCTACATAAAGTAGTAGCATTGAAACTAGGGTTATGCATAAGGGGTGGTACCAAAAAAGTATTTATAAATTTGGGGCGAATCAAGGTGAATCATGTATAAATTGTGGGGCAATTTTTTCAAAATTTTGCAAAAAATTTATATATGGCGAATTTTCAAAATATTTGCACATAAATTATAAATATTTTTGGGACCACTTTTGACCTATTAAATCATATTCAAACTTCATAAAAATACCACCATTATATTAGGCTTGAAAAGAGCTTTCCAAAGAGTATAAATATGCCTATGTTTGGATATATTTTGATGCCTAAAACTATGAAATGATTATCAGTCACCATCTACCACTCACCATCTGCCACTCACCTTGTGCCACTCGCATTATGCCACTCACCATGTACCACTCGCCATGTACCACTTTCCTGGTACCACTCGCCATGTCCCACTCACCTTGTGCCACTCACCATATTCCAGTCGCCTTATGACACTCGCCTTATGCTAGTCACCTTCAGCCACTCGCCACATGGCGACTGGTAGATGATAAATAAAAATAATTTCATAGTTTTAGGCATCAAAATATATCCAAACATAGGCATATTTGTACTCATTGGAAATTTATTTTCAATACTGATCTAATGGTAGTACTTTTATGAAGTTTTGAGATGATTTAGTAGGTCAAAATATACCTCCAAATGATATTACCTCCTCACCACCATATTTGGTACAACTTTTGACCTATTAAATCATATTCAAACTTCATAAAAATACCACCATTAGATTGGGCTTGAAAAGAGCTTTCCAACAAGTACAAATATGCCTATGTTTAGATATATTTTGATGCCTAAAACTGTGAAATGATTATTATTCACCATCTACCACTTGCCTTGTGCCACTCGCCTTATGCCACTCGCCATGTGCCACTTGTCTTGTGCCACTTGCCATGTGCCACTTGCCTTATTCCACTCACATTGTACCACTCACTATCTAGCAGTCGTCTTATGCCACTCACCTTATGTCAGTCACCTTCTGCTACTCGCCACATGGCGATCGGTAGAAGGTGATTGGAAGATGGTGACTGATAATCATTTCATAGTTTTAGGCATCAAATATATCCAAACATAGGTATATTTATACTCGTTGAAAATATATTTTCAAGCCCGATCTAATGGTAGTAATTTTATGAAGTTTTGAGATGATTTAGTAGGTCAAAATCTACCTCAAAATGACATTACCTCCTCACCACCATCTTTGGGACCACTTTTGACCTATTAAATCATCTTCAAACTTCATAAAAATACCACCATTAGATCAGGCTTGAAAAGATATTTCCAATGAGTATAATATGCCTATGTTTAGATATATTTTGATGCCTAAAATTATGAAATGATTTTTAATCACCATATACCACTCACCATATGCCACTCACCTTGTGCCACTTGCCATGTACCACTCACCGTGTGCCACTCACCATGTTCCACTCACATTGTGCCACTCGCCATCTACCACTTGCCTTTTTCCACTCGTCTTATACCACTCATCATCTGCCACTTGCCTTATGCCACTCGCCTTATGCCACTCGCTTTCTACCACTCACCTTCTTCCACTCACCATCTATCACTCGCCATCTGTCACTCACCATCTTCCACTCGATTTCTGCCACTCGCCATATGCCACTGGCCTTATGCCAGTCACCCTATGCTAGTCGCATTATATAAGTCACCTTATTTCAGTTGCCTTATGCTAGTTGCCTTCCACCAGTCACCTTCTGTCAATCGTAGACTCATGTTTTGTCAGTCGTTTTCTTTGTATCGCTCGCTATCCAAAAAAATAATATTGTAATTGTATGAGAGTCGTTGTTACGGTTAACTATATATAATGGGGTACAAGGGGCGAATTGGGCAAGATATTTTTTATTTTTAATAAATTTAGGGTGAAAATTAGGTAGGAAACCTTATGAAAACGGGGTGAATTTACCCTTAAAAAATTTGAATCCCAAAATTTTTAGGTGAACGGGCCGACCTCTATGGTCCCAAAATTCATAAAATTAACATTTTGAAAATCTGAATATTCGTGCTAAATTATGAAATTCGCCACTATGCAAAACCTTGATCGACACATAATTATTTTGAGTTGTTCTTTGTTCCTCTTTATCTTTGATATGAAATCTATAATCATTGATCAAATAGCCCAAATGTTTGGTCATAAAATTCCTTGGACCATGTGCCAACCATTTTATTATGTTGGATTCATTGTCATTATGTTGCATTTTATCTTCATGAAAATAAAACAAAAATGAATAGTTTAAAGATGATTGCAAAACATTACATGACGTTCAATACATGATGATAAATATAAATGTTGAATATCATATTCAAGAGAGCAAACAATAACTTGATCTCGTAGCCAAGTGATGAATGTTTGATTATGGATTTTTTGCAACAACCTTTTATCTCTCGTTGCATGAGGGTTGGATTCCTTGATACTCTTTAGATTCTTCCTAATTTAGCCCAAATTTTTTCAAGCATAGTTGGATCTAAATAATACTTGACCATATATAACAACAATGAATAAACATCTATTTCTACAAACAAACCCCCCAAAAAATAAGAAATTATAGTTATACGGGTAGATCTGATTGAAAGCACAATTTTTATTCATTAATGGAGATAACATAGTTGAAATACTTGGCTTCTCCTAGCCAAGATTTGTCCATGATGCTTGATGAAAGATATCCTTATACCTGGACACATCATAGATAAGGTGAAATTTATCTTTGATTCAACATTCGTACAACTACATATTGCATTTTACTTGTGGCCATAATCATTTTCAATTTTATTTTGGCATGCAACCCCATATGCAAATTGATAATTCATTTGATACACCTCATTATATTCAATTACAGAAGTCTAACATGTGAGAGAAAATTGATCAAAATATAAAGCATAGTGAGCAAGAAGATGATACAAAACCATGAAAGTAATGTATGGCTATTTTTCTCTTGTACACAACATTTTGTCCTTTGCTTTCTTGAAAGAAAATGGTCCAAAGAATAGTCTTCTAGTTAATTCTACCTCTTCTAATTGATTTTCTCCTCTCTTAAAATTGTCTTTCCTCCTCTCTTAAAATTATCTTTGAATCAACTAAATGCAATCTAGGTTATGCAATCTATGTACTTTCAGCTTTAACATTGAGAGTTTACATCACTGATGCTACAAAACCAAGTGGGAAGTCCCCAAAGAAGTGGTGGCCATATATGATAATAACAATGCTAATATCAACAATTCCCAAGGGCATGAACTATGGTTTTCCTATACCAACAACCCCTTTGGCTTTGCAGTTACAAGGAATTCCATTGGTGAAATTCTGTTCAATTCCAATCAAGGCAATGGGTACCCATTTGGGAATATGGTGTTTAAATATCAGTACTTGGAGATCTCTATTGTGCTTCCTCCTAGTGCTGCTCTTTATGGAATGGGAGAGAGCACTAGGCCTAGATTTAGATTGGACAATAGTGGAAGTAACTATACTCTCTAGAATTCGTACATTGGGAGTATGAATACTTATGTGGATTTGTATGGGTCTCACCCATTTTATATGGATGTGAGGGTAGGGGGTGTTGCTCATGGAGTTGTGCTCCTCAATAGCAATGGCATGAATGTTGAGTATGGAGGTAGCTACTTGACATATAGGGTGACTAGGGGAGTTTTGGACTTGTATTTCTTTGTTGGCCCTTCTCCACTCTCTATTGTTCAGCAATACATAGGCCTCATAGGTCACCCTGCCCCAATGCCATATTGGTCTTTTGGTAATTTCTTCCTTTTTCTTTTTCTCCTCCATACATGTTATAATATTTATTCATGTTTTCTTTATAGCAGATACATAGACCCAATTAACTTTGATTACATCCTAGTATCTGGTATAAATATAAAAAGGTAAAGGTCAACCAAGATACCACACATTTGGTATGTGTGAGACCCCTTGTAGGAGCAAGGAATTTTTTCACTTGGGTAGTTCAATGTGTATTTGTTTTAAATTTCTAAAGCTTTGATCAAGCTTGTAGTAAGGAATAGACCATACCTCTTGCATAATATGAAACATTGTGCAGTAAGGAATAGATGTGTAAATATTTTAGTCATTTATTGAAATCTATCAAGATAATTTTAATGGCTTGATTCGGACCTTGTAAATGAGTTAGCTTATTTCCATTTGTAGGCCTTGTGTAATTTTAACTGAATAAGTATTATTTTAAGCAGTGTTTGAAAATAACAAAAGGATGTACTAGAAACCATCTTTCAAACCTGTTATGACAACATGTAAAAGTGAGTTGTGTTATCTCTTTGTGCATGAATTATCCTATGCAGCTTGAAAAGAGACTATGCCATATATATATATATATGTGTGTGTGTGTGTGTGTGTGTATAAGTTCTTTCTAAGTTATGTTGTTCAATCTTGCTATTGAATCAATCCATGTGAAAAGGACCTCAATGGACATCTCTCAAATCTGAGAATGAATTTCTAAATAGAAAGAGGTATACTTGCAATTCAAAGAGCTTGTATAGATTTTATCTATTAATGTTGTCATTACATTGTATCCAACTATATCACAAGAATAAATCACAAGTTTTTTATGTATATTTGATCCAACTATAACACATACTTTGTGTTCCCTTGTGGAAATATAATTGGAAATTGATATCCAATATGTTGCATTGTATTATTTAACCTTTTTGTCATAAAAGTAAAGGTAGCCATAGAATTTGAGTTTTCTTAATGTTGTTATGGACTGAAAGAGTGAGTGTATTATTAGGATTTTATTTTGTAAATTGATTGAAAAATGATAGTTGTTGCTATATGATGTCTGAATTCAAAATTTGATGGATTTATGTTATTCTATATATGACTAGGAATTAGGAACAATACTATGTTCTCAATTCTAGGGGATAAAAAATATAATCTATGTAAATGATTGTTAGTATAATTTCCATGTTCTTTCCAAATATTCCATCTTCTTTTAACTTTTTTAAATTATTAGCTACAAACTATCCCATAATTCGATCTATTTAATAGTTAAGTTATCCCATGGGAAAAAAATATGGAATAAACCCTAGGTGTAATTGGGATACCATAGATTAGCCTTTCAAGGATTAAAATAAAAAGGGGTAAAGATAACATAGTAAACTCTAGGCAGTTAAATGGTCGATATTAAACTAACAAGAACCAAAATTGAATAAAAATCTGTTAAATGGGTGCTTACCAAATATCACCCCTAAATAGATATTGTGATGAGTACCACTATTCAATACGAGTACCAAGTATGGGGAAGACAATTCTTTAGGTGACTATATTTTTGTTTCCCCAAAAAAGGAGGCAACATTGTAGAAATATATTTCCTTGATAACATTAAAATTATAGGCCAAGGCATTGTGAATGGTAAATGATGTGATTGCATGTATGTGACCCAAGATAAAATTATTTGCAGTCATGATGTAATGTATGGGCCTATTTAATTCACTTCCTTTGGCGCTATACTCGCTAAAAGGGGCAACAATGTGGAAAGACAATTCCTTAATAACATTAAACATTATATTCTATGGCATTGTGGAGCAAATGGTAAATGATGTTATTGTGTGTGTGACCCAAGATCAAATCCTTTGTAGTCATCATATAATACAGGCCCAGGGGCCTAGTTCCATCCCATATATGGCATATATATCCAAAGTAAGTGTGTTTGCTAAATTAAGACCTAAAAGTAGGTGTGCTTGCTAAATTAAGACCTAAAATATTAAGGAGGTAAGGCAAAATATCTCTGGTTAGACCAAAGGAATTTAGATTGAGATCGAAAAACATAGCTTAGAAAGTATATAACTTGAAATAATATAAAAGGTAAAGTGAAATATCAATCATTGCAACAAAGGAATCTCATATCCCCAGTAGGCTTGTTGACTAGAGTAAGATCTTGAAAGTCACCAATAGAGACATCCATATTTGGATCACAAAATTACATAAAGTGAAATATCCATTATTCCAACCAAGGGGTCTCATGCACCAGGTAGACGTCCTAGCTGTAGTAAGACCTAAACCCCTAACTTCCAAATTAGAAGGTTTGGGAGTCACCTAGTTCTAAAAAAACAAGGCCTTAATATCCTCTACATAGGGAATACCAACATTTAAAGTGTCGATGAGAGAATAATGGTAATTAACTACTACTCTAAGAACATAATTCACCATTGATGGATCTATTTGTAAGCTTGATGCACTTTTATCCCTGCACTTCACTGATCCCAAGAATGGTTTCACTCTAGGTTTGAAATTTAATAAATTAGGCACCTTAGAATTCTCATTGCTTATAATGTGTTATAATATTCATATATCATGTCTAGATAAGTATGTACATATTATTTCATTATGGTTTATGTGCTAGAGTTAGGATAAGGCACATATTAAAAAATAATAATAATAAAATAAATAACAAAGATTTAATTAGTTTGTTAATGAAATAAAATAACCACTATTTGTTAAGAAAAATAGTGGTTGAATTAAGGATGAGTGGAGAATTAAGAAAAATAAACATAAGGAATTTACACATATGTACGTATGTATGTATGTATGTATAAGCAACTCCATGAAAAGCATCATGTTCTACATCAATTCAAGGTTAGAGAAAATGTATTGCTATATCTTTCAAAATGGATGCTTGTAGGATTACATAGGAAGATCAAACCTCTTTGCTATAGGGTATACACCATCAACAAGAAGGTGAGAGATAATAATTTTTAATTGTGTATTTTGTCTTGAATTGGGTTGCATCCAATATTTAATGTTGCACTTCTTAGCCCTATCATCCACCTCTATTAGACATTTTCCTAGTAATAAAACAATCATACTTTGAATAACTCAATCCCAATAGTCTAACAATAGTGGAAAATAATCATATTGTTGTTATATGAACTAGACCACTAGAAGGAAATTTACTTAGATGTATAGAGTGGTCAATGAGGAAACCTCAGTCACCAAGGATAATTGTTTAGTAAAAAATATGATAAAGAAATGACTTTTACACTTGATGTCAAAATTGAACATAATTAGAACCACTACTTTTTAAGTCAAGATGAATGATCTTACCATGTGACCTTTTTTATGCATGTATTTATTCTTTAAAATATTAAAATAATAAAATTTATCCTATACATACTATGAGTGGCATAACTTTATTCTTAGGACTATTTTGATCGACTAAAAATATTTTGGAATTCTTAGAGAAAGAAATAGAAGTCTGGTTATGCCTATTACATGGAATTTTAGGCCATATACTAGGAAAATTGCTTTGGAAGCTCTCAAAAATATAAAATAAAATATTTACTAAAAATAATAATTTTTAATTTGCAATATTTTTTATTTTTCTTAATTCAAAAATCTAAGTTTCAGGTCAATATCAATGTTATAACTAATTTCCAACTAGTATGTGTATAATGATTACCTTGAATACCAATGGTTTTCCTCACTGATGATGACTTACCATAGCATAGTTGTATTTAAACTACTTGTGTACATATGTTTTAACTTAGATAAAAACTAGGAACATAGTCTATTCATACAACTCCTTATAGGATGAATCCCATTGAGATGCAAGATTTGAAGGTACAAATTCAAGGGTTACTGAATAAGGGATTTATCAGGTCGAGTGTGTCACCATGGGGTGCACCTGTATTATTTGTTAAGAATGATGGTTATTTGCTATTATGCATAGATTACATGATGCTTAATAAGACAACCATCAAAAATATATACTCTCTACCTATAATTGAAGATCTCTTTGACCAGTTAAAGGATGCTACTATCTTCTCAAATATTGATTTTAAATATGAATATCACCAATTGAGAATCCATGAAGAAGATACCCACAAGATAGCATTTAAAATACAATATGGACACCATGATTTTAAAGTCTTACCTTTTAAACTGATGAATACTCTAGAAATATTCATGAACTTGATGAATAGTGTATTCAGAAAGCATTTGGAACGATTTGTCCTTATATTTTTGGTTGATATTATGGTATATTACTAAAATAAGATGGAGCACGATAGGCATATCAGAATTGTGTTAGAGTTGCTAAGGAAGAATTAACTATATGAGAATATTTTTAAGTGTGACTTATATGTGCTATAAGTACAATACTTAGGACATATAATACCATCAGAAGGGATCACAGTGGACCCCAAGAAGATAGAGGCTATACTGAATTAGCCAACACCTACAAATGTGACTGAAGTGAGGAGCTTCATGGGTTTGAATAGTTATTATAGGTGCTATGTGAAGTATTATTCCAAGATAGCTTCTACAAGAACTAACCTTCATAGAAAAGAAAAGGAATTCAAGTGGACAAATAAATGTGAGGTAGATTTTAACTTGCTCAAACAAAAACTCACTACAACACCCATATTAAATATTCTAGACCCTCAGGGTAATTTCTCAATATGCACGAATGCATATTTGGAAGGTTTGGGTGGAGTGCTTTCATAGGATGGAGCAGTCATAGCTTATGGTTCAAGAAAACTCAAGAGGCATGAGGTCAACTATGCTACTCATGACCTAGAATTGGTAATGGTTGTATATGCTCTCAAAGTCTGACGATATTATCTAGTGGGAAGACCTTTCAAATTGAGAACCGACCATCAAAGTTTGAAGTATATATTTACTCAACCTTTGCTTAATTCTAGGTAAAGGATATGGATGGAGTTCCTCGTCAAGTATTATTTTTGGATTGAATACATCAAAGGAAAATAAAAGAAGGTTGCAGATTCCAAAAGTAGAAGAATAGACATTATTGCCTTGACCCGCATCCATTTAGACCTAATGAATCAATTCAAAGAAATATAAAATCATGATGTGTATTGCAACCAAATTCGGGATAAAATAGAAAGAAAACCCAAATAAAGTAGGGATTTTGGCATCAAGGATGGTTTTCTATGCTTCAAGGATCGAGTAATAATTTTTGAGGTAGGTGATATAAGGAAAAAAATCATGAATGAAGCACATAGATCTCATTATTTTTCTCACCCAAGGGAAGCCAAGATGAGGGAAAACATGAAGAAAATATTTTACTAGCAAGGAATGAAGAAATATATCACTGGATTTGTTGCTCGGTGCCTAGAATACCAGAAAGTAAAGGCTAAACATTCAAACCCTACAGGTTTATTGTATCCACATGACATACCCATGCAAAAATGGTAGGTCATTTCAATGGATTTCATTATAGGTTTACCTAAAATCAAATTTCAACATGATGTAATCCTTGTGGTAGTCGATAAATTGACTAAGGTTGCACCTTTTACACCAAGAAATACCAAGGATGATATTGTGATTGTGGCTAACAGATTTGCCAAGAACATTTTTAGGCTTCACGGTTTTATTGAAGTGATTATTTTAGATAGGGATTCCAGGTTCATGTTTGAGTTTTGGAAAATCTTACATCGTGCCATCGATACCAAACTAAATGTTAGCTCTACGTATCATCCAAAAACTGATGGGCAAACTGAAAGGGTGAACTAGGTTTTGGAAGATATGCTTCGCATGCATTGTATGGGATTTTTCTAAATTGTAGATGGTAGATCTAGAGGCCATTGAGGTGTGTCCAGTGAAGATCCTTGAGTTTAATTCCAAAGCGATGAGGAAGGGGACTCTAGAGCAATGTAAGGTCCAATGGGACCACTATTCCGAGAGAAATGCTACTTGGGAGAAAGTGGTAGATATGCAAAGATATTTTCCATTTTTATTTGAAAATGAAATGTAAATATTGTTTTAATGCTCTAACTTTGATGAAAAATATAGGATTGTGTTTATCCTAAGGAGGTAGGATGTCATGAACCTCCCTTGAGAATTTTTTTATAGGATGGACTCATGAATGGCTATGTTATTTTGTAAATGAAATGACTGATTATTACATTATTAGTTTAAGCAGGACATATGTTTTATGGAAAGATATGATGTATGTTGTTAGTGGAATGATTGACTATTTCATGTTTGATTTTTGTAAAATATATATTGTATGGAAGAATATGATGTTGCTAATATATTTGCACTCTTGCAGGAATAGGTTTTATCATGGGTGGGAGGAAGGATTAACCATTGAGAATGAGATGCTAAGGAAATGGTGGGATGATTTATTCATTGAACAACTTGGGCAACATAGGATGAATGCCCTCTTTATATAAAACTTGTTTGTTGCATGATAATCTTCGTTGAGTTGAAAGTTTCCATAACATAAAGAGATTCATTGCAAAGAAGGATAAAATTTTAATTTTATTGTTTCTTCTATTATAAAAAATATATATAAAGGATTTATCTCTTAATTGATATTTTTGTAGGAAGAGATGACTATGTTTTCTTGAATTTAATATTGATGAAATATTTTCATTGATATTTCTTCTAAAGATTCTTTGAGTTGAAACTTATTAGCCATGTGTTTGGTTGTGTGTGAAATTGTCTTGTTTCATGTTATAAAACTATTTATGAAATAACAACTAAAGAAAATAGAAGATTAAATAAAGTAAGTCTACTACCATGACCATGATAAGAACCTTGGAAAAGATATATATAGTAATATATATATTTTACCTATGAATGTATTCATTATTGTTGGTTAGTTAGAAAATTGTTCCATCATGAAGGGACGTGCATAGTGGGGAAATAGTTAATGCATCACCCACAGTAACAACCTGATATTAGAAGATGAAGTAAAATGGGAATTGACACTTCTATTGAGGAGTAGGGAGCAAAAAAAAATAGAACGTTGAAAGGAAGGGGGAACAAAGTGAACAGGGAATAGACTCGTTTTATCACCAAGACTCCTACTAGAATATTTACCTAAGACTCTTATCAAAAATATACTAAAATTTTAAGGTAGTTTTTGAATGCTTTCTTTTATGGATTTTGGTTATGTTTGAAATTATATTTTAGAATTTTTGATGCAAAATAATAGTTGTATGTTTTGGTTGGATTGAGCACTTCACCGTTGTTTCAAAAGGAAAGCAAATGGAACATTTTATTTATATACCTTGCAACTTGCTAAATGATTGGTTTGCTTCCTAGTTTGAAACTTTATATTTTTAATTAAATTTAAAATTTTGAGTGACTTCATTTACCTTTTGAATTGTTAAGCCTTTGAGATAATAATTTAATGAATATTATCTCCAGATAGCAGACTAAAAAGAACAAGTCCTATAAAATTGATAACTGAATAGGTCCGCTGGTTGATAGTGTTGAAGCTATGGAAATAGCATGACCCAGAGTGATTTTGATCTATCTAAAGATGAAGTCCTATTACCTTTTAAAAATAGGGATACGATTGAATACCGAGCATTTATTAGTATTTTTTTTTAAAGCAAAAAACCCCTTATGGGGCTGCCTTGGTCTAAGAGACCATGAAAAAGGGGTTCTACACCATCAAAGTCACCCGGGGGTCACACCCAACCCTACCCACACCAACATTATCAATTGGATTTTGGGTACCCAATTCAGCTTTTTGGTAGGGTGGAGATTCGAACCTAGGACCTCCCTTGGAGGATTGCCCTCTTCTCTCCAACTCACCAAGCATCTATTAGTATTATGTGTGTTAAGAGTTTTGAATACATTTTTTCCACAATAAATATTTTATGTTTGGTCTTCATACTTTACGTCACCTAAAATTTGACAAAGTTCCATACTTGTCTATTTGAATGGAAAGCCATAGTCTTGGAACGAGTGCAAAATATTCTTATTTATACTCTTAAATTATCTAGAATTAATTTATGGTCCACGATTAACATCCTAGACATTTCACAGTCATGGGAATTGATTAGGGATAGTTGTATGGAAGTAAAATAATTCCTTGGTTGTTGTGGTCACCAATAGAATTATGTCTATGCCTAGTAGTACTGTAGTGAAGGATCTTGAGCTAAAATTAAAATGTGTGCATCCTTGTATTATTTTCCATCCAAGTATTACATGCTAAGATTACACCGGGAGAGTTATCGAGCTATTATTATGGACATGAGAATGAAATAATTATAATTATTAGACCTTCTCTATTGTTTTTGAAGACTTTCCATAGTGTAAAGTTATTAGAAGAATGCTTACTTTTTTGGTCTAAGCACTATGGTAGAACCTCAAGAGATCACACTATCTCTATGTATTCTTTTTCAAAAGAAATTTTAAAGTCATAAGTGAGACGTATTTTGGAAAGAAGCATAAACGATCATTTGGAAAATTCTTATATATTAAAATGACTATTGCATGTCTTGTAATTGTGTAATGTGCTGCTATGGATAAGCTTAATCTAAATGGATGTGAGTTTTCCAAAATTATATTGAAGGATTATGGTATTATTTTAAAAGAAAAAGAGGATGCTATTTGTTTTTATTAACTTGTAAGACATGGAGCCTTTGTAACAAAAGAAAGTATGGATTTATTTTGAAAATGAAACTGTGAAATAAGTAGAAATCATGCTTTGGTCATTGGAAGGAAGATAATTTAGAGTATGTCATGTCTTATTATTTTTTTGCATTAAATGGAAAGAAAAATATATGCATTTAGGTAATGCATTCTCATGCTAGGGGTTGTTCTAATCCATGGAATACATTTCCTTCTTAGTGGTTAAAATAAGAACTCCAAGAAGATTTGATTGAAGAAGTACATGAGCAATGATCAATGAAAGAGATTACAGTCACCATTCTTTGATCATGCTGGAAAAGTATTTACATAGCTTAGTTTATATACATAATTCATTATGTAATACTTGGTGTATTTATGTAACAAATATTGTTGCTGAATCCTCTTGAGTGGAGGGCAAACCCTTTGAAGACTATGTAATTGTTGAGTTCTATGTTAGGAATGGAAATAATGTAAAATAGATTTGATCCAACATATTTTGTATCGGTCTATTTCACTTTTTTATTATAGAAATTTCAATGTTATTAGCATTATGGCTATGTAAAAGAAAAGAGTTAATAATAATTGGATTAATTATTTATGTGTAGATGTATTTGTTTGTTTAAATGAGAAATATTTTATACTAGATGAGTTGATTAGATTTCAGTAGTTTTAATGAAAAAATTATGAAATCTTCTTATTAGACATGATGTTAGAATATTTTATTAAGACATCATAAACTATCTTGATGACTTTATCTAATAGATGTTTTAAAAATTATGAAAGGGTAGTTATTATAGAAGATGGTAATCTATTTTGTGTGTGTGAGTCTAAGACCCTTTAGAAGGCCTATGATTTGTCTAGGAAAGTAGAGACTTATCTGAAACCCTACTTTGATTATGAAGAGGCATCTAAAAAAGAAAAATATGCACTCAAGAAAAGAAACAATGTTGGTTTCATGAACTGGGAGAGAGAATAGACAAACAAAAGTCTCCAAGAGTAGTATAAAATAAATGATAGGAAATAAGGAAAGTTTAAGAAGAAATTTTGGGTAAAGAATAACAACTGTAACAACAATAATAGTAAGCCACCATCATAGGGGCAACCCAACCCTCCACTAGCAATGAAATTAGAAGGACAAAAGCTAGGAACACACCTAGGACCCAAGGGTGGATGATATGATTATGGAGGTCCACATTATGCCAATAATTGGTCGCTCAGAGTAGGACTAAGTTCTAAGGGAAATGAACCCACGTAAAAAGAACCTACGCATAAGGAACCTACTCATAAGATCTACGTAGCGACGAGGATCCAAAATCTAGAAGGAAAAGCCACTCCTCTTCTTATAAAGGGTAAGATTTTTGGTAAAGATATTAAAATTCTAATAGATAATGGAGCTATAGATAGTTTTATTTCAACTAATTTGATCGAGGATATACTAAAAATACCAAGAATCTTGGCACATGGGTGGAATGTTGAGTATGGTTTTGGATAAACCTAATCTCTGGATCAATGTTATCCTATAAATAAAATTACCTTTCCTAGCGTAAAAACCATTGGATGTCTTTATGTAGCACCGCTACATGATTTTGATGTAGTCTTAGGGATGGATTGGATACAAGCCTATAGGACTGTGATTAATTTCCAAGAAATATGGATTGAATATTTAGAGGATGGCAAGAAAAGATAAAGGTTCTATAGTTTGCAAAGGATGTTCCAAACTCATATACTTTTTGTGATGCAACTTAAGAAAGCTATTATGAAGGGAGGAATAATTTATGTAGTTAAGTTTAATGAAATTGAAGAGAAAAAAAGGAAGAGGTGTTTGGAATACATCTAGTACTTTAGGAATTTAGGGATGTATTCCCAAAGGATTTACATAGACTCCCTCTGAAATATGAATTTGATTTTACTATTGAGTTAAAACTAGGAATATAGCCTATTCGTACTACTCCTTATAGGATAAATCCCATTGAGATACAAGATCTGAAGGCACAATTGCAAGGGTTACTAAAGAAGGGATTGATCAGGTCGAGTGTGTCACCATGGGGTGCACCTGTATTGTTTGTTAAGAAGGATGGTTAATTGTTATTATGCATAGATTACAAGATGCTTAATAAGGCAACCATAAAAAACAAATACTCTCTACCTAGAAATGAAAATCTCTTTGACTAGTTAAAGGATGCTACTATCTTCTCAAAGATTTATTTTAAATATGAATATCACCAACTGAGAATCCATGAAGAAGATACCCACAAGATAACATTTAAAATCCAATATGGACACCATGAGTTTAAAGTATTACCTTTTGAATTAGCAAATACTCCAGCAACATTCATGAACTTGATGAGTAGTGTATTTAGAAAGTATTTAGATCGATTTGTCCTTATATTTTTGGTTGATATTTTGGTATATTCCTAAAATAATATGGAGCATGATATACATCTCAAAATCATACTAGGATTGCTATGGAATAATTAACTATACGGGAATCTTTCTAAGTGTGACTTACATGTGTCATAAGTACAATACTTAGGACATATAATACCATCATAAGGGATCATAGTGGACCCCAAGAAGATAGAGGCTATACTAAATTTGTAAACACCTATGAATGTGACTGAAGTGATGAGCTTCATGGGTTTGAATAGTTATTATAGGTGCTATGTGAAGGATTATTCCAAGATAACTTCTACAAGAACTAACCTTCATAGAAAAGAAAAGGAATTCAAGTGGACAAATAAATGTGAGGTAGATTTTAACTTGCTCAAACAAAAAATCACTATAACACCCATATTAAAAATTCTAGACCCTCATGGTAATATCTCAATATTCACAAGTGCATCTTTGGAAGGTTTGGGTGGAGTGCTTTCATAGGATGGAGCAGTCATAGCTTATGGTTCAAGGAAACTCAAGGGCCATGAAGTCAACTATTCTACTCATGACCTAGAATTGGAGGCGGTTGTATATGCTCTCAAATTCTGATGATATTATCTAGTGGGAAGGCCTTTCAAATTGAGAACTGACCATCAAATTTTGAAGTATATATTTACTCAACCTTTGCTTAATTCTAGGTAAAGAAGATGGATGAAGTTCCTCGTCAAGTATAATTTTGGGATAAAATACATCAAAGGAAAATAAAATAAAATTATTGATTCTCAAAGTAGGTGAAGACACATTGCTGCCTTGACCTGCAGCCATGTAGACCTGATGGATCATGTCAAATAAATATAAAATCATGATGTGTATTGCAACCAAATTTAGGATAAAATAGAAATAAAACCCAAAGAAAGTAGGGATTTTGGCATCAAGGATGGTTTTTTATGCTTCAAGGATCGAGTAATCATTCTTGAGGTAGGTGATCTAAGGAAAATGATCATGAATGAATCACATAGTTCTCCCTATTATTCTCACCCAAGGGGAGCCAAGATGAGGTAAAACATGAATATAACATTTTACTAGCAAGGAATGAAGAAATATATCACTAAATTCATTGCTTAGTGCCTAGAATACTAGAAAGTAAAGGTTGAACATTGAAACCCTACAGGTTTATTGTATCCACATGACATACCCATGCAAAAATGGTAGGTCATTTCAATGGATTTCATTGGAGGTTTACCTAAAACCAGATTTCAACATGATGCAATCCTTGTGGTAGTCGAAAAATTGACTAAGGTTTCACATTTTATACCGTGAAATACCAAGGATGACATTGTGATTGTGGTTAACAGATTTGCCAAGAACATTTTTAGTCTTAATGATTTTATTGAAGTGATTATTTTAGATAAGGAATCCAAATTCATGTTTAAGTTTTTGTAAGCTTTACATCGTTCCATCGATACCAAAATAAACATTAGCTCTACGTATCATCCAAAAACTAATGGGCAAACTAAAAGGGCAAACTAGGTTTTAGAAGACATGCTTCACATGTATTTATAGTATTTTCCTAAATTGTAGATGGTATATCTAGAGGCCATTGAGGTGTGTCCAATGAAGATCCTTGGTTTTAATTCCAAAGCAATGATGAAGGGGACTCTAGAGCAATGTAAGTTCCAGTGGGACCACTATGCTAAGAGAAATGCTACTTGGGAGAAAGTGGAAGATATGGAAATATATTTTCTATTTTTGTTTGAAAATGAAATGTAAATATTATTTTAATGCTTGAAATTTGATGAAAAATAGAGGATTGTGTTTAGCCTAAGGGGGTAGGATGTCATGACCCTCCCTTGGGAAATGTTTTATAGGATGGACTCATGAATGGATATGTTATTTTATGAATGGAATGACTGATTATTGCATTATTAGTTTAAGTAGGACATATGTTTTATGGAAAGATATGATGTATCTTTTCAGTGGAATGATTGACTATTTTGTGTTTGATTTTTATAAAACATATATTGTATGTAAGAATATGATGTTTCTAATAGATTTGCACTCTTGTAGGAATAGGTTTTCTCATGGGTGGGAGGAAGGATTAACCATTGAGAATGAGATGCTAAGGAGATGATGGGATGATTTATTCATTGAAAAGCTCGGGCAACATACGATGAATGCCCTATTTAGATAAAACTTGTTTGTTGCATGATAATCTTCTTTGAGTTGAAATTTTACTTGACATAAGGAGATTCATTGCAAAGAAGGATAAATTTTTAATTTTATTGTTTCTATTATTTTAAAGAAAATATATAAAGGATTTATCTCTTAATTGATATTTTTTGTAGAGAGAGATGACTATGTTTGCTTGAATTTAATAGTGATGAAGGATTTTAATTGATATTTCTTCTAAATATTCTTTGAGTTGAAACTTATTAACCACGTGTTTGGTTGTGTGTGAAATTGTCTTGTTTCATGGTATAAATTTGTTTATGAAATAACAACTAAAGAGATAGAAGATTGAATAAAGTAAGTCTACTACCATTACCATGATAAGAACCTTGTCAAAGATATATAGTAATATATATATACATTTTACCTATGAATGTATTCATTATTGTTGGTTAGTTGGAAATTTTGTCCATCATGAAGGGACGTGCATAGTGGGGAAAGAGTTAATGCATCATCCAAAGTAACAACCTGACGGTAGCAGATGAATTAAAATTGTAATTGTCACTTCTATTAAGGAAGAGGGAGCACAAAAAAAGAGAACGTTGAAAGGAAGGGGGAACTAAGTGAATAGGGAATAGACTCATTTTATCACTAAGACTCCTACTGGACTATTTACCTAAGACTTTTATAAAAAATATACTAAAATTTTGAGGTAGTTTTTGAATGCTTACTTCTATGGATTTTGGTGATGCTTGAAATTAGTTTTTAGAATTTTTGATGCAAAATAAGGGTTGTATGTTTTGGTTGGATTGAGCACTTCACCATTGTTTCAAAACAAAAGCAAATGGAATATTTTATTTATGTACCTTACAACTTGCTGAATGATTGGTTTGCCTCTTGGTTTGAAACTTTATATTTTTATTTAAATTCAAAATGTTGAGTGACTTCCTTTAGCTTTTGAATTTCTAAGCCTTTGATCTTATAATTGAATGAATATTACCTCCTAATAGCAGACTAAAAAGAACAAGTCCTATAAAACTGATAACTACATAAGTGCGTTGGTTGATAGTGTTGAAGCTATGAAAATAGCATAACCCAGAGTGAACTCGATATATCTAAAGATGAAGTCCTTATATTACCCTTTAAAAACATGGATACGATTGAATACCAAGCATCTATTAGTATTGTGTGTGTTAAGAGTGTTGAATACCTTTTTTCCACAATAAATATTTTATGTTTGGTCTTCATACTTTACATCACAAAAAATATCACAGAGTTCTATACTTATCTATTTGAATGGAAAGCCATAGTATTGGGACGAGTGCAAAATATTCTTATTTATACTCTTAAATTATTTAGAATTAATGTTTGGTCCACGATTAACATCCTAGCCATTCCACAGGCCTGGGAATTGCTTAGGGATAGTTGTATGGAAGTAAAATAATTTCTTGGTTGTTGTCCTCACCAATAGAATTATGTATATGCCTGGTAGTACTGTAGTGAAGGATCTTATGCTAAAATTAAAAGGTGTGCATCCTTGTCTTCTTTCCCATCCAAGTCTTATAAGCTAAGATTACACCAATAGATTTATCGGGCTATTATTTTGGACATGACAATGAAAGAATTACAATTATTAGACCTTCTTTATTATTTTTGAATACTTTCCATAGTGTAAAGTTATTAGAAGAATGCTTACTTTTTTGGTTTGAGCACTGTGGTAGAAGCTGAAGACATCATGCTATCTCTATGTATTATTTTTTGAGAAATTTTAAAGTCATAAGTGGAGGATCTTTTGGAAAGAATCATAAAATATCATTTGGAAAATTCTTATATATTAAAATAATTGTTGCATATCTTGTACTTGTGTAATGTGCTGCTATGAATATGCTTAATCTAAATGGATGTGAGTTTTCTAGAATTACATCGAATGATTATGGTATTCTTTTAGAAGAAAAAGAGGATGCTATTTGTGTTAATTAATTTGTAAGGCATGGAGCCTTTGTAACAAAATAAAGTATGGATTTCTTATGAAAATGAAATTGTGAAATAAGTAGAAAGCATGCTTTGGTCATTGGAAGGAAGATAATTTAGATTAAGTCATGTCTAATTATTTTTTTGCATTCAATGGAAAGAAAAATATATGCATTTAGGTAATGCATTCTCATGATAGGGGTTGTTCTGATCCTTGGAATACATTTCCTTCTCAATGGTTAAAAGAAGAAATCAAAGAAGGTTGGATTGAAGAAGTACATGAGCAATGAACAACAAAAGAGATTATAATCACCATTATTTGATCATGTTGGAAAAGTATTTACATAGTTTAGTTTATATAAATAATTTATTATGTAATACTTGGTGTATTTGTGTAATAAACATTGTCGCTGAATCCTCTTGAGTGGAGGATAAACCCTTTGAAGACTATGTAATTGTTGAGTTATATATTAGGAATGGAAAGAATGTAAAATAGATTTGGGGAAACATATTTTATATTGGTCTATTTCAATTTTTGTAATATAATTATCAATGTTATTATCATTATGGCTATGTAAAAGAAAAGAGTTAATAATAATTGGATTAATTGTTTATGTGTAGATGTATTTATTTATTTAAATGAGAAATGTTTTATACTAGATGAGTTGATTAGATTTCAGTAGTTTTAATGAAAAATTTATGAAATATTCTTATTAGACATGATGTTAGAATATTTCATTAAGGCATCATCAAGGATCTTGATGGCTTTATCTAATAGATGCCTTGAAAATTATAAAAGTGTAGTTATTCTAGAAGATGATAATATATTTCATGATATCCTTAAAATGGATAATTGTGTTAGGGTGAAACCTACTTTTTATTACTAGATAATCTTTGGAATGCAACTTCAAAACATTAGGAGTTATACAACAAGTGTCTCTGGTGAGATATGGTTGAAAAAACCCCATTGATATATGACCCATGAATTAGGAGAGGGTGATGTTTCTAGGAAACTCCTTCTATCCATGAAGGATCGATTATTATTTTTATCTTAAGCCTTATCACATTGTACCCTAATAGTGTATAAGAAAAAAGAAAATAAAAACACATTGTAACCATAGGGTTAAGTGTTAGAATATGATCAATTGATGGGAAGACTAGCTCATCATGGAGATGATAGGGATAGTCTGAATCCTACATGCTTTTTGTACCTACGTAGATGGACTTATGTAGGGTGTGATGGTTAGCGTGCCCCTTTCAACATAATGAAAGGGATAAGCTAGCTCATTGGAAAAAATGAGAATGATAGCTTGAATTTGGTATTACACCTAGTGCACTTACATAGATAGACATATGTAAGTTGTAGGGATGGGTGAACCCCATGTTAGGTCTAAGTAGAATAAGATGTAGTCATGATTGTGTGGGAAAATAACTTTGTTAGGGGACTTTAGGATCTCTAGTTGAAGCTTAGTTAAGTTACTTGCTAAGAAATAATGGAACAATTCCCTAGCAAGTATAGGTGTTTGTTTATACAAAAAATAATTGCTCACGATTAGGATGGAATTTTAGGACTTGACGAGAAGTGCCACAAAAATCGTAAAAACATCCAAATTCAGTTGAAGCCTTGGATAACATAATTAATCGAGCTTCAAGTCCATGGTACCACAAAGAAAAACTCTTTTTCTAGCAGAAATTGAGCTCA